>CM045736.1:47731395-47736395 GCA_024760905.1 Plotosus lineatus
TCCAATGGAAAGGCAAGTGCCGATACGACTGGGTTCCAGTGCCGCTGCAGGAGAGAAACTACGGTCAATTTAGAACGGCCAATTAACCTACAGTGCACGTCTTTGGATTGCGGGGGAAACCGGAGCACCCGGAGGAAACCCGCACAAGCACGGGGAGAACATGCAAACTCCACACAGAAACGCCCAGGCCGGGAATCGAACCCAGGCCTTCTTGCTGTGAGGCGGACGTGCTAACCACTACGCCACCGTGCCGCCGCCACCCTTATATATACACCTACAAATAGAAATACTTACATATAAACCTTTCTAGAGACCTGTGGAGACTCTGTGTATAAAGGGGTACCATTTTGTACACACATCTTCTACTCTCCTGGGGCCACTAGACATTAAACAAAAACCATATCAAGTTTAAATATTTTAACAATAAACTCAGGTGGGGAGAAGCCCAGAGCCTATCATTCACACTCATAAAGTAAGCAAACCGACCGAGTCAGGGGGATCACAATACCAATCATTTTCACATTGTAAAATCAAAATGTGCAAACAGGGAACCACATTTGCTAACAATGTTATGAAACAAAAGATATATATATATATATATATATATATATATATATATATATATATATATATATACACACACACACACACACACACACACACACACACACACACACACACACACACATATATATATATATATATATATATATATATATATATATATATATATACAGTAAAACCTCCGCTGACAACGCTTAAGGTCACGAACTTTTCGCCTCGAGAACATTACATTTGCGATCATATAGTCTCTGCTGACGAACTAGTTTTCGGCGGATCTAACCAAACCACGCGGTCGAACAGCGCCACGGTGGCGGCCACGAGAAGCTGAGGCACGCTCATGGCGGCACAGTGCGTCACCCCCTTTCGTTGAGTGCGGAAGTGGTTTGTGTGTGGTAGTGATTTTGGACCATATTGAGTGTACTTTGGCTATTATGGGACCGAAAAAGACCCCACCACAGGCGGAGATCATTGAAAACACGAATCGAGGTGTGCGTTTGTGTGACTCAGCGTCCCAGTACCAGTACGCTAAGTCTACCATTGCTCCCATCCTTAAGAACAAGGAAGCTATTAAGGGTGCGTGTGTGGCTAAGGGTGTTTCCAAACAGTAGGCGTTTACAAACACTCCTTCCAAACAGTAAGTCCCTCCCTCCCTCCTCCTCCCACTCCATTCCATCAAGCCATCAACTACCATCACAAAGGTAAATAAAACCACTTTATTATACAGTACAGTTTATTTCTTTAATTACAATACAATAGCACATTTATTATACATAAAATAAGGTATATTTTTGTGTAGTTTTAAGGCTTATTTAGTAGAAAATTATGTTTTATGGGGACTTGGGAATGGATTATTCTCATTTTAATGGTTTCTTATGGGAAATAAATGTTCGGAAGACGAACTTTTCGCCTTACACACACTTTCTGGGAACCAATTATGTTCGTGAGCTGAGGTATCACTGTATATATATATATATATATATATATATATATATATATATATATATATATATATATATATATATATATATACACACACACACACACACACACACACACACACACACACACACCCACACACACACACACACACACACACTGCAAGCAAAAAAAATTAAGCAATGCAGTTTTAATGATAATTCCATTTATTTTTCAAGGCTCTTGGCAGCACCGCATTTTTCTGAATTTTTTAACCTTGGGTTAATTTTAGCTTCTCAAAAGACTATTTTTTATTCATTTTTTAGAAATTTGAAAGTTGATTTAATATGTAAGCATTACCCTCTTTTAGGCTCATTTACGGCAAGCAAGAAGCTAAAATATTTTTCCAAACAGTCCTTAAAGATGAAGAACTGAGCCACTAAGCCTGAGATTAAATAATTACAGCAGGCCTCTTCCATATCGCCACAAAGACCTCATTGTGATTGTGCCAGAAAAGCCACTATTAACCTGACTGTACCTTCATTCTCCCAAATTGCTCTAAAGAGGAAATAGTATACATTAAAAATCTGACCACCATTTCCAGTCTGGGTAGATAAAAAGCTTCCTACCCCAAACCATTGAGTTGATTCGTGGGCTGGAACATCACATGAATCTTCCTTTTTCAGTTTAAAAATTAAATTTGAACTCCATATAAATGTGTTAATAATTGCAATTCTATGGCAGAGCCAGAATCCAGCAATGGTGCCTGCACAGGAACACCTAGCCTTACTCTGGAATCCAATTTCAAGATGACTGCACATGCTAACACTACATCACAGTCCAAATGCCTCGTGAATGGATGTTCCAGATCCACAGAAATAAGGGAATGGCACATTCTTCAAAATCCAGGTTGCCTTTCCTTGAGTTATGGGATACTATAAAAGTGTGAGTAGACTTTGCTCGGGTGTGCATTCTGTAATACAAGCTTGTTCAGACCTCACTACCTTTGATGAGCTGACTGAATGGAGATTTACTTTGGTTGACATGGCAAGCTTTCATGTGATTTTCATTTTAATTAGATTGCACACAGTGTATCAACAACACAAAAAAAAAAATAGCCAGGATGTGAGCATAGAATTTGACGTTATTATCAGAAAAACAGACCATTTTCGAAACAAAAATATCCACAGGGCCACAGGGAGAAATACTTTATCATTTTTTTATCCGTGGTCATAGGCCCTGAACGTAGCTTATCTATAATAATAAAAAAAAAAAAAATGCAGATGTAAAAGAACAGCGTTGCCTTAACACCTACCAGATCCTGCACATGTGTAAGACATTATACTGGATTTGCTACACCGCCATAGGCTTGACAAGAAAAGACTGTAAATATAGAATATAAGAAATATATATATATATATATATATATAGTTAATGTATATAGAATGCACAGTGAAAGCAAAACCTTCTCCACAAAGCGAACCAAAAGAACTCTATGTGGTTTCACACTGGTGTTTGCATAGCTTCAATTACGTGATGTAACTGACATTGCTTCAAGCAAACTTTATGGTGTAAAGATATCCAGTGTTACCTTGGATCTTAGCCAAAGACCCTGGATGACTGAAAGAAAAAAAATGGTGTCGGAAAGAAAAAAGAAAAAAAAAAACAGTAGCTTGAAAGGGTAAAGCAGTCAGGATTGAGATGAAGTATTGTGCCAATTCTTGCTTGATTACTGCTTCAACAATATGAACACATATTTAAGTAACATCACATGCAATTAACGTAAGGGATAGCATGTCTGCCTCGCAGAAATAAGGTCCTGGGCTTGAGTTCCAGGCTCGGATGTTTCTGTGTGGAGTTTGCATGTTCTCCAAATGCTTGCGGTTCCTCCCACAGTCCTAAGACATGCACATTCATTTAAGTGGCTGTTCCAAATTGCCCCTAGGCGTAAATGTGAGTATGAATGGTTGTGTGTGTTGGCCTTGAGATGGTCTGGCAGACCGTATAGTGTGTACCTCATCTTCATCTTGATAGGCTTCAACCTCCCCATGACCTTAGTAGGTTTATGCGGTTCAGCAAATGAGTAAGTGAGTGAGAAAGATGCCATTAGTTACCATCCAAGAGGGTCAGGGTCGATCACAAGGTAGTAGTCTTACAACTTTAACACAGCTAATAATCCCAGTGAGTGAATAATTAATTTAAATATAGTAAATATTCTATAAAATAGTTCTAAATGTAATCTATAACTCTTATTCACAATAACAACAATGCGTACTTAGGAACAGCCTAACACAAGAACTAACCATTCCTTTCACACACACACACACACACACACACACACACACACACACACACACACACACACATACACACACACACACACACACACACACACACACACACACACACACACACACACACACACATACACACACATACACACACACATACACATATACGCTTCCTGAATAAGAAACATGTCACTTATAAAAGTCAAATGGGTACCTTTCATTCATTCATTTTCTTAACTGCTTAATCCTAATTAGGGTTGCGGGTTCCCATCACAGCCAAGTCTGGGCAAAGGCAGAGTACACCCTGGACAGCTTTCCAGTCCATGGTAGGGCAGAAACATGCTGACAGCTATGCAGCTACTCTTGTCGAAAGTCAGCAATGGTTCTTTCACATGCCTTTCACCATAGTGAGAGTGAGAGACATGGCCAGCCTTTGATAACCCAGTTAGCTGCACTGCGGGAACTGTGACAACCTGTTGAGAGTGGGGCTTGAACCCCCAAGTTTGGGATCAGTGATCCAGCACCTTTACCACCAGGCCACCACTGCCCAAATGGGTACCTAGATAAGGTTAAAGCAACATCTAACATACGGCAGAACAGAAAGTTTAAACTTACAAATGAGATGTGTGGTGTTTTAATAGTTCTGTTCATAAATTCTAATTATTGGGTCCATATTTATAAGGCCATTTTTAACCCTAAGAACCTTTATTCATGTTGGAAGGTGATAAAAAGCAAAATTTGTGCTCTTGTTTTGAAACATTTCTTTTTGTACTCGAGGCAAATCCTTCTGCAGAGTGACAATCACAGATGTGCCTGAGGTTACATGAAGGGACAAGATGGATGAGGCCATGTTTGCTATGTTAGCATGCAAAAGTCAAAGATTAACCTCTGTAAACCTGTTTAATTAAGTAAGATAATTAGTTTAGTGTTCATAGATGCATTCTTTTTGTAACTTTTAAAAAATGAGTATTTAATGATAAACAGCATTTTTATTGATTCAGCAACATTTTAGAAAAACTAGTCTTTGGAGAGGGACTCACTGAGTGTCGCAACCATATTTTGCAGACAAAGCAAACGAAATATTATTACTGAATTTTTTTAAATAAAGGTTTATTTTGAAGAATATGATGTTTTGTTTGATGCTTCTTAACAATTCCAAAACAAACAAAAAAAAAGGATCAATACTCTATTCGACGTGATCAGCGCCCAGGGCATCTAAAAAATTTGATG
>CM045736.1:47738895-47758895 GCA_024760905.1 Plotosus lineatus
TGAACGTCATGTAGAGAAAGCATTTGAGAAATGTGTTATGGAGAGTATCCGATAAACTCTGTTACTTCCTACACTCAGGCGGCTTCAATAATGATCACATTGACTATCTAAAATCTCAGAACACACAAACCATAATCCTCCAAAACCCAAATGTTCTATCTATGTTATTAATCTCCTGTTTCCTCTTTACCCTCAATGAAGTAAGATGAGCAGTACGCCTGTGTTCTTTAATGAGAGTCCAACTTCTCCTTAACACCCCGTACCACTGCATGCTAGCCTAGGCCCTGGAATCCAAACACTTCATCTCCCCTGATACACTAGTCTGAAGAGAGCCACTCCAGTGTACCTTCTCCAGTAAGCCCACAGTGACTCTGAACTCAAAGCTTTGTAAAGTCCACTAAAGACTGAGTTCACTGCATCTCACAATTCTGGTAGATTCCTCAGATACACTGTCTGTGACTGACTGTGGTTACTGAAAAACAGTGATGTTCAAAAAACTTATTTTCAATTACTTTTGCTTTGTGTACTATCAATAGTCAGCAAAGTATAACGTAAATTCTGGACATGTAAAAATGCACTTGGTCAGCAACAATACTGAAATAGGCAGTGGCATTCAAGAAATGATTGAATGGTAGAAAGCACTTCCCCCATCATGACACTATCCCTGTCAAAGTGAACTGTTGACCCAGTACAGACTCGGTCCATGGATTCATGTTGGTGGTGCCAAATTCTGACCATACCATTTGTTTCCCTCAGCAGAAATCAAGATTCCTCATAGGAGGCTATGGTTTTCCAATCCTCAGCTGTCCAGTCTTGGTGAGCATATGCCCAACGCAGCCTCAGCTTTCTGTTTTTGCTGACAGAGATCAAACTCAATGTGTTCTTCCATTTTTTTTAACCAATCCGCTTCATGGTTTGCTGCTCCACAATTTTAAGAATGGTTATCTAAGGTACTGTAGCCTTTCTGTCCATTACCCATCGAACTCTTTCAACAACAAGGCATATATATCCAGAAAACTGTAGCCTACTAGCTGTTTGTTCTTTGTTGCTCAATTCTGAGAGAACTCTAGACACTGTTGTGTATGAAAATCCCAGGAGATATCAGTTATAGAAAAACTCAAACCAGCCCATCTGGCATAAACAATCATATGGTCAAAATCACTGAGATCACATTTTCTCCCCATTCTCATGGTTGATCTGAGCATTATCCAAAGTTGTTGGCCCGTAGTTCTATGATTATACACGTACATTACACTTCCGCTCATGCCAAGCTAATTAGATAAATGCATGAATAGTAGATGTCCAAATTCATAATAAAGTGTTCATTGAGTGTACTGTACATTCATTTGAAAACAAGCATGGAGCAGACCTCCTGTTTGGCTTGCATGATCTTGACCAGAGCATATGGTCTTTCTCACATTCAGCAGAAGAATCCTGGAATCTTCTGTACAAGAACTAAATGTTTGCCCCCAAGGCATTTCAACATTGCAGGAAGTCAGCAAGCTCATTGTGGAAAACAAATGACCTGCTTTGTCACTCATCCAAAAGTCTGTGTCCTTGAGCCTCTCCAAGACTGAGCAGCAGACATCAGGTCTCCACAATCACGACCTCAATTACCGACACTATATGCAAATGTATATTACACAAAAGTGATGTCCAATTGTATGGTATGCCAAAACCAACCATCCAAAAACTAAAACAAATTCTAGTGAGAAATTAATGTTATATCTAGTATCCATGTAGTCGATCTGAAATTCACAATAAGTTTCAGTAGAATCTTTGACACTGTGTGTGGGTTTGAGCCACTTTGGCTCTGCAATCATCTACTACTGTGCTGTTATGTTCACAATAATGTGAGCTCCTATGTAAGTCGTCCTCTTTTCTTTAGCTCTGACATTTTGATCAGCCAAGCAGCACATCGAGCCAAATACCAGTACTGGGTACTGGCTCTCCTGTGGCGTCTACCACAGAGAATATATATAAGATGTAGGCCACAATCCTGATCTGATAATGCATACAGCCCTCCATTGTCACTGTCTATCCCAATCCATCCTCGAGACCTCACACATCAGGAAATCCTTTTTAACATCACATGTCACTAAATCACAAAAAAGCAATTATGTTTAACTCTCAACCATGAAGACAAATAAGTCTTGCAAAGAAATTTTATGCTACCAGACAGGAACATCATAAGAGTGACTTGAGGTGATCTCATGCTTTAATCTCACCAGGCCATCGTAGGGCAGAAACATGCTGACGGCTATGCAGCCTACTCTTGCTGAAAGTCAGCAATGGTTCTTTTACACGAACCTCTCACCACAGACAGTGAGAGACATGGCCAGCCTTTGATAACCCAGTTAGTTGGACCGGGAGGACAGCAGTGACAACACAGTGATAGTTGAAAGATAAGAGACTACCAATGGGCCACCACTGCCCGAGCCAGTCTTAAAAGCTGATTTTTTAATTTCCATCTATAAAAAGAAACAGATTTGAAAGGCCTTAAAATGAAGAGATGGACCAATTTGGATAACAGATTCTGAAAGTCTTGGCCATAATTAACCTAAGTTTAGCTCTTAACGCCGACTTATTATGACCTCCAAAAACCCTATACGTACTTTAAAGTTTGCGACTCATAAGGACAAAAAGAGAGGCATGGCACCCAATTTTTTGGGGGAGGCATAGCTCTGAAAGCCTTTGAAGTATAAGTCTAAAATTTGAGACAAATCAGTCGGTCACCGAGGAACATTTTCCAACTTTGGTTGAGTTCATGTTGAATCGCCCATACACCTATTTTACATCTTGTTTAGGTTCTGTCTCTGTTTACAATAACAATAAAAAGACCATGCAAGCAAATGAATGATCTTGCACATTGAAATACCTTGGATGTGCAACATTGATTGATAGAAAGTGGAAAAGACTGAGATCAAGCGTTCAAGCGTTCTTTGCTCTCACTTGGCTCCAGATGGCAATGTTCACCAATATCATCATGCCTGGTGCAGGAGTCATTAACACTTGCATAGATGAGTAACCAAATGGCTTCAGATAGACATCATGATCCAAGAGATTAAACTGTATTTTATGTTCATTTAATATGCCTTTTCAATGAATGTGCCCATTTAAAATTGGTCATGGACAGGACAAGCAAAGAATTGCACCCATCAGCAATACCAAGTGCAGATCGGAGACAAGTGTGCATAGGTACAGACAGTGAATTTGTGGAAAAGAAGGTGAGAGTCTGTTTGAGGTGTCCTCTGGTAGCTGTCCTCTAAACTACACTGAAAGGAGCAGATATATAAACATTTGCCATTTTGTGGGTGTTTTTTTCCACTGCACTAGATCAGACAAGCAAAATCTTTTAAACTAAGTGTCTTGTAAGACATAAGGTCTCAATTACATCATCTATATCTGCATGATGGATGGTGCGGATCTAAACTGTCCAATCAAAGTTTTGCTCTGCCTTTGAGAAAAACTTTCTAATGCTGTCCCACACTATACACATACTCATTGACAGCCACTGTGAACAAACCTCACTCTGTCCTGACCGGAGGATGGCCTCACTGTGAGGGGCAAGTATCGCCTCAGCACTGTAAATAACCTTGTTTATCTTGGGGACATCAAACAAATGCTTTCTGGTGAGATGAGCAAACCAGCTCAGGGTGGGTTAATGATGAGGATAGGGAAAAGCTGACCATGTTTACATCTCCAAGCCCAATTGCTTTTCTCTGTTTGGTAATTCCTGTCACCTCTTTCTCCAGCAATGCTCACAAATACGCAATCATGCAAGCCAGACGCAGATGCAAAAGCCATTTCCCATAGCTTTCAGAATTTCACAGGGTAGTAGAGAACTTTATTTGACTTCTGACCTCATTTAAAGGGTATGCATTATTATGAAGATGATTTACAGAAATTGAAAAGTACTTCCCATTGCATGATATTACAATGGTTCCCCTCATCTACTCTCTAAGGCTCAGTAACAATGTATTTCACATGGCAACTCAATTTAAATACATAATAAGCTAATCTTTGTTGGTATCCCAAGGGCTTTACGTTAGATAAAAAAGAACAGACTTTACACCTTCACATTGTCCATAATATCTTGTTGCAGAACATATGGAATAACAAAATACATGTTTTAAGAATCGACATCTTAAATAAACAGATTCATTTATGTTGTAGAGTGGTGTAGTGGCTATTATAATTTTCTTACAGCAAAAAGTTTCGGGTTTCAAACTTCAAAGCTGTCAAGATCCTTTCTGTGTGGAGTTTGCATGTCCTATACAGTGGTACCTTACAAAAGTCTCACCAAATGAAAAATTCAGGTTACGAAAAGCATTTTCATAAAATTTTTGTCTCAGGATACGAAACAAGTTCACATTACGAAAGCGCCATCTTAAAAATTCAAACGCGCCATTCAAACATTAAAACAATGCACAAGCTGTTCTCCCAGTAATGACGTTCAAACATCCTGCCCCGCTTGCCTCCCATTGGCTAACAACTGAGTGGTCATTCATGACGCCTTCACTCGAGCGCCATCTTGGACAGGTCCATCTGATGCCATTTTGGACAGGGATCCCATTGCCTAGGAGGAATGATGCATATACCTCCCATTGCCAATTATAGAGTTGAATCCCTGCACTGCAACTACTATACAATCATATTTGACAAATATAAATGTATTACTTCAGATCACTGTTATTTGATATCCCTGTAGAGTTTTTCACTTTTTCTATATTTGTGAGGTGCTCCACCGAATGTAGGCGCTTGTTGCACGTGACGTATGGTGTTGTGAGACAAAGCATGGCTTATTCAAACTTCCGATCTTTCAAGTGAGCAGGTGTGCGTTGAATACTTGTTTAGTACTCAACCTTCACTTGCTCACTTGAAAGATCGGAAGTCTGGATAAGCCGTGCTTTGTCTGACAAGCACCATACGTCACTTGTGATAAGCACCTACATTCGGTGGAGCGCCTCACATTTGCGTAAAGACACTGCTCTAATAACTTGGTAAAATAGGATTATGTGATACTTTGAAGGTGACCTATTTGCTTTATTTCATCTCATTTAATCGTCTTCTGCTTGATCTGAAATCATGTAAAAAATGCCTAAGCAGTACCACCATACCAGGTAAGTGTTTGGGAGGCATTCTAATCGGATATCCAAGCCACCTCAACTGGCTCTTCTCAATGCAACGGTTCTACTTCAAGATCCTCCCAGATGGCTGAATCTCTTACTGTATATCTGAGAGAGTGCCCTGCCTCCCTGCGAAGGAAGCTCATTTCAGCTACTTGTATCTGTGATCTTGTTCTTTTGGTCACTAAAACACACTTTGGGCAGGACCTCATTCCAACCCGTAGGGTGCATTCAACCCTTTTTCAGCCTATGACTTGGAGGTGCGGATTCTCATCCCAGCCACTTTGCATTCAGCTGCGAATCATGCCAAATGAGAGCTGGAGGTCCCAGATGATAAAACCCAAAGGACAGCATTATGTGCAAAAAGTAGATATGAGATCCTATGGCCACCAAACAAGAACACCTAAACCCCAATGTTGTACTTATAAATTCTGTCCATAAAAATTATAAACAGAATCCGTGACAAAGGACAGTCTTGGCGGACTCCAATTCCCGCCAGAAACAAATTCAACCTGTTGTTACCAATGCAGACCAAGCTCTGGCACTGATGGTACAGAGACCTATAATATCTGCTATATTATATTATTAATTGAACCCTGCAAACATTTCTACCCAGAAAAAAAAAAAACAATATCATAAAAGGTATATTAAATATATACACAAAAACAGACTTTTCCCTTATGCAGGTGTACTGATGAACATGTTATCCCTGTCCCACTTTCTGTTAGGCTTCTGTGAAAATAATCAGCTTGCTTTGAGTAATGCCATCTTGTGTCTCTGATGATGTAACAGGACTTTCATCAAAATGAGTTCTGCTATGTTCGTTATCCAATTTCTTCTCGTGTCAAATGAACCAAACAATGGAATTGGCTCAGAGTATTAAAAGAAATCCTACTAAGTTATACATGACACTTTTTCTTTATCTTCTCAGTGTTTTCTTCTACATTCTCTCCCTCTCTTTTATCAGGAAGTCAAGCAAAGGGTCACAGTTTCTTGGCATCCGTAGGAATGGAAGTTGGGTCTGGCTCCAGAGTTTCTGTTAAATGCATAGACCTCCTTGCCTCAGAGACTTCCTTCCTTTAAAAGCTTTGCAAGACAAAGGTAGAAAAGCAAGACCCTATGTGGGAGTTTTTACATTCTTTAATTTAAAAAAAAAGGAGGAAAAAAAGAATTGAAGTACTTTAGGATGCAAAAGTTTAAAAAAAAAATGACAGCAATGCTTGGTGGCATGATAAGTGATGTATCTGTTCCTTTAAAAGATGAATAAAGTAGAGACATGTTAAAAAGAGAACTGGTTTTTAGATTAAGGAGGAGAAAGCAGCCATGGGTGCTACTGTTCAGCAGCTAATCTAAAATCAGCAAGTGGGATTTTTAACTTGTGGGGCAAATTTGACTGATTTCTGTGACAAAAACCACTTGTTATGCTAACTGGATTATTCAGTCAGTCACAGGTAAGACAACATTGTTTTTTAGAGGAAGGCTGTTTTAATCCTATTATTAACAGGACTGATACGGAATTTCATTCCTGTCTACCATCATAGCATATAATGACTCCCCTCTGTACAGGAAGTGAAAACCTTTCCATTACGAAACAGTGCACATTCAACACAATCTGCACAAATTTTCCCAGTGAAAGCTACTTTTATAATTCTATATATCTCTTCTTCTTTTCCTTTTGGCTGTTCCCTTCAGGGGAAGCCACAGCAAATCATCTGCCTCCATCTCACCCTATCCTTTGCATCTTCTTATCTTACACTAACTACGTTCATATCCTCCGTCACCACATCCATAAATCTCCTCTTTGGTCTTCTTCTAAGCCTTCTGCCTGGTAGTTCCAACCTCAGCATCCTCCTACCAATATACTCACTATCCCTCCTCTGTACATGTCCAAACCATCTCAATCTAGCCTCTCTGACTTTGTCTCCAAAACCTCTTACATGAGCTGTCCCTCTGATGTACTCATTCCTGAACCTATCCATCCTCGTTACTCCCAAAGAGAACCTCAAATGTATTTTTGTATTATAATTCTATATCTAAGCCTTGGAATATACATTTCATATTTTAGCCAGAAATTTTAAAAAAATGAACGGATGAAATGAGCTTCCTTCAAAGGGTAGGGGTTCTCCTTCAGAGAGGGAGGAGCTTGGATTAGATCCAATGTTCTGCCATGAAATGCAGTTGTGAGGGAGGGGCACAAGCCAGTGTCTCTCCCTCACGCCGGTCCCAAGCCCGGATAAATGCAGAGGGTTGCGTCAGGAAGGGCATCCGGCGTAAAACAAATGCCAAATAAAACATGCGAGTCATATCAAGAAAATTCATACCAGATCGGTCGAGGCCCGGGTTAACAACGACCGCCATCAGTGCTGTTAACCAACAGGGTGCTGGTGGAAATTGGACTACTGTTGGTCAAAGACGTCGAAGAAGGAGAGGCGGGAGGCGTGTCCTTAGGCAGAGAGAGAAGAGGAAAGGCAGGAGTCTTGAACTGAAAGTAGGGACTTTGAATGTTGGAACTATGACAGGAAAAGGTAGAGAGCTGGCTGACATAATGCAGAGGAGGAAGGTGGACATACTGTGTGTTCAGGAGACCAGGTGGAAAGGTAGCAAGGCTAGAAGCTTAGGAGCAGGGTTTAAGCTGTTTTTTCATGGTGTGGATGGGAAGAGAAATGGAGGAGGAGTCATCTTGAAGGAGACGTTTGTCAGGAATGTTCTAGAATTTCTAACTTGAAGGCATGATGATCAATGTTGTTAGTGCTTATGCCCCACAGGCAGGATGTGAGCTAGAAGAGAAGGAGAGATTCTGGAGTGAGTTAGATGAAGTGATGCAGAATACCCCCAAATATGAAAGAGTATTAATTGGGGCAGACTTCAATGGACATGTTGGTGCAGGAAACAGAGGGGATGAGGAAAAGATGGGCAGGTTTGGTATCCAGGACAGGAATGCAGAAGGACAGATGTTGGTAGATTTTGCAAAAAGGATGGAAATGGCTGTGGTAAATACTTTCATCCAGAAGAGAGAGGAGCATAGAGTGACTTATAAAAGCGGAGGTAGGAACACACAGGTAGACTACATCTTGTGTAGGCGATGTAATTTGAAGGAAGTCAGTGACTGCAAAGTAGTAGCGGGTGAGAGTGTTGCCAAACAGCACAGGATGGTGGTGTGCAGGATGACGCTGAGGGTGAGGAAGGTGAAGAAGGCAAAGGCAGAGCAGAAGACAAAGTGGTGGAAGCTGAAAAAGGAGGAGTGTTGTGTTGTCTTCAAGGAGGAGTTGAAACAGGCTTTGGGTGGTCAGGAAGTACTTCCAGATGACTGGACAACTACAGCTAATTTGATCAGGGAGACAGTTTGGAGAATACTTGGTGTGTCATCTGGAAGGAGAGTAGATAAGGAGACTTGGTGGTGGAATAAGGAAGTGCAGGAGTGTGTACATAAGAAGAGGTTAGCTAAGAAGAAGTGGGACATAGAGAGGACCGAAGAGAGGAAACAGGAGTACAGGGAGACACAGCGTAAGGCAAAGGTAGCGGTGTCAAAGGCCAAACAGATGGATGATGACTTGTATGATCAGTTGAAAAGTAAAGAGGGAGAAAATGATTCATACAGGTTGGCACAGCAGAGAAATAGAGATGGGAAGGATGTGCAGCAAGTTAGAGTGATTAAGGACAGAGAGGGAAATGTATTGACGGATGACAGAAATGTGCTGGGAAAATGGAAAGAGTACTTTGAAGAGCTGATGAATGAGGAAAATGAGAGAGAAAAAACAGTAGAAGAGGTGACTGTTGAGGACCAGGAAGTAGCAAAGATTAGTAAGGGTGAAGTGAGGAGGGCATTGAAGAGGATGAAGAATGGAAAAGCAGTTGGCATACCGGTGGAGGTATGGAAGTGTCTAGGAGAGGAAGCAGTAGATTTCATGACAAGAACATTCAACAATGTCTTAGAGAGTGAGAGGATGCCAGAGGAATGGAGGAGAAGTGTGCTGGTGCCCATTTTTAAGAACAAGGGAGATGTGCAGAATTGTGGCAACTACAGAGGGATAAAGTTGATGAGCCATACAATGAAGTTATGGGAAAGAATAGTGGAAGCAAGACTAAAGGCAGAGGTCAGCATTTGTGCCTTTGTGGATTTGGAGAAAGCATATGACAGGATGCCGAGAGAGGAACTCTGGTATTGCATGAGAAAGTCTGGAGTGGCAGAGAAGTATGTTAAAGTGGTGCAGTATGAGAGATGTAAGACAGTGGTGAGGTGTGCTGTCGGTGTGACAGAAGAGTTCAAGGTGGAGGTGGGACTGCATCAAGGGTCAGCTCTGAGCCCCTTCTTGTTTGCAATGGTGATGGACAGGCTGACAGACGAGGTTAGACAAGATTCCCCATGGACTATGATGTTTGCAGATGACATTGTGACCTGCAGTGAGCGCAGAGAACAAGTGCAGGAAAACCTACAGAGGTGGAGGTATGCCCTGGAAAGGAGGGGAATGAAGGTTAGCCTCAGTAAGACAGAATATATGTGTATGAATGCCAAGGACCCAGCAGGAACGGTGAGGTTACAAGGAGCAGAGATCAGGAATGTGGAGGATTTTAATTACTTAGGCTCAACAATCCAGAGCAATGGAGAGTGTGGAAAAGACGTGAAGAAGCGTGTGCAGGCTGGTTGGAATGGTTGGAGAAAAGTGTCCGGTGTGATGTGTGATAGGAAGGTATCAGCAAAAATGAAAGGAAAAGTGTACAAGACGGTGTTGAGGCCAGCGATGTTGTATGGTTTAGAAACAGTGGCCCTGGGGAAAAGACAGGAGACAGCAGAGATGAAAATGTTGAGATTCTCTTTGGGAGTAACGAGGATGGATAGGATCAGGAATGAGCACATCAGAGGGACAGCACATGAAAGACGTTTTGGAGACAAAGTCAGAGAGGCTAGATTGAGATAGTTTGGACATGTACAGAGGAGGGATAGTGAATATATTGGTCGTAGGATGTTGAGGTTGGAACTACCAGGCAGAAGGCCTAGAGGAACACCAAAGAGACGATTCATGGATGTGGTGAAGGAGGACATGAAGGCAGTTGGTGTAAGAGAAAAAGATGCAGAGGATAGGGTGAGATGGAGGCAGATGATGCGCTGTGGCGACCCCTGAAGGGAAAAGCCGAAAGGACAAGAAGAAGAAGAAGAAGAAGAAGTTCTGCCACGATGACAGGAGCCATTTGAGGTGGTTCGGGCATCAGATTAGAATGACTCCCAAACACCTCCCTGATTTGGTGTTTTGGGCATGTCCATCTGGGAAGAGACCCAGAGTTTGATTCAGAACACGCTTGAGGGATTATGTATTTTGGCTGGTCTGTTAATGGCTTAGTGACCCCCCGGAAAAGCTAGAGGAAGTGACTGGCGAGAGAGAGGTCTGGACCTCACTGCTTCGGCAGCAGCCCAATGTACCCGAACCCTGATTAAGCATAAGATTTAAGAATGCTGTCTCTTCATCAGTCCAAAACAAGAACCAACTTCTAATGAACTTCAAAGCCTCTGGCGGAAACCAGCATGCAACTTAGAGCCCAGTTAAATGCATAGGTACAGGAGCCCGATTCCCAAATTATTTAAGTCTGTCCCTTGCTAAAGGGTTGTGACAGGAAGGGCATCCGACGTAAAAACCTATGCCAAATCAAATGTGCGAATCAGATGATTCGCTGTGGCGACTCCCGAGAAAAGGAAAAAGCTGAAAGGAAAAGAAGAGGAGTGTGAGTTTGAGAAAATTGGTTGGTACCACTGTATTTTTGCTTCAAAAGGGGAATGCACATCATTCAAAGACAACGTTTCGCCCTTCCTGATGTATGAATATCTAAAACAATTTATCCTGTCCATCACTTCATGGTCACAGGCTTACAGAGTTTGACAAGGACTTTTCTCCATAGTATAATGACAAATATTCAGGTGCATGTTGTCATAAAAAAAGCAAGCATCATAGGTCCTGATACTGGCGCATGACATTATGCAGCATAATAACAAGTGTTACTTGCACCGCAAGAGTGTAAGTAAGGCTGAATAGCCGTGAGCATGTCTTCTGTGCGATGACCTAGTGAGCAGCCTAGGGTGTACTGTAACTTCTGGAACTTCATTACACTTCATAATGCTCTGAAGCCATGTAGATTTAAATCTTTTTCCAAAGGTTCACTGAATACATATTCATTCATTCATTCATTTTCTGAATCACTTAATTCTAATTAGGATTACGAAGGGGGAAAGTTGTGCCCATCCCAGCCGACTCTGGGCAAGGGCAGAGTACACCCTAAACAGCTCACCAGGTATTCGCATGGAAGACACGCTCACGAAAGTCAGCAGTGGTTCTTTTACATACGTGTCACCACACACACAGTGAGAAACATGGCTGGCCTTTGATAACCCAGTTAGTTGCACTGGGGGAACAGCACTGATAACCCACTGATACCCTGACCTTGGGATCAGTAAACCAGCATCCTGTCAACGAGCCACCACTACCCCTTAAATCAGTGTTTCCCAAACTTTTTGGGCCAAGGCACAGCTTTTACATTAGAAAAATCACGAGGCACACCTGTCTGTCTGTCTGTCTTCCTTTCGGCTTTTTCCCTTTTACTCGGGAGTCGCCACAGCGAATCATCTGATTCGCACGTTTGATTTGGCAGAGGTTTTACGTCAGATGCCCTTCCTGTCACAACCCTTTTTAGCAAGGGACAGAAACACGCTGACTACTTTGCAGCCTGCTCTTTACGAAAGTCAGCAATGGTTCTTTTACATGCCTCTCACAAAAATGATACTGCCCTCTAGCAGAACAGCACTGTTACTACACGCTAAGTGAAATTGGTTAATCTTCCGCGGCACACCTGATGATTTCTCACGACACACTAATGTGTCACGGAACAGGGGTTGGGAAACCTGCCTTAAATAAATACGGGTAAATTTATAAGGATTTGGAGATTTAATAAATGTTTAGTCGGAAGCCTTTCTAACTTTTAAGGATTCCCTCCAGATGCACATATAACAGGCTACATTTTTTTTTAAACACACTCAGAAACATGTTATAGACCATCACAATCCAGTCATATTACACAACCCAAAATAGAACTCTGGTCAGTTTTAATTCCTACTTCTATCTCTAAATATATTATACCCATAAGGCATAGTGATGAAACACGAAAGCCCTCCAGTAAAACCCTGGATATGTATAATAAACAAAAGTCATGTAGACATTTACTTATCCATATTTCTTTTATTGTAGCTTTAGAGAAGAGGTGTTGATCCAAAGAAAATACTTTGGGGAAGAAATCCATGACAGAATGAAGAGAAAGAAAGAAAAGAAAGAAATGATAAGGAAAACCATTAAAATAGCAAAGAGAAAGAGATAAGAATCTGGAAACAAGCAAAAGTTTCTTAGGATAACGCAAAAGCGGTAAAAGCTACATGAGACAGAACATAGCTGTCTGATGCTGTTTTAGTATGAATCCTGCTGTGCAGGATAACAGGTAACCCATCAAAACACAAGCTGGTGCAATAAATAAACATAAATTAGTTCGTTTTAGCAACGAGTCAACCATTCTGTTCGTAGATAATGTAATCCACTCTGCCTACTTTATCCTCACTAAGTGATAGTAGGATATTCTGAAGATGAATGATAAGAGGTTCGTGTCAGTATACACCCCAAGGATCTTCTTTACCCCGTAATACAAGACCCTGCCATTGTCATTAATCCAACAACCGAAAGTCATTAAACTTTAGGGACGGATGGACGGACGGACGTACATACGTAGGTACATACATGCATACTGTCTGTCTGTCTGTCTGTCTGTCTGTCTGTCTGTCTGTCTGTCTTGCAGAAGTTCTTGGCCAGCACTGAGACCACCTTTCACACAGGTCAGGGAATCTTAGTTCTTTAGTATAGACAGGGTATTTATGTGCATTATTGTAGGTTTTTGATTTGGATTTACAAAAAGGTTTTATGCGATGGCCTGTCGAGTGTACTCTGCCCTCGCCCGGAGTCGGCTGGAATGGGTGCCAGCCTCCTCGCGACCCTAATTAGGATTAAGTGTTTACAGAAAATGAGTGCATGAATGAAAAAGGTTTTAATGTTTTAATTTGAAAACTATCAAATTCATTCATTCATTTTATGTAAACACTTAATCCTAATTAGGGTCACGGAGTGGCGGACACCAATCTCAGCTGACTCCAGGGCAAACCCTGGACACTGGACAGTTTGCCAAGCCATCACAGGCAAAACACTCACACAGCCATTCTCACACACAGGGAAAATTTGGAATGTCCGATCAGCCTCCTGTGCATGTTTTTGGACTGTGGGAAGAAACCAGAATACATGAAGGAAACTCACGCAAGCACGGGGAGAACATGCAAACTCCACACAGAAACACTCAGGCATGGAATCAAACTTAGGCCTTCTTGCTATGAGCCAGATGTGCTAACCAATCAAATTCAGATTACTAGATCTTAAACATCACCGTCAGATGGTAGAAACTTTTCAAGGGTCATTAATAGTAATGGCTCATCATTGCATCTGAGCATCGTTTCATAGGAAAAGGAAATTAAACCAAAGAGCAAAAGGCAAAAGCTAATTCACAAAATCAAAGCCTGATGTAGATATAAAAAAAAATGAAGGTTTGTCATCTAGGTAAGGCGTTCTCCTGTGCAGACATCTGGTTTAGTCATTATTCGCATAAGGATAGAATTGATGGTAAGGGTTTATCCAGGAGTACGAGTCCTTCATTAGTTTGCCCATACCTTCAAGTCTTTTGCCATTTTTTTTTCTATGAAGGCTATGAGGTCTAGAGTCACTTGTGATAAAATCAAGACCCTGAAGAAGAATTATCTCAAAATGTAACTGTATTTATGTATTGCTGTTTCACAATGATTGAAAAACTCGGTCTCGGCTCTGAACAACCCTTTCATATGAGAATGTCAGTTTATAAAGTGGCCACACTGATGGTCACGGTGGTGAAATTCCTCGGGTTTTTTTTCTTTTTGGTAATGACTCTATGGATGGAAAGATTTTATCACTTCCTTCCAATATAAAATTTCATCTGAAGCTGTTCTTTTCTACCAGAAATAAGTGGCTGATGCAAAGCAGATGGGCTTCTGTTCCAGCCCAGTTTCACTAAAAGACATAAATTTGTGCCTCTAATGTTGCTTAATAACACACAGGCTTTAACAGACCTCTTACACTTACACTGCATAAAGACCTCTCGGAAAATCAGGGAAACTTTGCAATGAATGTTGTACTTCACCTATGGAGAATAGCCTGTATCTTTTTTGAAGACTGGCAACATTCTTCAATACCTTTTAGCCCATTTAGCCTGGACACTTGGATTTTAAATGGTGATGCATGCACCTCTGAAAAAAGGTATTACAATTCCAACTACCAAGGCCAACTGTACCCAGTGGCAAAAAACAGTCTACAGGGAAGGTTTTTTACTTTCAGATTCAATATAAATTGTTGTTTTTGGCAGTCAGCCCAGAGCTGTTAACATAAGAACGGACTCCCTCAGAGTAGCAGACAGCACGGTGTGCTCTGATGCCCACAGGAAGTCTGCTGCAAGTAAGAGGCCTGTTCAGACCATGCCAACACACACTGCTCCGCAGGAAGCTGGAACCAGGTCCTATACACAAAATATAATCAAGAAGGCACTAAAGAGGCCTCTGAAAAGATATAATTACTGGTCTATAATCTCACTATGTTCTGTTTTGCACTGCTTAACAAGACAGTTGTAATGGTTGAATGTGTTGCATCGTACAAATTCAACTTTATTTAAAAAATATGCTCATTGGAGCAGGACGCTTATTACGTCTAATACGGTATGTATGTACCTCCATCTCACCCTATCCTCTGCTTCTTCTTCTCTTACACCCACTTCCTTCATGTCCTCCTTCACCACATCCATAAATATTCTCTTTCATCTTCCTCTCGGAAACCTTCTGCCTGGTAGGTTCAACCTCAGCATCCTACTACCAATATACTCACCATCCCTCCTCTGTACATGTCCAAACCATCTCAATCTAGCCTCTCTGACTTTGTCTCGAAAACATCTTACATGTGCTGTCCCTCTGATGTACTCATTCCTGATCATATCAATCCTCGTTACTCGCAAAGAGAACCTCAACATTTTCATCTCTGCTACCTCCAGCTCTGCCTCCTGTCTTTTCCCCAGGGCCACTGTTTTTAAACCATAAAACATTGTTGGCCTCAACACCGTCTTGTACACTTTCCCTTTCATTCTTGCCGATAGCCTCCTATCACACATCACTCCGGACACTTTTCTCCAACCATTCCAACCTGCCGGCACACGCTTCTTCACATCTTTTTCACACTCTCCATTGCTCTGGACTGTTAAGCCGAAGTACTTAAAATCCTCCACCTTCTATGTTATAAGCTTCAACTCAAGTAAATTATATGGGGGGGAAATCCCTGACTAAGAAATAATTATTTTTCATAAAATTACCTGTTCCACAATTACTGTCATCCTTAACAATTCCTAGGAAATAAATTTCTCTTATCCATTTCTCTTACCTGCTGTTCAACGTGGGAAAGACAAAGGAACAAACCAATCAAGTCAGGCAGATGTGTAACGACCTTCACAGGTCAGGCAATGGCTATATATACACAACACGGACAGCTGCCACCTCCAGAAGTTCTCTGATGACTCCGCCATCGTGGGCCGTGTGTCAGAGGGGAACGAGCTGGAGTACCGGTCGGTCATCGTCGACTAGTAAGACGAAGGAGATGGTGGTCAACTTCAGGAGAAGGACACCAACACACTCACTGGTGAACATCCAGGGATAGGACATTGAGACAGTGGACAGTATGAAGTACCTGGGTGTTCACCTCAACAATAAACTGGACTGGTCCCACAACATTAACGCCTTGTACAAGAAGGACCAGAGTTGCCTCCACCTTCTGAGGAGACTTAAGTCCTTCGGAGTATGCAGACCTCTGCTCAGGACATTTTATGACTCTGTGGTAGCCTCTGCAATTCTCTACGTTGCTGTCTGCTGGGCCCCAGGCAGCACAGAGAGGGACAGAAAGAGACTGAACAAGCTGGTCTGGAAGGCCAGCTCCGTCCTGGGCTGCCCACCGGACTCTGTGAAGGAGGTGGGTGAGAGGAGGATGGTAGCCAAACTCACATCCATCATGGACAACAGCTCTCACCCACTGCACCAGACTGTAGAGGAGTTGAGCAGCTCCTTCAGTGGACGACTGAGACATCCTCAGTGCAGGAAGGAGCGCTCTCGCAGCTCTTTCATCCCCACCGCTGTCAGACTGTACAACGCCACTTTGTAACTGTCTGGAAGTAACCGGTTCTGTGCAATAAAAAAGTCGTGCAATAATCCACTTTAATCAACCACATCTACCCCCCTGTGACTGTGAACCAAATTGATCCATCTACTCTGCCCTCAAGATACATGTATATTTGTATATTAGCCTCTCTACAACGTTTATATATATATATATATACACAGTGATACCTCTGCCCACGAACATAATTGGTTCCCAGAAAGTGTGTGTGAGGTGAAAAGTTCGTCTTCCGAACATTTATTTCCCATAAGAAACCATTAAAATGAGAATAATCCATTCCCAGGTCCCCATAAAACATAATTTTCTACTTAATAAGCCTTAAAACTACACAAAAATATACCTTATTTTATGTATAATAAATGTGCTATTGTATTGTAATTAAAGAAATAAACTGTACTGTATAATAAAGTCGTTTTATTTACCTTTGTGATGGTCGTTGATGGCTTGATGGAATGGAGTGGGAGGAGGAGGGAGGGAGGGACTTACTGTTTGGAAGGAGAGTTTGGAAACGCCTACTGTTTGGAAACACACATAGCCACACACGCACCCTTAATAGCTTCCTTGTTCTTAAGGATGGTGGTAGACTTAGCGTACTGGTACTGGGACGCTAAGTCACACAAACGCACACCTCGTTCGTGTTTTTCAATGATCTCCGCCTGTGGTGGGGTCTTTTTCGGTCCCATAATAGCAAAAGTACACTCAATATGGTCCAAAATGTCTATCAAACACAAACCACTTCCGCATTCAAAGAAAGGGGTGTGACGAACTGTGACGCCGTGAGCGTGCGTCAGCTTCTCGTGGCCGCCACCGTGGCGCTGGTCGACCGCCGAAAACTAGTTCGTCAGCATAGACAATATGCTCGCAAATTTAATGTTCTTGAGGCGAAAAGTTCGTGAGCTTAAGCGTTCGTCAGCGGAGGTTTTACTGTATATATATATATATATATATATATATATATATATATATATATATATCTTCTTTTCCTTTCGGCTGTTCCCTTCAGGGGTCGCCACAGCAAATGATCTGCCTCCATCTCTCCCTATCCTCTGCATCTTCTACTCTTACTCCAACGACCTTCATGTCCGCCTTCACCGCATCCATAAATCTTCTCTTTGGTCTTCCTCTGGGCCTTTTGCCTGGTAGTTCCAACCTCAGCATCCTACGACCAATATACTCACTATCCCTCCTCTGTACATGTCCAAACCATCTCAATCTAGCCTCTCTGACTTTGTCTCCAAAACATCTAACATGTGCTGTCCCTCTGATGTACTCATTTCTGATCCTATCCATCCTCGTTACTCCCAAAAAGAACCTCAACATTTTCATCTCTGCTACCTCCAACTCTGACTCCTGTCTTTCCCCAGGGCCACTGTCTCTAAACCATACAACATTGCTGGCCTCATCACCGTCTTGTACACTTTTCCCTTCATTCTTGCCGATACTCTCCTATCACACATCACACCGGACACTTTTCTCCATCCATTCCAACCTGCCTGCACGCGCTTCTTCACCTCTTTTCCACACTCTCCATTGCTCTGGATTGTTGAGCCTAAGTACTTAAAATCCTCCACCTTCTTTATCTCTGCCCCTGTAACCTCAAAGTTCCTCTTGGGTCCTTGTCGTTCACACACATGTATTCTGTCTTACTAAGACTAACCTTCAATCCCCTCCTTTCCAGGGCATACCTCCACCTCTCTAGATTTTCCTCCACTTGGTCTCTGCTCTCACTACAGATCACAATGTCATCTGCAAACATCATAGTCCATGGAGATTCTTGTCTAACCTCGTCTGTTAGCCTGTCCATCACCATAGCAAACAAGAAGGGGCTGAGAGCTGACCCTTGATGCAGTCCCACCTCCACCTTGAACTCTTCTGTCACACCAACAGCACACCTCACCACTGTCTTACATCTCTCATACATGTCCTGCACCACTCTAACATACTTCTCTGTCACTCCAGACTTCCTCATACAATACCACAGTTCTTCTCTCGGCACCCTGTCATATGCTTACCCTGTCATATGCTTACCCTGTCATAAGCTATATATATATATATATATGTGTGTGTATAATTAAAATAAAAGGACAGGACCAAAGACTTTCTATTGAAACTCCATTCATCACTGTAGTCAATGTTGAACTTTTCCATTACGGATTATCGTAGAGTGCTCAACAAGTCTTCACAAGGAGCGGTGTAGAGGATTTTCTGAGTAGATCCTTCCATAGGAGAGTGCTCAATACTTTTTTTATTTATTTATTTTTATTGTTATTTGCTCTACCAAAAAGTATTGAGCACTCTCCTACGGAAGGATCTACTCAGAAAATCCCCTATATATATATATATATATATATATATATATATATATATATATATATATATATATATATTTTTTTTTTTTTTTTTTGTTATTTTTATATTTTATTGTTCTGTTCTAATATTATGACTCAATGATGTTACACCTTTTCTGAGCTATTTTGCACCCCCTACTGACGGTTTACATTGAGAGCCTGTAACAGTAAATTTCTCCATTGTGAGATCAATAAAGCTGTATCTATCTATCTGTCTAAAGAAAATAGCCCCTCATCTGCACCTGCCCATGTCTACTGTCAGAGGAATCATTAAGAAGTTGAAAAACAACCAGAACAGTGGTCACCAATCCTGGACAAGGACACAAGGTCATTTTGCTACCACGCACAGGAAGGAGGATAGTAATACAAAACAAGAAGTTCTCCAAAGCTCACTCTTAAACAATTGCAACAAATGGTTGCCTTGGGGTCTCGAAGTCCCCAAACAACCATTATTCTCTATATACATGCCAACAAGTTGTTTGAGAGGCATGCACAGAAAAAAAAAAACCTTTTCTCTCTCACAATCATAAACGCAGACGTCTGGAGTTCGCTAATCGGTACTGGGACTTCATCTGGCACTGTGTGCTTCGGTCAGATGAGACCAAGAAAGAGCTTTTTGCCAACAATCACTATAAGTGGGTCTGGCAGAACACAAAAGATGAGTATGCAGAAAAGCACCTCAGTCACTGTGAAGTATAGGGTAAGATCAGTAATGCTGTGGGCCTGTTTCTCTTCCAGACGCCCTGGGAACCTTGTTCGGGTGCATGGCATCATGAATGCTTTGAAATACCAGGACATTTTAAATCAAAACATGGTGGGCCTCTGCCCGCAAGCTAAAAAGGTCGTCACTGGGTCTTTCAGCAAGATAATGACCCTAAACATGTGGCCACATCTACACAGAAATGAGTCATCAGACACAGAATCAAACTCCTCACATGGCCAACCCAAATCCCAGACCTCAAGCCCATTGAAAACCTGTGGAGTGACCTTAAAAAGATAGTGCAGAGGAAAGGACCCTGGTCACTGGATGAGAGATTGTGCAAAGAGGAATGGTCCAAGATCCCTCTTTCTTTATTCTTCTATCTTGAGAAACATTATAGGAGAAGATTAGGTGCTATTTTGTTGGCAAAACGAAGCTCAACAATATATATATATATATATATATATATATATATATATATATATATATATATATATATATATATATATATATA
>CM045736.1:47763895-47768895 GCA_024760905.1 Plotosus lineatus
TTTCTCCCCGCTTCGGCTGAGGGGCGTGGCTGAGATGCTCGGACTGAATGCAGTTTATACTTGAATTAAGCAATCTCATTTACTCCCTATAAACACAAACCGCATTCTCACGTCAATTAAAGCACACTTCTTAAGTCCTTCCCCTTTGAATGTGAGGCGTTTGTTGCAGGTGACAAACAGAGCTTGTGAGACAAAGCGCAGCTTATCCGGACCTTTCAAGTATGAACTGCATTCAGTCCGAGCAGCTCAGCCACGCCCCTTCAGCAGGAGCGGGAAAAAACAGATATACAAACATTCTAAACATTAACTTACGCACTGTACTGGAATAATAATTGAAAATGACTTTAATACTAGTGCTTTACAACAGTTCAGATGATTATTCCTCTTCAGGCACTTCAGAGGAAACTGACGTTTCTTCAGGAGAAAGTCTTATTTCTTCAGAAGAGACATCCAACGTCATTCCCTTTTTCTGGCGCTTAGCTGGCTTTTGAGTGGCATCATAGAGCTTAAGTCGTAATTAAAACACACTAACAAAAGGCTCATTGACAACTTGTTCGCCAATGAGGAAAAAGGGGCGTTACATCATCTCAACAAATCAGCAGGAAGGAGGACAGTCATTGGCTGAAATTGAATGACGTGTCAGTTTCTTGGCAGTCCGCGAATATGCAAACCATGTGTGCAAAACCACAAATAGTCAAGGGCCTACTGTATAGATTTTTCCACCCTGCACCGAAGTGGTGACCTGTTTTGAGTGCACCCCACCTATTTCCTGGAGACAGCTAGTTGAACTGGCTTCAGCCCCCTTTGTGTCCCTGCTGCATAAGTTGTATAAAATTGGAGGGTGGACAGATTTTACAGTGCCCTCCATGATTATTGGATGTGTTAAAAGCCTAAAAATAAATAACTTTTTTTTTTTTTTGCAGAAGCTACTCTCACACAGAGAATTGTTGAAAAAAAAGTAAATTTCAACTCAAGTGAATTTTTTTTTTTTTGGGGGGTGGGGGGTGGGGCTGACTAAGAAATAATTATTTTTCATTAAAATCACCTGTTCCACAATTATTGGCACCCCTAACAATTCCAAGGAAATCAATGTAATTGAAGTACAGTATTTGTCATTTCTACAGTAGTTTGCAAAGTTGATCAGAGTATCTAGGAACATTTAATTAATAATTGATCATTTTTAATTAAGTCATCATCTGTTTCTCTGGTGTACAGATACGACTGACACAGAGGCCATTTCTCTTACCCACTCTTCAACACGGGTAAGACACACCATTCAAGTAAGGCAGATGTATGCAAAGCTTCACAAGTCAGGCATGGCTGCAAGAAAATTGCCCCTCACTTATTCATATCTACTGTCAGAGGAATCACTATGAAGTTTAAAACAACCGGAACAGTAGTAAGTAAGCCTGGATGAAGATGGGCAGGTTATTTTTTCACCAAGCACAGTGAGAAGGATGGTAAGAGAAATAAGTTATTTCTGCCAAGCAAACTGTTAAAGAATTGTAACAAATGGTAGCATCTTCAGGTCGGAAAGTCTCCAAAACAACCATCAGAAGACATCTGAATGCCAACAAGCTGTTTTGAGAGGCATGCATGGGGAAAAAAAAACCCTTTTTCACTCCCAATCATAAATACAAACATTTGGAGTTCGCTAAACAGTACTGGGACTTCAACTGGGACCATGTGTTTTGGTCCGATGAGTCCAAGATAGAGCTGTTTTGGCAACAAACACTCCAAATGGGTTTGGCAGAACACAAAAGATGAGTCTGCAGAAATCACCTTATGTCCATTGTGGAGTATGGGGGAGGATCAGTGTACTGTGGGCCTGTTTCTCTTCTAGAGACCCTGGGAACCTTGTTAGGGTGCATGGCATCATGAACGCTTTGAAATACCAGGACACTTTAAATCAAAATCTGGTGGCCTCTGCCCAAAAGTTAAAGATGGGTCGTCATTGGGTCGTACAGCAAGATAATGACCCTAAACATGTGGCCAAATCTACACAAAAATGGTTCACCAGAAACAGAATCAAGTTGCTCCCATGGCCATCTCAGTCACTAGACTTCAACTGCATTGAAAACCTGTGTAGTGAGCTGAAGAGGCAGGTGCAAAAGGAGAGTACAGAGGAGAGGACCCAGGTCGCTGGATGAATTAGAGTGATTTTCCAGAGAAGAATGGTCCACAATCCCTCTTTCTGTATTCTCCCATTTTGTCAAACATTATAGAAGATTAGGTGCTATTTTGTTGGCAAAAGGCTGTTGCTAATACTTGTGGCACACCTGATTTGATGTAAAATATTTATTTCTTAATGTGGTATTTTCCCCCTCTGAATAAATGCACTTGAATTAAAGGTGAGATTTTCCTCTCATTTTAATTGTGGCCCGATATTATTATTTTTTAAATGAATTTATTAGAAGCTAAAAAACGCATCTTAACCAGGGATGCGAATAATTATGGAGGACAGTGTATGCATGGATTTTTTCACTCAAATTCGAAGGATTACACAGACTCGAGATTGGTTACATTACAATTATCTGAACTTGGATAGATCGGATAATGTCAGATCTGGAAAAATAATTCAACATCATTTACAGGAAAGCAACCTGATGCCACCTTTGTATCCCTTTAAAGGGTTAAAAACTCTTTGAAGTAAAGCAAGCCCTCTTCCGGGACCATATTCCAAAAAAGGTGAATGTAAGTGGCATTTTCTTGGATATTTCTGAGGACAGGGAGAATAAGTGAATGTGGCCCCTAAACCTTTAAACATCACACTGTTAGAATCCACCATTCCTTCTTTGGTATATTCTCATTTTCAAGAAAGATTTCCTGAGCCCCTTTTCATGAGTGATGCTTAATGTACTGTACTCTTTGAGTTTGAGGGTTTAAGTTTGGGAATTAAAGACTTTTACAACAACAGCCGTTTCCAACGGTTTAGACTGATGTGTATGTACTAAGCTGTCACATCAAAGCTGTAATATATTAGTCCATACAGTAGTACCTCGGTTCTCGAACTTAATCTGTTCCAGACGGCTGGTCGAATTCCGATTTGTTAGAATTCCAAATCCACTTTTCCCATCACAAATAATGTAAACGGTTTTAATCCATTCCAAGAAACTAGAAAACTACCTTTTTTAAACATAATGTTATTTCATAATGTCATTTATATATCAAATTGTATATTAAATGTGAAACAACAGGACAAACACACCAAATTCTTAATAGATTAATTTATTTTGTGTTGTTTTTTGTTTATGTTTATTGTTTGTGTGAAGGAATGCATACGGTACAAACATTATGCAGTGATGAAATATGTCAAAGAAATGTAAAAAAAAAAAAAAAAAAAAAGCTAACAAAAAATAAAGAACTAAAGAAAGAAAAAAACATTAACATGTTACTGCTTGGAAAGGGGTGACTCTTCTTCAGGCTATTCCTTTCTTCTCTTGAAAAACATTTCTAGTGTCACCTGTTTGTGCCTTCTTTTCAGAACCATACGGAAGTGGCTCATGACCTCCTCATTAAAGGTGTGCACAGTTCTGCCAGCCTTAGCCTTATCAGGGTGATACAGTTCAACAAAGCTATAGAGTTTGTTCCATTTTGAGCACATGTCTTTAATAAGTGACGTCGGGGCATCCTTCCTTCCATCATCCTCTTCAGAAGATGACATCTCCTCCTCCAATGTCTTCTTCTGCTCTGCCTGAAGGTGGAGGAATTCTTCCATTGTGAGTTCGGCGTGAAGTTCCTCCAGCAGGTCGGCGACATCAGCAGTGTACTTTTCCAGACCTAGACTTTGGCCTATGCTGACAATGTCTTGGACAATTTGATTATCGTCCTGCTGTTCCTCCTCGGTAGGAGCTGCTGTGCTGGTGCTCGCCACATCCCCAAACTCTTCAAACTCCGTAACACATTCAGGCCACAGTTTCCTCCACGAAGAGTTCATTGACCTATGTGAGACGTGATTCCAGGCCCTATCAACAATAGTTATGCAGTGGTAGATGCTGAAATGATTCCTCCAAAAAGCTCAAAGTGTTAACTGTGTGTCGTTAGTCACCTCGAAGCATCTTTGGAAGAAGAATTTTGTGTACAATTGCTTGAAATTAGCAATTGCACGCTGGTCCATGGGCTGGATCAATGATGTTGTGTTAAGCGGGAGGAATTTTATTTGAATAAAGCCAAACTCCTCAGTTAAATTATCCTCCCAATCAGGAGAGTGAGCAGGGGCATTGTCCATTAAAAGAAGGCAGATATGGCAGGGCTTTCTCCTGCAAGTATTTTTTTCCCACTTTGAGCAAACACCTCATGCACCCACTCCGTGAAAAATTGACTGGTTAACCACGCTTTCGAATTCGACCGCTACATAACAGGCAACTTACTTTTTAACACATTGTTCGCTTTGAATGCAATCGGATTCTCTGAATGATAAATCATCAGCGGCTTGATTTTTAATTCTCCACTTGCATTGCCGCACAACAAGAGCGTTAACCTATCTTTCATTGGTTTGTGTCCGGGAAGTGATTTCTGTTTACACGTGATGTACGTCCTTCGTGGCATTTTCTTCCAGAATAAGCCAGTCTCATCACAATTAAAGACTTGCTCGGGAAGATAATTCTCAACCTTGATAAAATCAGCAAATTCCTGCTTGAACTTCTCAGCGCCCTCTTTGTTAGCACTCGCTGCTTCCCTGTTACGAACCACACTGTGAATTCCACTTCTCTGCTTAAAATTTTCGAACCAGCGTCGACTTGCATTAAATTGGAACCCTTCAGGATTCAAGCTAGGGTCTTTTTTCACCAAATCATCACAGATTTCGCGTGCTTTGCAGCAGATCACATCCTCGCTAACACTATCTCCTGCTAACTGCTACTCGTTTATGTATAGGAGCAGTCATTTTTCCACCTCCTCCAGCACTTGCGGTCTATGTTTGCTGATAACTGTCGAGCCTTTCGCCACATCACTGGCTTTAACAGCCTCTTTGTTCTTCAGGATCGCGCATATCATTGATT
>CM045736.1:47776395-47778895 GCA_024760905.1 Plotosus lineatus
TCCTTGATCAAAGTAAGATGAGGCTTGGGACATGTCTAATTAGGAAATCATGCATTACGTTTCTCAGATTTGCAAAAGCATTATTGTGCACCGATCTTTTTAAAAGATCGTCATCATCATCATCATCATCATCATCATCATTATTAGTCGTAGTAGTAGTAGTAGTAGTAGTAGTAGTCGCAGTCTCATCTTTGTTTGTTTTTTGCATCTCCATTAGTCCCAGTATATTTTATATTGATTCAGTGTTTTTTGAATACATGGTAAGTGTGCTGGCAGAAATTGTATAATTATAATAATGACGAAGCTGCTGCCAGAATATTTTAGCTGAAGTTATAGAATTATATTTCTTTTTTTATTATTATTCCAACATTTGACTTTCCCAATGACACCCCCCCCAGACTTAAACAAGAAAGAACCACTGTCTGCTGTTTCAGTAATAAATGAAGTCTATTGATTTTATTAGTTTGCCATCTGGTGATACAAATTTCTGAAGTAACCCCCAAAAAATACAATAAAATTAAATAAAATAAATAAATTAAAAAAAAAAAACCCTGAGTAATGAAAACTGAATTGAGGTATTAAACATAAGTGGTAAAAACAGAATTAGTTGATGTCATTAACCTGACTACACCAGATAAACACTCGAAGTTCAAACACAGAGTCAAATGGATATCCACTGTAAATGAATAAAGATGTATTTTTCAGCACTAATCCTAATCCAGACCTGGAATGAGTCCCACCTCACTTTATTTCAGCACTGAGACATTCCGGGTGCTTCTCTTGCAGTCTGTTTTGCTTCATTAAGGCACTGACTGTCCTCTACAGATTTGACAGCTTCACTAACTATGAAGTGAGTTTCCTAAAGGAGCGTTCAGTCTTCCCAAAAAAAAACCACAGCACAGAACATAGTTTACACACTGCAGGGTGAGAGACCATTAGAGGCCTGTGTGTGGAAAGCATAGCTGTGACAGACTGTAGATCTCACTTTTCTGCACCTGACTGTTCCTGACTCAAAACTATACATAGGTTTGTGTGTGAGGCGAGTGGTGAAAGCATATAGTGGGTCATAAAAATGTGAAATGAGATGCCTAGGTTAACCGGTGGCCTTTAAAACAACAACAAAAAAAAAGTTTTCAGATGCCTTTTTTTATTTATTGAGAAGTAGATAGGTCGTCTGTTGGGCTTTTTACATCTGAGCCTAGTGGCTCATCAGGCTGGTGCTTATTCCTGGTTTCCATAGCAAGAAGCTACCAGGAATTCAACTCCTCCTGGATGGGATGCTAATCCATTGCCAGTAGTTTTTTTTTTAAATATTACTGATACCCATTTATATTGCTGGGTGAACAGAGGCACACTTGTGTTTAAGACCTTGCCCAGGTGTCTTAGCACAGTTGGGGGTCTAACTGGGATTTGATTAGCCCAGCACGCTAACCACCATGCCACCAGCCCCACATTTTATTGAGAAGACTATAGAGTACTGATAACTGCAGGTAAATATAGTGGTGATGAATAAGGAAAGCTTCAAAACAGGAAAAAAATTAATATTATGGCAAAGGAAAAAATACTGCAGCTCATTACTAAATATGATTGTACAAACTAGTGGAAATGTGTTTTGTTTGTCATATTGAGCATCATTGTCGATGATCTCAATTTTTAGACATATAGTACTGTGGATTTCAATAATTCCAAAAAAAAAAAAAAAAAAACTGAAATAACTTGGAATGTTGCTGAATTATGCCCCCTGCATATAGCAATAGTGTATAATGCATTTATGTGAGGTCTGATGGGCATCAAACAGTGTGGAGCAGATGCTCAGTGAAAGTGAAAGGTGAAGAAACAGAAGGGAATGGACATCTGGACAGGAGGCTAGGGAAGCCCCAGATATCAACAAGTTTATTAGAAGTTAAAGGATTTCTATTTTTTTCCCACCTTGGGTGAATTGTTTTCCAATTCCAAGCAATTCTGGATATGGATATATATATATATATATATATATATATATATATATATATATATATATATAGTGCACACTTTTTTTTCAACTTCATTCTACAACCACATCTGGATTCTAGGTTAAGATTAAGTCATTCTAGCATCACACCAATAATGTGTCCAGAATGCAACACACTTGCATGGCATTTCTTTAGCAAGCTGAGAGTTCCTCACATTTCAGAAGTTCCATTCTCCAGATCATCATCAGCCTTCAACCATCATCACTCACCTCTTCCAGCATCTGGTCCACGCGCTTGAGGAGCACTGGTTCCACCTGCTCGAGAAACATCCAGGCTGAGTGCTGGGGCTCGGTGTGCTTCTCCAAGCTGCTCACCCTGGCCTGTAGCTCCCAGGTGCGCAGGTACACCAGCGCGCACATTCCGAGAGAGAAGAGACAGAGCGCGACGCACACCGCCACCGCGCCACACACCTCCGTCCTCCTGGGCCACTCGCTGCTTTTGCACTGATGCTCGGCGGTGCAAGTCCTTTCTCCAACAAAACCACCAGA
>CM045736.1:47783895-47828895 GCA_024760905.1 Plotosus lineatus
GTATGAATGGTTGTGTGAGTGTTGGTCCTGTGATGCCCTGGCGAGCTGTACCCTGGAGTCGGCTGAGATGGGCACCAGCCTCCCCATGACACTAATTAGGATTAAGCGGTTCAGAAAATTAATACATCTGTCAAAAAATGTAAACTGTCCAAACAGTGTTATCATCAACTGCAGGCAAGTGGACAGTGTCCCTCTGCTGACTCATGATCTACTGATATTTGGCCTTTTTCCTTCTATAGTGTTACCAAATTTTCAACCAGAGTCTGTGCATTATGTGAAGTATTTGAATTTTGAAGAGCTTTGATCAGTCCAATTGATCAGTTTTATTTGTTACAGCTATCCAGACACCTTAAATAGTATCTGATGGAAACATTTAATGCTTTCATATGCATCAATTAAGGACATTTATTACTTTAAAAACAACTGGAAATTCACTGACAGTTCAACAGCTGCTTGGTTCAGTGCAACAGTTCAGGGTGGGTTAAAACTTATTGTTTGGAACATCATTATTTTGTAAATAAATGTGTCCTGAAATAAATTGTACCAAATACAAACTGTCCCAATCAATACCAATCAGCACAATCTATATTTAAAAAGGCACTTTTACAAGTTATTCATTACATTCATAGATTTCCAACTGAATGTTTTCAACACTTTTTATAAAGACAGTAAAATTACTTTAGTGGTTATAAACAATGCATGAAACTCATTTTCTGTAACCGCTCAATCCTAATTAGAGTCGCGGGGAGGCTTCCACCCATCCCAGCTGACTCCGCGCAAGGGCAGAGTACACCCTGGACAGCTCACCAGGCCATCGCAGGGCAGAAACACGTTGATGGCTGTGCAGCTACTCTTTACGAAAGTCAGCATTGGTTCTTTTACATGAATCTCACACCATAGACAGTGAGCAATATGGCTGGCCTTTGATAGCTCAGTTTGCTGCATTGGGGGGGCCCGTGACAACCTTGTGGAGGGTGGGACTTGAACCCCCAACCTTTGGATCAGCGATCCAGCGCCCTATACCACTAGGTCACCGCTGCCCCATGCATGAAACTAATCTGGCCAAATGTCAACGTTCATTCAGTGACCAAATGCATATGAACTTGAGGACCTTGATATGAGCCAACAACAATGTCTTTTTAAGTTCGAGTCAGACCAACTGCCAATTAACGGTAACCCATAACTATTTCTTGGTGATCACTGGGGTATAAATGTAACTTAATTATGATATTTCCTTCATTTAAGGAGAACTTCAAGGGAGGCACTGCAACAAACAATGCCTTCCTGTCAACTGTTTGGCCTATAAAGAAACAACTGCACATCTTATAGTTCCAGTTTTGTCCGATTTCAATGCATCCTTTGATTAAAGGTCACACCAGTAGTAATAAAAACATGGTTACGGTTTCTGTAGCAACTCAGGCCAGAATGCAGATGGGCACTGACTCATCAGAACTAAGATGGTACTCCTCAAGCTGCATTTACAAAACCACACCGGCAGATTGAACCATGGAGAAAGCTTTTAAAAATCTAATAGTGAATTTCCTGCTCTGATTTATTCCAACCTAGAGATGGTCACTCCACTTTTAGCCACATCTAAAAGATCTTGTAGTTTTTTTCCATGTGGGTTAGGAACTCTCGAATGAATTTAATGAACCAAGTGCTGAAAGCCTCTGTAATTATAACATAAACAACTGTCTCATAGTCAAGCAAATGAGGTTGATGATGAATATGCCATGACATCTGATGACTTTAAGGACAAATTATAAAGCGAAACGTTGCTTTTCGGTATAACAGAATGAGGTGTAAATTACCAGCTTGACACGGTGTATATAATGTAATGTAAATGGTGTTCCAGTGAAATCATAATTACTGAGTGTCGATAGCTATCATAATAATTATGCAAGACAAACAAAAATAAATAATGAATTCATTATTAAAAAATAATGAAATCAAAAGAAAAAACAAACAAGAAAAATGATGAAAATACACAGAAAATAAGAATAGTAATGGCACAAAAACAAAAGAGTAAAATAAAACTTGAGTGACTGAGTTAGAATTACACAGGTTAGGGAACCTTCATTCATTTTCTAAGCCAATTTATCCTACTAGGGCTGCAAGGTACGCTGAAGTCCATGTCAGTCAACTTTGTGCAGAGACTGAGTATATCCTGAACAGCTCACCTGTCCACTGCAGGGCCAGCACACACACACACACACACACACACACACACACACACACACACACACACACAGAGAGAGAGAGAGAGAGAGAAAAAAAGAGAGAGAGAGCTCAGGCTAACCTGGAATGACCAGTTAGTCTAATGTGCATGTCTTTGGACGGTGGGAGGACACCTGAGCACCCGGAAGGGTACTCTCACAAGCATAGAAAAAAAATGCAAAGTTTACACAGTAACACCCATAGGGGCAGTGGTGGTCTAGTGGTATAGGGCACTGGATCGCTGATCCAAAGGTTCGGGGTTCGAGTCCCACTCTCCACAAGGTTGTCACTGCCCCCCCCCCAGTGCAGCTAACTGGGTTATGAAAGGCGGGCCATGTCTGTCACTGTCTATGGTGAGAGGCATGTAAAAGAACCATTGCTGACATTCGTAAAGAGTAGCTGCAAAGTCGTCAGCGTGTTTCTGTCCCTTGCTAAAAAGGGTTGTGACAGGAAGGGCATCCGATGTAAAAAAAAAACCTCTGCCAAATCAAAAATGTGCGAATCAGATGATTCGCTGTGGCGACTCCCGAGTAAAAGGGAAAAAGCCGAAAGGAAGACAGACAGACACAGTAACACCCATACATGGGACTTTAACCCAGGACTTTCATGTGAGATGAACCTGCTAATCTCTGTACCACCTTCCACTCTTTTTGGGGAATATCTTCTTCTTCTTTTCCTTTCAGCGGTTCCCTTTTTCTCAGAGGTCGCTATGCCAGATTAATTTGGCATAGGTTTTTATGTCGGATGCCCTTCCTGACACAACCCTTAGCAAGGGGCAGAAACACGCTGATGGCTATGCAGCCTACTCTGGATGAAAGTCAGCAATGGCTCTTTTACATGAACCTCTCACAATAGACAGTGAGAGACATGGCCGGCCTTTGATAACCCAGTTTGTTGCACTGGGGGGACAGTGACAACCCGTGGAGAGTGGGACTCGAACCCCCAACAGTAGGATCAGTAATCCAGCACCCTTACCACCAGGCCATCACTGCCCCTGAATTAAGTTCATCATGTCAATGTCGACTGTAGCCTAAACTTCAAAATCTCACGCTTTTGGGGAATATAACCATCGTAAACAAATTATTCACTCTTTTAACTTAAAAGTGGCGTAACATACGGTATTTGCCTTAAGACTATTAGTTTAATGAAAATTGTACTGTATAGCAAATTGGTGCAATGACACTCGATTGCATTTTATTTACAGTATGCCTGTCATTCATCTAAATTTAAGGACAGTAAGAAGTCCAGCACCAGAGTCAAGAAAACAGAGGAGAAGAAGCTATTTATGGGCAAGATTAGAACATGCTGGGCTTCATAAAATAAAATAAGACAAACCATGTTTATACAACTGAAAAGATAGCTATTTAAAATAATTCGTATTGGGCTGCATGATTTATTGATGTTAATAAGTGGCTTGAACAATTAAGTTTTATGTATATTTTCTAGCACATGTAATTTTGTCGGAAATATAGAACGTATGAAGCATATACATGATTATTAATGTGTGAACCAGAGCATGCATATATTTCATGTTTATTGTGTAGAGACATGCAATTTACATTGCTGTGGGAATGACATCAGGGCCAATGTGTCATTCAGGTCATTATAGTTTGTAAAGGAAAGGGTGCTGTTAATTCCTCCACCATGCTGTACTAAGCACAGAGCATCACTATTTTCATTGATGGATTGCCCATAACCTCTCTCAGAATCTTCAGTGCATGAGGACTCAACGAAAGTATATTCACTCAGACACTAGCAGAAAGTGCATCTTAGTACACGGGTGTGGTTTTTTCCCCCATGTAGTTAGGTCGTTTTTGGTGACGGCAAGGTGGGTCAGTGGTGAGCATGTTCACCTCAGAGAAAGAACGTGTGGAGTTTGCATTTTCCACTCGTGCTTGCAGGGGTATCCTCCAGGTATGCATATTAGGCACATTAGGATGTTTTGCTGTTCCGAATTGCCCCTAGGTGTAAGTGTGTACGATTGTGTTTGAATTGCCATGTGATGGCCTTTGTCCAGAGATGACTGAGATACACAAGCCTCCCCTGCAACCCGAATAGGATTGATCAGTTCAACAAATGGGTGAGAGTAAATGATAAGTAGGTTTTTGGGGCAAGTCCTGCCCCCTCTCCCTTTCAATTGTTTCACAATAAAAGTATATACCAAGTGACTAAAATGAATAAATGTGACATTATGACATGTATATTTAGACATAAACAGAATTATAACCTTAAGACATCTGGACATGATCTGAACATGAAATTTTCTGGGCAGCCACTCACTAGTTATGTAATAAACACAACAGCTTCTGAAGACCATTAATCCTGAATGATTTGAGGTTGGCCTTCACAAAATGACAACCCAAAATTACAAGGTTTAATCTATTCTCATTAAGAGACTGGGTTAGAATTGGAACTGAAGGAGAGGACACTCACTTAAAACCTCTGTAGTGTCTGTCAGAATGCACAGTCCTGTAGGGGTGACCGGAAATCATAATGAATGGAAAGGAAGTGAAGCGTACCTAACCGAGATATTTCACAGATACGACAGAACTGTATTCGGTAATTTGTTGCATTACGTTTTCAGAGCACGAGAGAGGCAGAAATGATTTTTTATTGATTTACCTCATTCATTCTCTGGTACATATTTAGACTGGTCTGTGCATAGTTGGTGGTTGAAAAACCTATTGAGGTCTCTATATGAAGAATGTCTGCTAAACCTATTCCTGCCTGCCAAGGAAACTCAATTTGGCTCTCAGTAATTGTGACAGCTTCCTGTGGTCGTTTACCATCTTTAAAACTCCTTAATTCATGCCTTACTGTTCAATAAAGCCCCCAATAAAATGCCTAATGATAAATATCATGGGACCCAAAATTTAATTCATATGTGAGACATTTTAGCCATTATTTTTTAAATAGAAATTTGACTTTGAAGAACTTCTCCATGTTAAAAAAATGGTTCTGAATTCTCATTACTTATTGTGAAGAGATCTTTTACAATTCAAGGGAGCCTTCCTATGTATTCTGCAGTTTAATATTTTAAGAACAACTCATCATAGTAAAAAAAAAAAAAAATGAGTTGTATGCATGGAGTAAAGAAAATAATAAGGGACTAAATGAAAAGTCATTAAAAAGCACAAATTGGAATTGTGTAGAGATAGAGATATTTGGATATACACAATATTCATGAAGAACAAATACTGTGTGGTTATTTAATTAACTATAATTATAAAATCAATGGCTTGTATTTGAAAACAATCTAGAATAAAGAAGGCTGATTCCTTTGCTTTTTGCTGCTGTTTTGCTTAGACTGAGGAGTCATGATATATAAAATAGTGCAAATTCACAACCCCCCAAAAAGTTGTATTTGTGGGAATAGAAATAAAAACTTCTACTTTTGGATTCTCACATTAGGGGTCACTAATGTACACTTCTTTCCTTATCAGCATATGCCCATACCATCTCAATCTGGAATCTCTCACTTTATGCATAAACACTCCCACCTCAGCTGTCCCTATAACATATTTGTTTTTAATATGTTCATGTCTCTCCCAGTGAAAATCACAGCCACTCCTTTGCCACTTCCAGCTGCACCTCCTGTCTTTTTGCAAGCGCTACCATTTCCAAACCCATACAGCATAGCGTGCGTCACAATCCTTTTTCATGGGAGCAGTGGTGTTACATACAAGCACATTAATGTTTTTCAGTTTTTCTGGAGCAGCTGCAGAGCCATATTGTGGAGTTGCAGTCTCTTCTACAGCAAGCACATGTGAAGGGTGAGCTTTCCCACAAACCATACAGTCAATCGCTATGCTGAGCTCTTTCACTGTTGACTGGGTGTTGGGTTTCCCTGACTGGCAGGTCTGGGATATTTTTCAAGGCAGTGCCAGCCACCTTAATCTGAGTCACATATAGATCCAGATAGGGCTTCACATAGTGTTCCAACTGATTTTCTTGGTCAGTGATGGTGTTCCTCGTTTCAGACTTCAGAGGTGCCATTTTTGAGGCTGTGGAATATACTGTCTTCATCATTTGTCTTTGCAGCTGTCTGTATAATGCTGGGCTTTGAATATCTCTTGTAAGCAAGGCAAGCTGTCCTCTTAGCTTCTGTCACTGGTTCCAGTTCTTTCCAGTTTACCTCATATCAGACATTCTTGCATTTCAGTTCCCAGGCAAAAGTGACCGAGTTGGAGACGACATCTTGCTGATGGCACCACTTGAAGTGACTTCAACTGCAGGCTCTACCAGAACCTTTCTAAGACTGTTAATAAACCAGTGTTTCTTCTCCATGTTGTTAGTATAGCAGGTAGTAATTCATCATCATCTCTTGGGTTTGGAGTGGCAGAACGTCTTCAGGAGAAGCCTCACTTGACTGGCTATGAGAAAATGTTAAGGATCACAGTCTGCACTATGGTAGATGTGAGAAAGGACTATGCTTCAAGAGAGGGTTTTCTAAGCATCACACAGCCAGTGACAAGATGACACTCGGCTGGGTGTGGGCTGTTCAGCTTGAGGCAGGTGGTAGCTGTTCAGTGACATGCAATGACCTCTCCCACAGTTGGAAGTGACTTCTGGCTCTCGTTTCCTCTGCTAATTGGATGAGCTTAGAACCAATAACGGTCACTTCCCCTGTTGTGCCAATGCCTTCCAACATTTATGGGGCTTCTGCATATTCTGGAGGCTTTAGGCTGCTTAAACAACAAGACCTCACTCTCATTTTTGTGAATATAAAGGAAAGGATGAGATATCATTTGGTACTTTTGTAACTACAGCAGTTTCTAGAAGGTGTTACAGTGTGTCAATTAGCTTGGGAGTAGCACTTCAGATTTTCTGTATGGGGTTTACTCGCTTATCCTTTGGTTGACTGCAGCAGTAGACTCCTGAATGTCACTCTTCCTGTGCAAGTTCATGGACTTACCTACTGCTAATCTGACTTAAGTACTGTCCTTAAAACCTTTCTCTTCACTTCTGCAGATGCCCATCTATCATAAATCATTCCATCCATGCTTTTCTGCTCATTCTTCTTTGCATTCTCCCTTGCAAGCACTCTTTTATTAACTTCCGCACCACACTCTACATTACCTTGAATAGCTTGTTCTTTTCCTTTCAGCTGTTCCCTTCAGGGGTCGCCACAGCGAATCATCTGCCTCCATCTTACCCTATCCTCTCCATCTACTTCTCTTACACCAACTACCTTCGTGTCCTCCTTCACCACATCTATAAATCTTCTCTTTGCTCTTCCACGAGGCCTTCTGGCTGGTAGTTCCAACCTTAGCATCCTACTACCAATATACTCACTATCCCTCCTCTGTACATGTCCAAACCATCTCAATCTCGCCTCTCTGACTTTGTCTCCAAAACATCTTACATGTGCTGTCTCTCTGATGTACTCATTCCTGATCCTATCCATCCCCATTACTCCCAGAGAGAACCTCAACATTTTCATCTCTGCTACCTCCAGCTCTGCCTCCTGTCTTTTCCCCAGGGCCACTGTTTCTAAACCATACAACATCGCTGGCCTTAACACCTCTTGAACACTTTTCCTTTCATTCTTGCCGATACCTTCCTATCACACCGGACACTTTTCTCCAACCATTCCAACCTGTCTGCACAAGCTTCTTCACCTCTTTTCCACACTCTCCAATGCTCTGTATTTTTTGGCCTAAGTGTATAATTAATTATCTTCTCATAATACTGTTTCCACCTTCATAGCACACTATTCTCACTTGTCAGGACATTATTATGTGCATCTTTTTTTACACTACCTTGTGTTACATCTTGACCAGCTCAATCCCTCTGTGTGACCATTCATAAGTCTTTTTCTCCTTTGTGTTAACTTTAATATAGATCAATATATACCTCTTCCTTAGGTTTTGCCACCTCATTATTTTGTGCCACATTTCTTTGGATTCCTGTCTACATTCTTCATATCCCTGAGTGTCCCACTTTTTTAAATTAATCTCTTCCCTTGATGCTTTCATTCCACGACCAAACCCACTCTCAACCTTGCAGCAGCATTTGACAAAATCAACCACAAGACTCTCTTGTCCAAACTCGGGAGTTTGTGGATAAGCATGGCAATGGTATACTTTCAAGCTGGAAGTATGGAGGGTTCATATTAGGTTACATGAAGGGGGATCCATATCTGCTCCACCATACTCTCCACTGGCATTCCTCAGAGCTCAGTACTTGGTCAATTTCTGTCCTCTTTTTATACTAGGTCCCTTACAGCTGTCTCTTGGTTATGCAAATGACACTCAACTTATCCTCTCTTTTCTTTCTTCAGATACTGGTGTTTCTCTCTGGATCTCTGCGTATCTTGCAAATATTTTATCATGAATCCACTCATTCAACCCCTACAACTGATTCAGAATTTAGCAGCATGGCTTGTTTTCGACCTTCTCAAGTTCTCCCCACAACATTCTATTGCTACACTTTCTCCATTCCCATCTTGTAGCCATTGTCTGCCCTTGCTTAAATATGGCTGAGATGGGCGACAGCCTCCTCACAACCATAATTAAAATTCACGGTTCAAAAACTTTGAATGCATGAATGGTTTACTGTCTTCATGAAATGTGTGGGGTCCATGGAAAAGTTAAGTTACTCCAAAATCTCTCATTTCTGGCTGCAAGTTACCTTTGTCAAGATTCATTCATTCATTTTCTGTAACCGCTCAATCCTAATTAGGGTCACAGGGAGGCTGGTGCCCATCTCAGCTGACTACGGATGAGGGCAGAGTACACCCTGGACAACTCACCAGGCCAATGCAGGGTGAAAACATGATGACAGCTTTGCAGCCTACTCTTGTCAAAAGTCATCAATGGTTCTTTTACATGAACCTCACACCATAAACAGTGAAAGACGTGGCCGGCCTTTGATAACCCAGTTAGTTGCACTGGAGGGACAGTGACAACCTGTTGAGAGTGGGGCTTGAACCCCCAACCTGAGGATCAGTAATGCAGCACCTTACCACCAGGCCACAACTGCCCCCTTTGTCAAGATCACTGTCACAACCTCATACCATGACAGACCCTGGCTTTTGGACCTGTAATTGGTAACAGCATGGATAGTGCTTTTGTCTTCAGTTAAGAGCACACAGAGTCCTTTTTTTTTTTTTCCAAAAAAAAGAAAATAAAGAAGAAAAAAGAATCACCAATGTAATCTCTATTTCTGGGTTTCAGTGATTTACCCTACACTCATTTTTCTAAAATTTCCTAGCATTTCACAAATAAGTTGAGTATCATATACAATATTCCATTCATCCATTCATTTTCCAAACAATTTAAACCCAAATGGGGTCTTGAGGAGGATATAGCCTATCTCAGCCAACTCTGGGTGAAGGTGGAGTACACCTGAATATTCACACAATCATTTTCACTTACACCTAGGAGCAGTATGGGACAGCTAGCTAGTCTAACATACATGTCTTTATACTGTGGGAGTAAACCGGAGTATCTGGAGGAATCCATACAAGCACTGGAGAACATGCGAACTCCACACAGAAACGGAACTCAAAGCCAGAACCATCGTTCTGTGAAGAGGAAATGCTTGCCACGACCATAATGTGCTATTCAAACTAAACATTGTTGACTTTAAATGACTATTTGCATTTTATTCAACATTTAGGAACAACCAGTTTAGGCTGAAGCAAAAGCAAAAGCTGCCATATGACCAAAACTGTGGGAAAATTATGTATTTTAGTAAATTACACGGCAGGGTCATCCTATGGAATTTTTTGTTTTCACATGTATAGTTCAAAAGTTGTGACATTGTGTAAAATGTAAGTAAAAAACGCAATGATTTGTACACCTCATACACCCATACTATATTCACAATAGAACATAGAAATATATCTAATGTTGAAAGTGAGACATTTTGCTATCTCATTAAAAATGTTTCATCCTTTTAAATTTGATGGCAACAGTATGTCTCAAAAAGTTGGGATTGGGGCATCCATATGCTGGAAGGTGAGTTTCCGTCACTGAAAAGTGGTCAAATTCCTTCCAACATTTTCTAAAGTCTTTTCCATTTTCTGCATACCTGCAGTCTGGGTCACTTGATTTTTCACCATAAAATCTAACAGTTTAATGAGGTGGTTATCAGCGGTGACCTCACCTTCCTTGCTGCTCGTTGGCTTGTCGCCTCGAGCTTTGGCCGAAACTAGATGATCAGGGGTCTCACCACCCGATTCAATTTCTCCGTCTAAGGCAGAAATGTCCTCGACATTTGGCTGCTCTTTCCTTTCCCATGAGGATTTCATTCTCTTTCCACTTCTGGAAGTTGACGGCATGCTCTGTACAATGCCAAGTGCTCCCTCACGAGCCTCTACCCCCTCGGGGCTGTTGTTGGACACCCTTCATGTCGCCATTGTTCTAGCCCTTTAGGCTGCCCACCACCCGCGGCCGTTTTGGTCAGATTCACAGCTGTCGTTCAAGCAAACCAGCTAAAAGAGTCCAAAAGTGATTTCAAACAAAGAATCACGCTCAGTCCTCAAAAAGTTCTTCGAACTTCCACTTCTAACAAGAGAAATTTCAAAAAATGTTGTTGCTAGACACCATTTGTGTCGCCACTGTTCTAGCCCTTTAGGCTGACCACGACCCGCGGCTGTTTTGGTCAAATTCACATCTGTTGTTCAAGCGAACCAGCTAAAAGTCTCCAAAAGTGATTTTTAAACAATGAATCACACTCAGTCCTCAAAAAGTTCTTCTTCAAACTTTCACTTCTAATGAGAGAATTTTCAAAAAACGTAGCAGAGATAAAAAGTATGTTGAACACTGATATTCTACTCACGCGAACTGATATTCTGTGCATGCGCATCTCACGTAGTTCCGATAGGATGGAATAGGGAGGTGGAATCTGGACTATGGTTGTAAAAGAACCAACTGGAGGAAAATTTGAAATTGTAAAACAATTTCAGAATAACATTCCTCAACAGAAAATTGTGAATAATGAATAAATTAATTTGAATATCTCATCATCTTCAGTACATCATATCAATTAAATGTTCTGTGGAAAACATCTGGGGAAATCTCTATGCACAAGAAATAGGGCTAAATATCAATTTGGCGTGTCCTTTGGGTACTCAGGCAGAAATACATTAAAAACAGGATTTTTTTTTTTTTTTTGCATATTATTGTATGGTCTCAGGAACACTTTTTAGAAATCATTATCTGTGAACACTGCTTGCAGGGCATAGCTTCAGTATCCATCAAACAGAATATAGAGATGTGTCTTGATTTTCTGAGCCTTTCTCTCGACTCACAGGTGCAAAATACAAAAAACATTAAATCATTTGTCTTCCTTAAGCACTTTATGCTGGTGATAAATGTGATGCTTTTGGAGCATGATATACCACAGGGCATATATTCGCATAATTCATATCAAGTGCATTCTTGGTTCATATCATTACAGTATACATATAATCAAATAAATTAACATCTTTCGACATTAACCAAGATATTAATGTATTAATAATAAGTTCACTTACATTTCAGCCAACCAACTTAATCATGTATTGTAATTCATTTAGCTAGGTAAGCATCTGGTTTCTATCTCGTAACTATTTGTATGGTGTGATGCTCCACAAGGCAACAAGTAAAAAAAACCTTTCATTACGCCATCATTCATTCTGTTTGAGGTTTTGCTGTCTTTAATAATGTGCTAGAGAGGACAAATTAGAAACAGGCATCCTGTGGGGAACAGATGGCGGGCCTGAAATGCATAAAAACAAATCACTCCACATAGTGAAATGTATTTGAATATGATCACAGGAATAGGTTCAAGCTGTTAAAATAGCACTGTATGGATCTTCTGTGTCAATGCATGTCCATCATAACTGTTTTTATATCCTCCACCAGGAGGGAAGGTATATGATTGGTCGTATGTGACAGTCTGCTGTGACCACAATAACACAAAAAACGAAAACATTCCATGAAAATGTTCTCCAAATGTGCATCTTACAGCATTTTCAAACACTGGCTAATTTTTATTAACATATGCAATTTACAATTTTAAGTACACTGCTAAGCCAAACAAAAGACCATACAAAAATTTAAGTAAACAAACAAATAAATAAGCTAGTAAATAAATAAATAAACAGTTGGTCATGTTGAGGCTCACCAACATCATGGGTCAATAAAGTACCTTCAGCAGATGAACGAATATGCTTAATGAATTGGTTTTATCTCCTGATATGATATTGTGGCTTAAATAGAGAAAGAGTGGTTCAGGAAGTTTGAGAAATTATTTTCACACATGAACTGGGATCAGAAAGTCCTGACTTATTTATTTATTTATATATTTGTTGAAAGTCTTTGGGATGTACTGGAAACAGCTTTATAGAGTGGTTCAGTTTCCCCATCATCATTTCAAAATGTTGGGGGGAAAAAATTAAAGAGACTACAGTATTAATGGAAACGTGATGTTGCTAAAATGGTACAACAAAATATTAGGGCTTGTGAATTTTTGGCTAGCCACTTCTTCTTCTTTTCCTTTCGGCTGTTCTCGGGTCGCCACAGCAAATGATCTGCCTCCATCTCTCCCTATCCTCTGAATCTTCTACTCTTACTCCAACGACCTTCATGTCTGCCTTCACCACATCCATAAATCTTCTCTTTGGTCTTCCTCTGGGCCTTCTGCCTGGTAGTTCCAACCTCAGCATCCTACTACCAATATACTCACTATCCCTCCTCTGTACATGTCCAAACCATCTCAATCTAGCCTCTTTGACTTTGTCTCCAAAACATCTAACATGTGCTGTCCCTCTGATGTACTCATTTCTGATCCTATCCATCCTCGTTACTCCCAAAGAGAATCTCAACATTTTCATCTCTGCTACCTCCAGCTCTGCCTCCTGTCTTTTCCCCAGGGCCACTGTCTCTAAATCATACAACATCGCTGGCCTCAACACTGTCTTGTACACTTTTCCCTTCATTCTTGCCGATACTCTGTATATTATAATGTTGATATATAGTGATTGCATGCTCCCTCTGTTTGGGTTTCCTCTCAGGTATTCCAGTTTCTCCCTACAATCTAAAGACTGTGAATGCGGGTGTGAAAGGTTGCTGTTTCTACAAGTCTGGCAACCTGTATAGGGTGCACCCTATTCTTGGTGGAAGTCAGCTGGGATAGACCTTAAATTCTTTGCAACACATGTATAAGTGGTATAGATAATGGATGAACGGAAGTTCGTGTTTCTGTCCATCCAAACTCAAAACAAATACCAAAGATGTTGAATTTTGAAGTAAACAGTGAAGCTAGGCACACAGACATGACTATTAGTTTAACTGAGACCAAACAAAGAGAGTTTACTTCATGCAGTGCTTCATTTAAACTTTTTTTATTTTTATTTAATTTAAACTATTCTGCTGGTTGGCCATTCTCTAATCTATCATTTGTTGTAATCAGCACTGGTAATCAGACTTCATTGATGAGGTGAAAACATACCCGCTTACTTATCATGTATCATTACCCTGTATCATTAATAAGAACTTTGGTGATATTTCTGGACCTCCAAAATTAAAAGTTGGGCTTCTGCATTACCGCACCACAGAGTTTAATTACATTGGGCTGATGGTGGGTGAGGTCATTGGGCGAGGTTTGTTAGAGTGTCCTGGCTGAGTGAAATGAGCAAGCTCAGCATAGGCTTTTGGTCTCATTCTGGCCCGACATAAACTGCTTGCTGGTTACGCTTTTAAACAGAACATTCACGTACTAAAGATTTTATTTTGCCTGACTTTTAACTAATATGTGTGTTACAAAAGTTTGTCTTTGTCTACACACTTGGGTTGCAGAATATATGACAAATATAAAACTTGAATGTATGTAAACATTAGCAGGACATTTTGCATTTTAAGCATATTTTCCTTGTACAGTCGGCCCTCTACTTCCAAAATTAATCCATTCCAGAGCCTTTTTCGAAACCTGGAGTTTTCGTAAGTAGAGGCGCATTTTAGATGTAAAACGCATGATTCATTCCAAGGCTCCCCAGACTACCCCATATACCCTTTAAAAATGATAAAAGTACACCAATTTTGTATGAAATATGTATGAAATATGTGTTAAAAGTAAAAGAAAATTATTTTTTAAACCATTTAAACATTTTATTAACATATTAAACCATTTATGAACATATTTATTAATTAAAACATTATTAAACATTTTTTTATTAATGCACACACACACACACACACACACACACACACACACACACACAAAACTCTCTCTCTTTGTTGTGCTTTGTGGAGTGGCGTGTTTTGCCGAATGCGGGCTCCGCCCGCGCGTAGCGAGCAGCCGACTGAGCTTTTGAGACGGTGTGTTGTATGTAAAGCGGAATTACAGTACCTGTTTGAAAGATCAGAGGTCCGTATTCAGTATTAACTTGCTTCCTTGCGAGATTGGAGGTCTTCTCCCAAACTCTGCTTTTCTTTGTTTCTCAACTTTTAATGCCTCCTTCTGCATCAATATTGTTCTGAAATAATCATCTCCGTCACTGTATTTCCGCTTTTAAGGTCTCCTTCTGCTTTAATATCGTCCCAATTGTAGAGGGGTTTCGGCCATACTCCTTTGCGATTTCGCTCAACCGCATCTAACTTTCGTATTTTTTTATTATCTCCTGCTTCACTTCGATTCTGTGTCACCGGGAATCACTTTCTTGGGGTCCATGATGGATAACGAAATATAACGCTGCAATAAGAAATCTAAAAAAAACTCACTAGCCAACAGTCCTGTTCAACTCTCCTTCATGCGTGTGACAAACTGGAAATATGGGTACAGGAAGTATGGGTACAGTTCAGCTCCCTCCTGGCTAATGGGAGGCCAGTGGTGTGGGATGTTGGGAGACAACCAATGAGAGAGCAACTTGCACATTGTTTGAATTTTTGAATGGCGCATTTGGCGCTTTTCGTAAATAGAGGTTGTTTTCGTAAAAAGAGGATGAAAATTTAGGAAAATGTTTTATGTAACCTAGATTTTTCGTATTCAGAGGTTTTCGTAGGTAGAGGGCCGACTGTACTTATGCATTTTGATAACTAAAACATGTGCTTTTGATTGTCGAATGCCGAATATAAACTTTATCACAAGGGGGGGGGAAAAAACATTTTTCACTTATAATAAACAATATAACATGAAAAATATTCCCAAATCCCCCTCAAAGTGCACATCCCTGCTTTTCATTACCTGCTGTTGTTAAAAAAAAAGAAAGAAAAAAAAAGATATTGAGGTGGAGAAGAGACAAAATGAACAGGTGAGGGGGAGGGCAGGGAAGAGGGTGTTTCCAGCACCTCAGATATTAATATTCATCATCCCTAACACAAAAGGAATTCACCCTCTCTCTTTTCTTTCTGCACAAGTTCATGCAGTTAGAATTAAACAACATGAGAGTAATTCTTTCTGACACCAGAAAATTAAGAAAATATTGTCTTCTGCCTGCATTACACAAGATTTTATTTTAAGAATTCAAACTGTTGATAATATAGTCTCATTATGTATGATTTTGTTCTTGGTAAAGACTGCAAAAAATATTTGTGAAAATTATGCAATATGTTCCTTGTATTTCACTTCTCAGTGTTTCATAATTATGAAATATGTGGAGCTTTGGGGCCATAATCATCTGCTCAAAAACAAAAGGTGGTCAAAGAAAGAAAAATCCTTATCTGTTATCTGTTGGATTCCTCAATGAACAATGAGCAGCATCACAAGCATGCGATAAAACAAAATGTGAATATTTTTAGTGGTGTGATTGTAAACAACTGTCATGTCCACTATCACATGTCTTTTGTCATAGCAGAAGCAAAAAGACATTTGTTCCTGTTCTTGGCTGGCTTTGAATTCATGGCTAATTGAAGGACTTTGCTGTTGAGGGGACTGCAGAAAATATGGGACTACAAAACATACACACTCAAATTCTGAATGTCCAATTCTAATTATTTTCTTCTATACAGTAGGGTGGCGTGAAACATATAGTTTTTTACATTCAAGTCAGAATAGTGTAGAAAAGAGGTAACAATACCAGTTCGAAGCATATGCAAAATATCTAGGTTCCCCCACTCACTCAAAATAAGGTATGTCGAGTCGATTTTGAGAACATACGAGCACGCAATTGCCAACAAAGGGAATAACTCTAAATAATTACAATATTCACAGTTCACAGATTTGGTATGACTGGAAAGGTCAGGTTATACATTCTGAATTTGTGGTATAGTTAGCATGAATTCTATTGCTTGAGTGCTGCAATTCCGCCTAAATAACAACAGACTTTTACTGTTGGTTGGAAATGTATAGGAATGCACATTCTTTGCCAGACTTGTTTTTATTAATATTACCTTTTCACCTTTCGATTGGGTTTTACGTGAAAATTGATTGTTCGAAGAAAATGATTTGGTTTACCTTAGCTTCATTTGTGATTTGAAATTGAACTCAGTCATTATACTTAATGTAAAATAACCATATTTGGCACAATATAACACACTATATGTGTTGAAAGTGCTGTTAAACTTGATTCATTCATTCATTCATTGGAAAGGTCAGGACTCAGTAGTTTAGTCGAGGAAACTCTCGCCAGGTGGTGACAGCATATGGCACATTCGACGGCTACCTTTGCCACACACAGGCTGTGGAGAGGGGCATCAAGGTGGTGACTGAGGCATCACAGTCTGTATGTGGTGACAATCGATGATACGGTTTCATCTGTACAAGACTGGAGTCGAGGGCAAAAATGCCAGTTTTCGAAACAAACAAGACTTCAATATGTGACAGTCATATCGACTTGTCTGAATATGTGTGGGTTTTTTTGAGACAATATATGCACTGGGGATTTAGCTCAGTTGGCATAGTGTCCGCTTTATCCTCCGGAAGGTTGGAGTACAAATCCAGCCGGGTCATACCATAAAGACGTTAAAATTTGGTTGTTGCTTCCTGCTGGGTGCTCAGCATCAAAAGAATAAAACAATGCAATATTCTCATACGCTTGTATGAATAATGCGCTATATAAGCCTTCTTCTTTTCCTTTCGGATTTTTCCTTCAGGGGTTGCCACAGCGAATCAGCTGCCTCCATCTCACCCTATCCTCTGCATGTTCTTTTCTTACACTAACTGCCTTCATGTCCTAATTCACCACGTCCATGAATTGTCTCTTTGGCCTTCCTCTAGGCCTTCTGCCTGGTAGTTCCAACCTCGGCATCCTACTACCAATATACTCACTGTCCCTCCTCTGTACATGTCCAAACCATCTCAATCTAGCCTCTCTGACTTTGTCTCCAAAAAGCCTTTCATGTGCTGTCCCTCTGATATGCTCATTCCTGATCCTATCCATCCTCGTTACTCCCAAAGAGAATCTCAACATTTTCATCTCTGCTACCTCCAGCTCTGCCTCCTGTCTTTTCCCCAGGGCCACTGTTTATAAATCATACAACATCGCTGGCCTCAACACCGTCTTGTACACTTTTCCCTTCATTCTTGCCGATACCTTCCAATCACACATCACACCGGACACTTTTCTCCAACCATTCCAACCTGCCTGCACATGCTTCTTCACCTCTTTTCCACACTCTCCATTGCTCTGGATTGTTGAGCATAAGTACTTAAAATCCTCCACCTTCCTTATCTCTGCTCCATGTAACCTCACCGTTCCTCTTGGGTCCTTGTCATTCATACACATGTATTCTGTTTTACTGAGGCTAACCTTCATTACTCTCCCTTCCAGGGCATACCTCCACCTCTCTAGATTTTCCTGCACTTGTTCTCTGCTCTCACTGCAGATCACAATGTCATCTGCAAGCATTATAGTCCATGGAGATTCTTGTCTAACCTCATCTGTCAGCCTGTCCATCACCATAGCAAACAAGAAGGGGCTCAGAGCTGACCCTTGATGCAGTCCCACCTCCACCTTGAACTCTTCTGTCACACCGACAGCACACCTCACCACTGTCTCACATCTCTCATACATGTCCTGCACCATTCTAACATACTTCTCTGCCACTCCAGACTTTCTCATGCAATACCACAGCTCCTCTCTCGGCACCCTGTCATATGCTTTCTCCAGATCCACAAAGGCACAATGCAGCTCCCTCTGACCTTCTCTGTACTTCTCTATTAACATCCTCAAAGCAAACACTGCATCTGTGGTGCTCTTTCTTGGCATATATAAGCACTCATAATAATAATAATAATAATAATAATAATAATAATAATAATAATAAACATGTTAACACTGTGCCAAACTGCCTAAAATATTTTTATATATTTTTAGTTTTATAAATTTTTAGTTTTATATATTTATATTTTTTGATAATATAGAAGCAAATTGGATTACTATGTCTGTCTGTCTTCCTTTCGGCTTTTTCCCTGTTACTCGGGAGTTGCCACAGCGAATCATCTGATTCGCACATTTGATTTGGCAGAGGTTTTTACGTCGGATGCCCTTCCTGTCACAACCCTTTTTAGCAAGGGACAGAAACATGCTGACGACTTATCAGAATTAAACATTTTCAGTAAAAATGCCCAAATATGGTAATTTTCATCGCTCATGGGGGAGCCTAAGATATCAACTTATCAAGATGAACTTACAAAATCTTTTAGATGGCACCTCTCTACATCTTTTTATTGGTATTCCAAGTAAAAATAATCAAAAATTAAATTTTTCACAATTTTCACTCCATTGTCGTCCTATGACAAGAACAAAAAAACCAGTTAAAACTGTAACTATAACTTGTAAGATCTAAAGACAACATGCATTTTTGCTCAAGAGCAATTCCCGTACTGGGCATTTTATGGATGCTCGCCATGTTTTTGCTATTAGAGGGGAGAGGGTGGCTAATTGCTTGCCTGCAGCTAGATTACACTGAATGTCAGCTGAGAAAACATGAGTGTTTGTCTCGCAATTGTAGCAGTCAAGGACCTTACCAAATACACAAGAACTGAATTAGAACAACATTTGTACACCCTGTTTTTCTCAAGCCACACAGTGAACAAGCTCTTTCCACCAACACCTACAACAAGCCTTAGAATTAAAATCAGCAGATTTGATTTCTGAGGAAAGATTTCAGATGAAAAGTGTTGCCATTTCATGTCAAACTGAATGAAACTGACACTTGAATAGTGGATTAAATCATCACGAATGAAAGTGAGAGTGCATGGAAAAGTTGAAGAACTACAGACTAAACTGTTTGCCTTTTTGACCCAAACTGCTTTAACAAAATAAACTGTTAGATTCGTGTGTAAAAAGCAGCTGCTTTATAAATTTTGCATGCTGTCAGCAAGTTCAGTTCTGTTCTTTGCAGTGTTTCTGCTGGTATAAATCATTTTTTCTCACACCAATTCTATAACACAGAATTGGTCTGGGCTCAGCTGTATTTATATTTAGAGTTAAGGGGGGGAAGTGAGGAATGTCATAAAATTTATAGCCTCAGAAATCCAGTCTGCTCTGTCTAAGTGCATTGTTTAAAAAAATCATTAAAGCACAGGTGCATTTGAAGAAGCTTGGTACCGCTCAGACTTAGGTCATATTTGAAATTGTTTAGTCTAGCACTCAAATAACTTATGATACCTTCTTGGTAACTCACCCCCCATGCTAATCGTGCATTCTGAAATTATCTGAAAGTTACAACAAATCAAACTTCCTCTGACAACTTTTTTTTCGTGAACATCTAATCAAAGTTACAAGTAAGGCCTCCCTTCCTTCAGTTCCTTTTGGATAACCATTTATGTTCATCCATTGTGAAATTCAAGGTTACTGATATGTTCTTTCCTCCTGCTTCATTGTTTTATTTTGATTATGTATTATAATATATACTATTATATGTGTGCAGTAAAAAAAATGTATACACACACACACACACACACACACACACACACACACACACATAGAACACGCACACAGGCAGACAGACACACACACACACACACACACACACACACACACACATATATATATATATATATATATATATATATATATATATATATATATATATACACATATACACACACACACACACACATTTATACATAGAGAACACACACAAACAAATACACACACACACATATATACACATATTTATATATATATATATATTTATATATATATATACATATATATATATATATATATATATATATATATATATATATATGCGTGGTATGAAAAAGTATCTGAACCTTTTGGAATTTCTCACATTTCTGCATAAAATCACCATCAACTGTGATCTGATCTTTGTCAAAATCGCATAGATGAAAAAACAGTGTCTGCTTTAACTAAAACCACCCAAACATTTATAGGTTTTCATATTTTAATGAGGATAGCATGCAAACAATGACAGAAGGGAGAGGAATAAGTAACTGAACCCTCTGCCTATGGAGACTTAAAGAGCAATTGAAACCAATTTTTACCAAACGCAATTTTTAGCGGCGCGGTGGCGTAGTGGTTAGCACGTCCGCCTCACAGCAAGAAGGCCCGGGTTCAATTCCCGGCCTGGGCGTTTCTGTGTGGAGTTTGCATGTTCTCCCCGTGCTTGTGTGGGTTTCCTCCCACAATCCAAAGACATGCACTGTAGGTTAATTGGCCGTTCTAAATTAGGGACTACAGATGGAAACTAGCTATTAAGCTATAATCTGGTACAGTACATCTCTGTCTCTATGAGCTTAATGTTCCTGTACATTGTCCCTCAAATAAATAAATACATAAAATAAAACAATTTAAGTCAGGTGTGTGCCCAATCACTGACGAGTGGCTTAAAGCTGCCCTGCCCACTATAAAACACACACCTGATAAGAATTGTCTTGATGAGAAGCTTTGTCTGATGTGCACCATGGCTCGCTCAAAAGAGCTGTCTGAAGACCTGCGATCAAGAAGTGTTGATTTGTATAAAGCTGGGAAAGGATACAAAACCATCTCTAAAAGTCTGGATGTTCATCAATCGACAATCAGAGAAGTTGTCTACAAATGGAGAGAGTTTGGCACTGTTGCTTCTCTCCCGAGGAGTGGCCGTCCACCAAAGATGATGCCAAGAGTTCAGCGCAGAATACTCAGAGAGGTAAAAAAAAAACCCTAGAGTGTCTGCTAAAGACTTACAGAAATCACTGGCACAGTCCAATATCTCTGTGTACACATCAACTATATGTAAAACAATGGCCAAGAATGGTGTTCATGGGAGGACTCCAAGGAGGAAGCCACTGCTGTCTAAAAAAACATTATTGCTCATTTAATGTTCACAACAAGGCACTTGGACACTCCACAGAAGTTTTGGCAAAATATTTTGTGGGCTGATGAAACCAAAGTTGAATTGTTTGAAGGAACACACAACGTCATGTGTGGAGGAAAAATGGAACAGCTCACCAACATCAACACCTCATCCCCACCATGAAGCATGGTGGAGGGTGCATCATGGTTTGGGGCTGTTTTGCTGCCTCGGGGCCTGGACAACTTGCAATCATTAATGGAAAAATGAATTCAAAAGTTTATCAGGCTGTTTTGCAGGAAAACCTGAGGCCATCTGTCAGACAGTTGAAGCTAAAAAGAGGATGGATGCTGCAACAAGACAATGATCCAAAACACAGAAGTAAATCAACTTCAGAATGGTTTCAGAAGAACAAAATACATGTTCTGGAGTGGCCAAGTCAAAGTCCAGACGTGAACCCCATTGAGATGCTGTGGCATGAGCTCAAGACAGCGATTCATGCCAGACATCCCAGGAATCTGACTGAACTACAGCAGTTTTGTAAAGAAGAATGGGCCAAGATTAGTCCTGATTGATGTGCCAGACTGATCTGCAGCTACAGGAAGCGTCTGGTTGAAGTTATTGCTGCCAAAGGGGGGGCCAAAACATATTAAATGTGATGGTTCAGTTACATATTCCTCCAACTTCTGTCTTGAGAATATATATATATACATGAACATATTTCAATGGGTTGTCACTGCTGCTCCCCCAGTGCAGCTAACTGGGTCATCAAGGGCCAGCCATGTCTCCCACTGTCTGTGGTGAGAGGCATGTAAAAGAACCACTGCTGACTTTGGTCCAGAGAAGGCTGTATTGCTGTCAGCATGTTTCCACTCTGCGGTTGCCTGGTGAGCTGTCCAGGGTGTATTCTGCCCTCATCCCCAGCTGGCTGAGATGGGTGCCAGCCTCCCTGCAACCCTACTTAAGCGGTTCAGAAAATGGATGGATGAATGGAAAAAGTAGTTTTCAAGTAGTACAAGAACAAGTTTTCTTGTAGTATAATACCGTTAACAGAAGTCAGGGGGTTCAAGCCCCACCATCACTGAGACGTCACTGCTGCCACGCCAGTGCAACTAACTGGATTATCAAAAGCCAGCCATGTCTCTCATTGTCTGTGGTGAGAGGCTTGTAAAAGAACCATTGCCGTCTTTTGAACAGAGCAGGCAGCACAGTCATTAGTGTGCTTTTGCCCCGCGATGGCCTAGCAAACTGTCCAGGGTGTACTCTGCCCTTGCCTAGAGTCGACGGAGATTGGCACCAGCCTCCCTGTGGCCATAATTAGGAGTTTGTGGTTTATAAAAAGAATGAATAAAAAGAGAAGGCCATTGGATTGAAATGAACATGTTTCTGCCCTGTGATGGTCTGACGAGCTGTCCAGGGTGTAGCCCACCCTTAGCCAGTGTCAGGTGAGATAGTCGCCAGCCTCCATACAACCCTATTTAGGATTAATTGATTCAGAAAATGAATAAATGAACCTTTGACAATGCATAACACCATAAAAATGCAGGAAGGCTTCATCTAGTCACATGTCCATGTTCCAGTTACCCAGTCCATGTATTCAATGCCCATTCTTTGCCATGCTTTTTCACAAAGTATTGCTCTGGGTATCTTTCTATGAGTCTTTAATTAACCTTGTTATTTTGATTAGCTTCTGTCAGACAATTGTGCTGGGACATGTCAATACTTCGATATAGCCTGAGGTTTTAAGTTTCAAAATGAAAAGCTGTATCATTTCTCTTATTATTCATATAGCCTGATAGTTCCCCATAACATACTTATTTGCTGTAAATCCAGCCCACCCTGCTGATGTTTAACTTACAGGTGAGCCATTTAGACTTGTACCATGAGGGACTTGGAAATCCAGTCTACTCATATAGAAATCAGAAATATACCTGCTGCAAAATACAGATGTACAAGCATCCTTTTATTAAAGTAAATTAATAAATTTTCTGCTTCCCATTACAGAGGAGCAGATTATTCTGTGAGGATCAAGAGTCCGTTATTTAACAGCAATATCTGCCAAAGATCAATGAATCTGTTTTGGGGGTTTTTCTCAATAAAAACAGTACAGTATTTCCCTAACATAAAGATTTGCTGAATCTAACATTCTGCCATCGGTCATCATCATCATAAAGAATATTAACATTTCTACGATCCTACAATAACCAAAACCTGACAGAGTATTACTAAATATAAAAAAATATATATATTAATAATGAGCAGGAAATGGTGGGAGAAAAGTATAGACTCAGTTACAAAGAAAAAACTTTGTTACCTCACAGGAACATTAGATCGCTTCTTCTTCTAGTTCTTTTCCTTTCAGCTGTTCCATTTCAAGGGGTCACCACAGTGAATCATCTGCCTCCATCTTCATAGAAGTCATCTCATCTCATCTTGTTCCGCTTAATTCGTGGTCAGGTCATGGGGGCAGAAACCTAAGCAATTAATACCTTATCATGGTTGAGGGGTTTGCATGGCCTAATGATCCTAAGAGCTGTGTTGTTGGGGGCATAACGCCCCTGGTAGAGTCACCCAAGGCAAACAGGTCCTGGCTGAAGGTCCAGACGAAGTGCGGTTCAGAAAACCTCTATGCAAAATAATAAAAGAACACAGTTTCCCTTCCTCGGACACGGGTCACCGGGGTCCCCCCCTGGAGCCAGGCCTGGGGGAAAGGCTCGAAGGCGAGCGCCTGGTGGTCGGATTTCTGCCCATGGAGCCCAGCCGGGCCCAGCCCAAAAAGGAGACATGGGTCCGCCCTCCCATGGACCCACCACCTGTGGGAGGGGCTATGGTAGTCGGGTGCAATGTAAATTTGGTGGCAGTTGTAGGCATGGGTTCTGTCGGAAGTCATATCAATGAGTCACATATTTGATTTGGCATAGGTTTTTATGTCGGATGCCCTTCCTGACACAACCCTTTAGCAAGGGGCAGAAACACGCTGACGGCGATGCAGTCTATTCTTTACGAAAGTCTTTTACACGCCTCTCACCATAGACAGTGAGAATTATGGCCAGCCTTTGATAATCCAGTTATCTGCACTGGGGGGACAGTGACAACCTTCTGGAGAGTGGGACTTGAACCCCCAACCCTAGGATCAGCGATCCAGCACCTTTTTCCCAACAGGCCACCACTGCCACAGGAACATTAGACAGCAAGTCCCAAAAATCAAAGGATAAGAATAATATGATCAGCAGTCTGTTTAAACACAAAACATGGTCCAAGCACAACAGACTTTTCACTAATGCAAGATTCTGAAATAGTCTGAAGGGCTTATATGGAAAGTCACAATAAATATTTTGCATAACTTGTGAGCAGAGGTTATGAAATGAATGATATTTGTTGCATCTTGGGGGATGATCAGGAGATGGATAAAAAGCTGTTCTGTGAGCTTAAGACATTGCCTTAATTGAATCCCCATTCTAAGAAAATATATTTAGGATTATGTTCTTTCATTTTATTTTTCCTCTGAAACTGTTAGAACACTTGTCTAACAAAGCTAAAGGATATTCTGTAGATATAACCTCTGTGAAAACAGTTACCATAATCTCCATTGAAGAATTAATGAACATTAGCATATTCTCCTGACCTTGGAAATATTACAAGAACAACTTTCAATTGCAGTTGGAAAAAGTTGAAAAAAGTTCCTCCAAAAGATCTTGACAAACGACAGTACACTATGCCTTTATCAAATGAAACAGCAAAAGAAGTGAAAAGAAAAGTTACTGAAATATTCAAATTGGAAAAGGGTTTCAAATCAATCTTTCAAACAATAGGACACCATTGAACCATCATAAGAGCCATCATCTTGAAATAGAGAAAACATGGAAGGAGTGGCAGCCCGAGCAAAATTGCTAAAAGACAAAATACTCATGACAGAAATCACAGTAGAACCTAGAAGAACATTCAAGGAGCTGTAGGCCACAATCACATCAGACAGTTTGTGTCAGTATGTGTACATCCTCAGTTAAGTTGAGCTATGGTTATAGCCTGATTAGGCCTTTTAACTGGGACACTCTGGTTGTCCCAATATGCAAGTAGAGAACAGAAATCTACTGGCCACAGCATGCTGCTTGTCATTTCTAGTAGGCTATCTAGGCATCCAAGATGTGTAGTGGCTATCATCACCTATATATCTCATAATATATACATGATTCATTTATTCATTTGCTCAACCTCTTAATCCTAATTAGGGTCATAGGGAGGCTGGTTCCCATCAACGTCGATGCTGGATGAGGGCAGGGTATACCCTGGACAGCTTGCCAGGCCATCACAGTTAACATGCACACATGCATATGCACCTATTTTACAATCTATACAAGGAGTCCTCGGTTTACGACGCTGATTCGTTTTTAAGACGCGATGTAACCCGATTTTTAGTGTAAGACGGAACATAACATAAAATATACTGGAAAGTACTGTTATTTATGCAATTGTTAATTATGCAACAACAAAAAAAATCCCCAAACAAACAAAATCAAAAAAAAACAACCCAAAATCTCCCATCAAAACTACTTACGTTTTTGTGAGGTGCATGTCTGTATGTGTGTATTTATATTTTATTTACATCTTATGCATTATTTTTTAATGTTTAATTGTTATTATAAGCATTTATAGCATTAAATATGTATTTATTGATATTATATACACAGATACATGTACATATACGTCAGTCAGGGGGGTTGGGGGGGTTGATCCTACTTTGCGGATTTCAGTTATCACGGGTGGATCTCGGTCACAATTAACAGCGGAAAGTGAGGGATCCCTGGTGGCATTTATGTCTTCTTCTGGAAGGTCAAGGCAAAAGCAGAAGTCATTGTGCATGGGGTTGGCCTGACGGTGAAAACCTCACTTCTCTGTCAACTTCCTGACCTCCCTGTGCATCATCGAAAGACGTTGAAGCTACACATGCCACTGAGATCTACACATCATGCCACCATAATCAGCGCATATGCACCTACCCTCACATGCTCTGATGACACCAAGAAGTAGTTCTACGAGGAATTTGATGGACTGATCAAGACTATTCCAGCAGCTGAAAAGGTGATTGTTCTTGGGGATTTTAATGCCAGAGTGGGAACAGACAATGAGAACTGGAAAGGTGTCACTGGTGCACATGATACAGGAAAAATAAACAGCTATGATCTGCTACTACTGAGCCTTTGTGCTGAATACAATCTTACCATTACCAGCACCCTTTACCGGCTAACGGACAAGCACAAGGTCCGAACAGTGGCATATGATCGACTTTTTCATCGTATGCAGGCAGATTGTCCAGGATGTGAGCATCACTAGAACTATACAGGGAGCCGAGTGCTGGACAGACCATTGACTTGGGTGGAGTAATGTGGAGATGGAGGTTGTCCTCACAAGTGCAAACAGGGTGCCAGTGACGAGAACCAAGAAAAGATCTGTATGGCATTCACTGGAGAAAAACAAGGCCTTCATCACATAGCAGAATGACCCCACCTCAACCACCAATGAGATTTCTTTAAGCACCTCCAGAGCAAAATACAGAAATACCATCGCTTAATGCAGGACAGTGGGTGGAGGAAAAAAAGCACACAATGCTGAGCATTTTGCTGAGACCCAAAACTTGGCTAACAACATTGCGCTTGACATTATTCCACAACAGGCACTTCAAGAAGAACTTGATCTGCCATCCACTCTGGAAGAGGTCACGAAAGCCATCAGCCGGATGAATGCAGGAAACACATCTGGTAAAGAAGGAATTCCAGGCAAGATTTACAAAGCTGCAGGACCAGTGGCACTAGAAAAATCCAAGAGAACTGCATCAAACAACACAAGCACCTGTTTGCTATCTTCATCAACCTAACACAGGCCTTTGACACCGTCAACAGAGCAGTCCTTTGGCAATACTATTAAAACTTGGTTGCTCCAGTGTGACGGTCCGGTGGGTTGATAGCTGGAGTAATGCAGTTGAGGCAAACTCTGTCACGGTAGTAATTTATTTAGGTAGATACACAGGGGTCAGCAATGGCTCATAATGTCTCGCTTGTCTGAGGTCCGATTGGGTCCATCGCATAAGGGCTGAGGAAGCACAGAGCCCTCTTCTCTTATGTATTCTTTTCTGCAGCACAGTAAGCATGTACTTCATAGCAGATAGCCATCACAATAGTTGCGCGTGTGTTACCATACCTTCTCCCGCTTCATCTTTCTCCTCTGAGCTGCATCAGGGGTTGTCACGGTGTTGCGCTGATCCTCCAGGTAAATGTTGATCGGCGTTGATCAGCTTTAATGAAGGCTTCCAGCAGCTAAGATCACCAAAGGTTAATGATGTCCAATGGTGCTTCAGTCGGGACAATTGAATCCCGGACAAGCCCCCAATTTATATGATGGACTGACAGGTGGACAACATCACAATCACTATGGTGTTTGTCTGCTGCATCGCACCAGGATATTTTTCCAGATCATCCATCTGTCTCATGACAACATGACTGGAATAGTACTGTCTGATGGTGCCACCTCGGCTATTGACATCACCAGTGACATAAAGCAAGGCTGTGTCTTGGCTCCCTTGCTGTGCAATCTTTTCTTTACCTGTGTCCACAACTACGCATTGAAAGATATGAAATAAGGCATGTACCTGAAGTACCAACATGATGGATCCCTCTTTGACTTGCATTGCCTGAGCACCAAAACAAGGATAGTTCAGGGACTTATTCTTCTAGCTCTCTTTGCTGATGATTATGCACTCATGGCCCACAGAGAGAGTGATCACCAGCACATTGTCACCGATTTGCTGAGTCCGCACAACTGTTCTGATTGACCATCTGCCTTGCTAAGACTGAAATCCTGAATCAACGATCTGCAGTAACCACTATACCTCCCCTGGACCTTTCCATAGATGGAATTGAGATTAAAGTGGTGGAGAACAAGTATCTTGGCAGCACAATATCCAATAATAGATCGTTAGACTGAGAGGTAAGTTACAGGATCTTCAAGGCAAGCCAAGCCCTTGGGTGCTTGCAAACCAGGGTCCTGAAACAGCACAACATTCAGATGACCACAAAGCTACTAGTGAACAGAGCCGTCGTAATCTCCTCCCTCTACTCGTGATGTGAGTCATGGATGCTATACAAATGCCAAACCAAGAAACTAGAGACAATCCACATGCCCAGCCTCATCTCCATTCTGAAGATTCGCTGACAGGAAAAGTTACTGAACCTTGAGGTCCTCAAGGGAACTAATGCCACCAGCATCACCATTGAAGTGTGATCCTGAAAGCTCAGCTGTGCTGGACAGAACATATCATGCACATGAATGAAACAAGGATCCCCAGCCAGAATCCTCACAGGGAACTCTCCCAGGGCCATCGCAATTAAGACTGCCCATGTTTGCTCTACAAGGACCTCATCAAAGCTAATCTACAACATGCAAACATTCACTCAAAGGAGCTTGAGGTTGCCACCAGTGAGAGAGTAAGATGGCGTGCACTCACAAACATTGCCTGCAAGTCTTTTGAGGAATATCTATGACAACACTTGCAGGAAATAAAAGAGCAAAAAGGCACAGTGTGGCACAGGCAGCACAATTACTGACTGCTGTGTTTCCATACCCAAAATGTTCAAGAGTATGTGTCTCCCAGATAGGCCTCCACAGCCACCTCCGAGGACAGAATAGAAAAAGAATGGTTGCATATATCATAGTCGATTTGCGGACGACCAAGGGAGGTAATATGTATGTATGTATGTATATAGTGTGTGTGTGTATGTATTGGGTTGCAGGGAAGCTGACACTCATCTCAGCTGACTCTGGGTGAGTATAAATATAAATTATTTAGATAAGATAAGATAAGATAAGATAAGATACAGCTTTATTAATCTCACAATGGAGAAATTCACTGTTACAGGCTCTTGAGGTACTATCAGTAGGGGGTGCAAAAATAGATACAAGTACGAACATACACACATACATATATATTATATAAGTAAATAAATAAATAGATACATAAATAGTATAAATTACTAAACAATAAAAGAAAAGAAAAGAATGGAGCAACTTTATAGATTGGCCTATATTAAAGTGTAATGTATCTGAGTGCAGAGTAGATGGGTTGATATGGTTCACAGTCAGTGGGGTAGATGTGGCTGATTAAAGTACACGGGGTTTTTTATTGCACATAACCGGTATTTTCACAGACAGTTACAAAGTGGCGTTGTACAGTCTGATAGCGGTGGGAATGAGCGACCTGCTTGGTAGCGCTCCTTCCTGCACTGAGGATGCCTCAGTCGTACACTGAAGGAGCTGCTTAGCTCCTCGACAGTCTGGTGCAGTGGGTGAGAGCTGTTGGACAGGATGGATGTGAGCTTTGCTACCATCCTCCTCTCACTCACCTCCTCCACAGAGTCCAGTGGGCAGCCGAGGACAGAGCTGGCCCTCCTGACCAGCTTGTTCAGTCTCTTTCTGTCCCGCTCTGTGCTGCCCGGGGCCCAGCAGATGGCAGCGTAGAGGATTGCAGAGGCTACCACAGAGTCATAAAATGTCCTGAGCAGAGGTCTGCATATGCCGAAGGACCTGAGTCTCCTCAGAAGGTGGAGGCGACTCTGGCCCTTCTTGTACAGGGCGTTGGTGTTGTGGGACCAGTCCAGTTTATTGTTAAGGTGAACACCCAGGTACTTGAAACTGTCCACTGTCTCAATGTCCTGTCCCTGGATGTTCACTAGTAAATGTGTGTGTGTGTGTGTTTGAGTGCTTCTCCTGAAGTCGACCACCATCTCCTTCGTCTTCCTAGTGTTCAAGCACAGGTGGTTGCGCTCACACCAGTCCACGAAGTCGACGATGACCGACCGGTACTCCAGCTCGTTCCCCTCTGACACACGGCCCACGATGGCGGAGTCGTCCGAGAACTTCTGGAGGTGGCAGCTGTTTGTGTTATATATGAAGTCCGAGGTATAGATGTTAAAAGGAAGGGTGAGAGGACGGTGCCCTGCGGCGCCCCCGTGCTACAGACTACCACCTTTGACTTACAGCCGCGCAGCCGCACGTACTGTGGACGGTTAGTAAGGTAGTCAATAATCCAGGCAGCAAGGTGCCCCTCCACTCCCACCTCCTCCAGCTTCCCCGCAGGCGCTGGCCTGATGGTGTTGAAGGCGGTGGAGAAGTCAAAGAACATGACCCTCACAGCGCTGCCGGCGATCTCCAGGTGGGTGAGTGCCGCTGCAGAAGGTAGATGACGGCGTCTTCTACTCCGATGTTGGGCCTGTAGGCAAACTGCAGCGGGTCTAGGGTGGGGCTCACCATAGAGCGGAGGTGTTCAAGGAGGAGCCTTTCCATGATCTTAATGAGGTGGGAGGTCAGGGCGACAGGTCTGTAGTGGGCTGGTTCCTTCGCTTGTGCTGTTTTGGGAACCGGAACCACACAGGAGGTCTTCCAGAGGACTGGAACCTTCTCCAGGCTGAGGCTCAGGTTGTACAGGTAGCATAGTACCACACAGAGCTGGTCTGCGCAGGTCCTCAGCAGCCTGGGACTGATGCCATCAGGTCCTTCAGATTTCCTCTGATTTAGTCGCCTCAGCTGTCTCCTCACCTGGTCTGATGTGAGGGAGAGGGGGCTGGGGTGGGCTGCAGAGGGAGGGGATGTGTCTGTCGGGCTGTAGCAGTCAAGTGAAGTTGGCCTGGGGAGGGGGGAGGTGTCAGCTGGTCTGGAGACGTGTGAAGAGGGGAGGGGAACGGGGAGGGGTGCAGAGGGGGAGGGGGGAGAATCAAACCTGTTGAAGTAGCAGTTTAGTTCATCCGCCCAGCGCTGGTCACCATCAGCTGTCCCTCTGACACTCTGCCCAAATCCAGACATGGTCTTTAGTCCTCTCCAGACGTCCCGCATGTTGTTCTGAGCCAGCTTCTCCTCCATCTTCTTCCCATAGTCCTTCTTTGCCCTCCTGATCCTCCACTGGAGCTCACGCTGGACCTTCTTCTGCTCCTCTCTGTCCCCGGAGATGAAAGCCCTCTTTTTCTGGTTCAGGAGGACTTTGAGCTCAGGGGTGACCCATGGGTGGTTGTTGGAGAAGCACCGTACTCTCCGTGTTGGCACGGTGCTGTCCACGCAGAAGTTCATGTAGTCGGTGATACAGTGTGTGAGGCCGTCGATGTCATCACCAAAGGAGTTACAGAGCATGCTCCAGTCTGTGGTCTGGAAACAGTCCCTAAGCCTCGTTGGTCTCCTCGGTCCACACTTTCACAGACCTCTTCTGTGCAGGTTCCTTTCGCACCCTGGGTGTGTATTGGGGAGCAGGTAGACCAGGTTGTGGTCTGATCGTCCCAGTGGGGAGGGGGAGGAGCTGTAAGCGTCCTTCACATTTGCATACAGTAAGTCCAGTGTTTTATTGTCTCTTGTGGCGCACTTCACGTGTGCGTGAACGTCGGAAGAGAGGCGGAGAGAGGGGCGTGGTTAAAGTCCCCGCTGATCAGAATCATGGCGCGGGGGTGACGAGTCTGTGTCTGATTAACGGCGCTGTGTAGACGCTCACACGCAGCCGCCGCATCAGCCGAGGGCGGAATGTACACGCAAAACACAATCACGTGTGAAAACTCCCTCGGTAGATAATATGGCCGCGCGCTTAACGCGAGCAGCTCTAGGTCCCGCGTGCACAGCTGCTCCTTCACGTGCACGTTTGCCGGGTGGCACCATCGTTCATTCACATAGACCGCCACACCCCCTCCTTTCTTCTTACCGCTCTCCGTTACACTCCGATCTGCACGCGCGAGTGTAAATCCGTGAAGAGAAACCACAGAGTCCGGTGTGAGTTCATTCAGCCACGTCTCCGAGAAACACATGAGGCTGCAGTCCCGGTACTGCCTCTGCTGCCAGGTCAGCGCCGCCAGCTCCTCCGTCTTGTTGGCGATCGCGCGGACATTTCCCATGATGACAGAGGGAACACATGTCCTCCGCGTCTTTCGTCCCCCTCTGCAGCCTCTCCTTTTCCTCCGTATTTCCAAAGGAACAACGGGCTTTTCCGCGTGAAGGAGGGCGGGGGCGCCAGAGGCCGAGGAGGGTCTCACGTGTGTAAGACCTGCGTTGCTCAGAGCCGTCGGTGAATGAGTTTCCTGACGCCGATCCAAAAAGTGAAAATAAAAGTGCACAGAAGAACAAAAGCATCATGAAAGTATGTTTTCCAGATGCAGGATTGAAGAAAGAAAAAGAAAATTTGAAAAAAGATAAAGAAACACGCCTATATACAATAGAAAAGAGAAAAAAAAGAAAAATAAACTGAAGAGCTCCTGTAACTGGCTGCAGGTCACCCGGCGCCATCTTGGGAAAGAGAAATTAGAGAATGTGATTCAAAATCCTAACATTACAATCTATACTCCCGTATCAAATATTTGTCACGGATAAATATAATAAAGTGACTATATTTACACAATGTTATTTACTTACTTTTTGTGCAAGAAACCAAATTTAAATGTAAATGTATAATTACATAGCTTTAAAATAACAACTTTTCAAATCTAACTCAATTTACCAGTCAATCTACGGTCCAACCCTCACCTATGGTCATGAGCTTTGGGTAAAGTGACTGAAAGAACAAGATCTTGGATACAAGCGGCTTCCTTTGCTGGGTGGTGGGGCTCTTCCTTAGAGATAAGTTGAGAAGCTCAGTCATCCCAGAGGGGTGGAATAGAACCACTGCTCCTCCACATTGAGAGGAACCAGTTGAGGGGGCTTGAGCATCTGGTTAGAACGCCTCCCTGGTGTGATGTTTCAGGCATGTCCGACCAGGAAGAAAATCTGGGGTCCACTTAGAACAAGCTGGAGGGATTATGTCTCTCAATGCCTCAGTGTCCCCACGGAAGAACTGGAGGAAGTGGCTGGGGAGAGGGACGTCCGGGCCTCATTGCTTAGGCTGCTACCCCCACGACCCGAACCCAGCTTAAGCGGATGAAGATCAATGAATGAATAATTTCAGCCTGCCTTTCTCTTTTTATTATCATGAAGACATTATGTGGAATTACTCAGAGAATTAAGAGAACTTTGGTATGCCGAAAGATAATGGGTTGATTGCATTTGATACAGTCTTGCAACCCAATTCTGCAATTATAACCTTGAGAATAGTGCTTCAAGATTCAAAGATGAATTGAAATGTCCATCTGAAAGACACATTGCATGAGAACTACTACTACTACTACAACGACGACAAATAATAATAATAATAATAATAATAATAATAATAATAAAGTAGGGGGAAAGGATATAGGACAGTTTATAATGTTGCTGCCTCACAGCTTCAGGACCTATGTTTTGATCCTGAATTCAAGTTCGTATCTCTACAGAGTTTCACATGTTTAATTCCCTCAAGTCCTCTAATTTTCTCCCACCTTCCCGAAATGCACCTGTATGTACAGTGGCAATTCTAAATTTCCCCAAAATGTGAATGTGTGTACTCATGGTGCCCGAAAGGATTAGCAGCCCATTCAATTTGTATTTCTGTCTCAGGCTGAATGTTGTCAATTGTTCCTGGGACCAGGATCGTCATCATCATCATTTTCTGTAACCGCTTAATCCTAATTAGGGTCGCGGGGAGGCTGGCGCCCATCCCAGCCAACTTCGGGCGAGGGCAGAGTACACCCTGGACAGCTCATCAGGCCATTGCAGGGCAGAAACACGCCGACGGCTTTGCAGCCTACTCTTGTCGAAAGTCAGCAATGGTTCTTTTCCATTAACCTCTCACCATAGACAGTGAGAGACATGGTCGGCCTTTGATAACCCAGTTAGCTGCACTGGGGGGGGACAGTGACAACCTTGTGGAGAGTGGGAATCGAACCACCAACCTTTGGATCAGCGATCCAGCACCCTATATCACTAGACCACCACTGCCCTGGGACCAGGATAATGGAGATAATGAATTATGAACAACAATAATAATTAATATAACATAGATAACGTTGAAAATGAATGTTAACGGAATATAACAAATAACTCCCGTAATACAGTATTTTAAAAGGGTAAAACTCGGCGATGTCAAATTACCAGCAGTTTTATATATCTATCTCAACATCATGTTTTCAATATGAAGATAAAGGGAAACGTAATGAGCGGCTATCAAGCCGGTTGGGTTTAAGATCAAAGTACTTTTTGTTCCCTTTAAAGAACTAAAGCCGTAGAGAAAAAGAGTGGCTGTATTGCAGAGTACAGGTCATGGTTATTTTTAGCATCACACACACCACCACCACCACCAAAACACACACAGAAAACATAAAGAATTCTCCAGCTCTTAACATTGGTACCCAAAAACCTCTGACATGAAAAAAAAAAAAGATCTATAGCTTGTCAGTTAATTTATTTATTTGTTTTATATAGTTAGTTAATTTGCTCACATACTAAATACCTATTCTCTATTTTATTATTTACTGCTGTACTTGCCTGCCTATATACTGACTTCTTTCCTCCCTTCATCACCTATTCACTCACACTCACTCATTTAAATGTATTCCAGTATCTGTGTACTACAGATAGAGTGACTATATTTTTAAAAGGGAAAATATAAGGGAAAAAACAATAGAATTATTCTTATTGGTGCACTGAATTATATGAGCAAAGACCCACTGAACGGAATTCTGTCATGTTTATAAATTGCTCCTTCAAGTATTGTCAGGGCTGCTTTTAAAATAGCATATGGAAAGGACGTTTAGGTGAACTACAGATGGAGACGGAGTGAGCTAATGCAATCTGACGTGATTAGAGAGTGAATGTGCCGGGCGCCAGTACTGAAGGACATAGGGTTAATAAGTCATCTGAAACAGTGAACATGACGTAGATTAAAACAATATAATCTTCAGTTCTGCATAAGAAAAGCATAAACAATTGCTTTTCAGAGGTACTTGTGTTGATATTAGGGATATCCTGTAGATACCATTGGACACAACCTGCTCGGAAAGAACAAAGTGATGGCCTAACTTGGCACTATCATATTAGCCTGACGTTATATTGTCCTCTTATTCCATCCATACCAGTTTTCTGTTCACTGAAAAGCTAAACATAATGGAGCAACAGATTTATTGTTTTGTGCCACATGGGTCTGAGTTCTTCACAGTCAATTTTACTCTTTCTTTTCATTCAGAACCTGGCGTCAACTAATCACTTGCTTTCATGTCTTTATTTCCAAACAGGCATTTTGACTCAAAGTTGAGTGACCTTCATGGATTGTTTCGAGGACCCATTGGGGGGAAAATTAACCCAGCCGAAGATGCAACCATCTTATTATCACCATGAACTATTTTCAAGCTGGCCATTAAAAACGCTAGAGTGTTCCAAGTTGTTTTTTCACTCTTTGTGAATTGGGACGCAGTAACCCAAGCAAGAAAGGAAAAGAAACAATTAATCTGATTATAAATCTCTCTTCAGAGTGCTCCCAGACTTTGCTGTATCAAACAGCAGCTTGTGTACGTTGTTAATCGTGTATGTTGTTAATCATGAGCTTAATGGGAAGCATCTTGTCTGAGTCACTGGACTAAACTGACCTTTAATCTGTCATTAAATGTTTAATGCAGGAATACTTTTCATATGGCTAAATAGGCTGAGTTTTAATTATTTTCCGTTTATACTGTGGTTGAAACTCTGAGCACATGGTAGAAACATTAGCTTTAATGCAGTCTTTAATGATAACCCATGTCTGTGTTCTTGCTTTAGCGTTTCTCCTGCATTGTGAGTCCAAGTTTTCCTGCCTTCCTGAGAACTTATCAGTGTATTGAGGTAGTAGGGAGAAACTTCAAAAGCAAGGACATGCAGATATTTTCTACAGACTGCACAGTATTCTTGGACCTTATAATACATTAACCTCAAAGAATTTCTAATGTCTCTTTCAGAACAGAATGGGTTTTTTAATATTCATTTGTGTTTATGAGCAATTTTTGGATGGTAAGTACATATACATAACAATAAAATGTAATTAATGTTAACAGAGTACAATCAAGTAGAGTATTTATTACAAAGCCATGCAGTAAGAAAGAACCAAATACTCATGGTTTGAGAATGTTGCATCCAAAAAGTTTAAGAAAAAGTGAAATATTCTCAGACAATTTGTTATTACTTTTACTAAAGGTGTTTGAATGTTCTTATTTTAATTTTTCTTCAGCAACAAAAGCACCATTTCATCCTATGAATGTAAACTAAGTACGTACAGGGATCCCTCGCTACTTCGCGCTTCAATTTATGCGGCTTCAGTGCATCACGGAGTTTTTTAAATATTCTAAGAAATTAAGGGGAAAACAAGGCCAATTATGCAAAAAAAAAAAAACACACCCTAAACAAACACAAAACAAAAAACAACCCAAAATCTCCCATCAAAACTATATTTTTATGTAATGTGTATATCTGCGTTCATGCGTCTTTATGTGTGTGTATAAATATTTTATTTACATCTTATGCATTAGTTGTTAATGTTTAATTGTTATTATAAGCATTTATAGCATTGAATATGAATTTATTGATAATATATACACATATACATGCACATATACGTCAGTCGGGGGGGGGTCAGTTCTACTTCGCGGATTTCAGTTATCGCGGGAAATCTCGGTCCCAATTAACAGCGGAAAGTGACGGATCCCTGTGCCATCTTAACAAACTCAAACATAGGAAAAATACAGAAAAATCTATTAATCCATTTGCATTTGAAAGTTCAGTTCATCAGTTCATTTTCTGTAACCACTTAATCCTAATTAGGGTCGCGGGGAGGCTGGCGCCTATCCCAGCCAACTTCGGGCGAGGGCAGAGTACACCCTGGACAGCTCGCCAGGCCATTGCAGGGCGGAAACACGCCAACGGCTTTGCAGCCTACTCTTGTCGAAAGTCAGCAATGGTTCTTTTACATGCCTCACACCATAGACAGTGAGAGACATGGCCGGCCTTTGATAACCCAGTTAGCTGCACTGGGGAGCATTTGAAAGTATAAACATCAAACAATCAGGACTGAAGTTGGGCTTCAGGTTAAACAGATCATTCACAAAGAAAACTTGCGTTAGCCTTTAAGATGGTTATAAATAATGTTTATGGTTCCACAAAAATCTAATATCTTCCCCTTTGGTGCATTGCACCATTTAACATTATATTAGCACTGAAATTGTTTTCTTAAAAAGAGCAGTAAAACCTTTTTCATGATGCATTTAATGACTTGTCTGTGTATTCCTTTGCTTCAAGTCTATTCGAGTTCAAACAATGCATTAGGTTTTTGGACTGAATCAGGAGGGAAACATTTAAATGTGTTTTATTACTGTGTTGACAAATTACACACACACACACACACACACACACACACACACACACACACACACACACACACACTCACACACACACACACACACACACACACGTGTGTGATTTCCAGTGCGCGTGAGAAGAAACTCGAATGATATCACAAAGAACATTGCCAAACCCGTCTATCATCGGTACGATATTGAAGCAGAAGGAGGTCTTAAAAGGTATGCTTTTATAATTTATACAAAAAGGGTTTAGGGGGTAGTATTGGGAGCCTTGGAACGAATCCCACATTTTACATGTAAAATGCGGTTCAATTTACGAAAAATGCAGGTTACAAAAAAGGCTCTGGAATGGGTTAATTTCGTAAAGTGAGGTATGAATTTTCTTGATATGACTCGCATGTTTTATTTGGTATTTGTTTTATGCTGGATGCCCTTCCTCCACCCCTCCCTCACGGCTGCATTTTGTTTGTTTGGCGCTTTTTTTTTTTTTGCATAATTGGCCTTGTTTTGCTGCATTTTCCTTAACTTTTTCCCGATTTTTTCTTCATTTCCTTATTTTTTTATTTTTCGTTCAATATTTTTGAAAAACCCGCGATGGATCTGGAAAAAGCATATGACAGGGTGCCAAGAGAAGAACTATGGTATTGCATGAGGAAGTCTGGAGTGGCAGAGAAGTATGTTAGAGTGGTGCAGGACATGTATGAGAGATGTAAGACAGCGGTGAGGTGTGCTGTCGGTGTGACCGACGAATTCAAGGTGGAGGTGGGACTGCATCAAGGGTCAGCTCTGAGCCCCTTCTTGTTTGCTATGGTGATGGACAGGCTGACAGACGAGGTGAGACAAGAATCTCCATGGACTATGATGTTTGCAGATGACATCGTGATCTGTAGTGAGTGCAGAAAACAAGTGCAGGAAAATCTCAAGAGGTGGAGGTATGCCCTGGAAAGGAGAGGAATGAAGGTTAGCGTCAGAAAATCAGAATACATGTGTGTGAATGAGAAGGACCCAGGAGGAACGGTGATGTTACAGGGAGCAGAGATAACGAAGGTGGAGGATTTTAAGTACTTAGGCTCAACAAGCCAGAGCAATGGAGAGTGTGGAAAAGAGGTGAAGAAGCGTGTGCAGGCAGGCTGGAATGGTTGGAGAAAAGTGTCCGGTATGATGTGCGATAGGAGAGTGTCAGCAAGAATGAAGGGAAAAGTGTACAAGACGGTGTTGAGGCCAGCGATGTTGTATGGCTTAGAAACAGTGGCGCTGAGGAAAAGGCAGGAGGCAGAGCTGGAGGTAGCAGAGATGAAAATGTTGAGGTTCTCTCTGGGAGTAACGAGGATGGATAGGATCAGAAATGAGTATATCAGAGGGACAGCCCACGTAAAATGTTTTGGAGACAAAGTCAGAGAGGCTAGATTGAGATGGTTTGGACATGTACAGAGGAGGGATAGTGAGTATATTAGCAGTAGGATGCTGAGGTTTGAACTACCAGGCAGAAGGCCTCGAGGAAGACCAAAGAAGATATTTATGGATGTGGTGAAGGAAGACATGAAGGTCGTTGGAGTTAGAAAAGAAGATGCGGAGGACAGGGTGAGGTGGAGGCGGATGATTTGCTGTGGCGACCCCTGAAGGGAGCAGCCGAAAGTAAAAGAAGAAGAATTTTTGAAAAACCCGCGATGCACTGAAGCCCCAGAAACTGATGCACGAAGTAGCGAGGGATTACTGTATACAGTCAGCCCCCTTCTTACGAAAAACCCTGAGTACAAAAAATCCAGTATACGAAAAAAATTTTCCTAAATTTTTGTCCTCTGTATACGAAACAACTTCTTACGAAAAGCCCCAAATGCGCCATTCAAATATTAAAACGTACCATTCAAACATTCAAACAATGCGCGAGTTGCTCTCATCCTGCCCCACTGGCCTCCCATTGGCTAGGACGGATGACGCAGCTTTCTCTCATTGGCTTTCCGGGGGGCGGACAGATTGTGCATATATATATACTAGTATATATATATATATATATATATATATATATATCACTTGTTTTTTAACTCCACTACTGAACTACTGAACACCCCTGAGACAGACTTAAATGGAAATATCTGCTGAGGTGACCTGAAGTCCAGACTTCCTAACCTTAACAAATTGCTTCCTGGTCATGCAGATAATCACAAGCGCAGGAGATGTCTCGGCAAGGTCATTCTCCTGGAAGCTCTTAACAGAATCATGGAAGAGCGGTGTCTAAAACTTTTCAGAAATATACAAATTAAATAATATTTTAATTGACATCTATTTATATGTAGCAACCCAGAAATGTTAGAGATGTTTATATAAACGAATATAAAAGATTGTTTATTAACAGAACCATACAATACAACAGGTAGTAGAAAAAGCACATTTTTAAATATATATGTAGAACTGAGCAACATGTTACAGATTCCTTTTGACTGCTTAACTCATTTAAAAAGACCAAAATATTCCTAAATAATTATGCATAGCATCATGCTGATTGCTAACAGGGAGTTTGAGAGTCTAATTGAGAAAACATGTGGGAGACAGAGGGGGAGAGAGGCTCTAAGCCCTAATGGGAACTGACTCTTGGGGAACAACACTTCAATAGATATATGCCTAAAAGTTTATAGGCAGGTAGAGGGTGAGAGAATAGGAGGTTGTGTGCAGTGCAGATGAACTTTTACTTGATGTAATCAGTGTTCAGGAGGTCTGACATGATATATCACACAACCAAAACTGTCGAGGTAGGGAGGAAGGATTCAAGTCTAAAAGGAATGATCATCTGGGAACAGACTAAACACAATAGAAAACAGATGCCATATCATTAAAATACTGTACCAATGGCCAAAATACAAAGATCCAGATGAAGATGTGTAGACAGGAGTGAACCAGTTGTACCACAGCTGGGGTCCATGAGCTAACCTATCAAGCCAATTAATTTGCACTTCCTGTTATATGACTAAATACACCTGATACAAAATTAATCATTGTCCAGAATTTTTAAAATAAAAATAAAATACAGTAGGCCCTTGACCATTCACGGTTTTGCACTCGCACCCCTGCATACTCACAGATTGCCGACAAACCTGGAAGTAACTTTCACGGGATTCAAATTTAGCCAATAGCTGAGAGCTTTTGTTTCTGCCTCCTGCTGATTGGTTGAGATGATGTGCAAGCCCCTTTTTTTCTCATTCAACATAAATATCACAGAACAAAATTAAAACGTTTATACTTAATCATTATTACAGTTTACTGTATTATTACTGTATTGGGGCAGTGGTGGCCTAGTGGTATAGGGCGCTGGATAGCTGATCCAAAGGTTGGGGGTTCGAGTTCCACTCTCCATAAGGTTGTCACTGTCTCCCCCAGTGCAGCTAACTGGGTTATCAAAGGCCCGCCATGTCTCTCAGTGTCTATGTTGAGAGATGTAAAAGAATCATTACTGACTTTTGACAAGAGTAGGCTGCAAAGCTGTCAGAGTGTTTCTGCCCTGCGATGGCCTGGCTAGCTACCCAGGGTGTACTGTGCCCTCACCTGGAGTTGGCTGGGATGCGGGCCAGTCTCCCCGCGACCCTAATTAGGATTAAGCGGTGACATAAAATGATGATGATGATATTACTGTATAAATGAGTAAGACTGTCTAGAGAATGTGTTCAAGAAGCATATTTTAGCGAATGCAATATCATACAGTTCAAAGATGTTAGTGCTTATGCCCCACAGGCAGGATGTGAGCTAGAAGAGAAGGAGAGATTCTGGAGTGAGCTAGATGAAGTGATGCAGCGTACCCCCAGAGGTGAAAGAGTGGTCATTGGTGCAGTCTTCAATGGACATGTTGGTGCAGGCAACAGAGGGGACGAGGAAGTCATGGGCAGGATTGGTATCCAGGACAGGAACGCAGAAGGACAGATGTTGATAGAGTTTGCAAAAAAGATGGAAATGGCTATGGTGAATACTTTCTTCCAGAAGAGACAGGAGCATAGGGTGACTTATAAAAGCGGAGGTAGGAGCACACAGGTAGACTAAAAAGGAAGAGGTTAGCTAAGAAAAAATGGTACATAGAGAGCATCGAAGAGAGTAAACAGGAGTACAGGGAGACACAGCATAAGGCGAAGGTAGTGGTGTCAAAGGCCAAACAGAGGGCGTATGATGACTTGTATGATAGGTTGGACAGTAAGGAGGAAGACAATGATTTATACAGGTTGGCACAGCAGAGATGGGAAGGACATACAACAAGTTAGAGTGAAAAAGGATAGAGTGAAAATGTATTGACTGATGAAAGAAGTGTGCTGGGAAGATGGAAAGAGTATTTTGAAGAGCTGATGAATGAGGAAAATGAGAGAGAGAAAAAGAGTACAATCAGTGACTATTGAGGACCAGGAAGTAGCAAAGATTAGTAAGGGTGAAAGGAGGAGGGCGTAGAAGAGGATGAAGAATGGGAAGGCAGTTGGTCCTGATGACATACCTGTGGAGGTATGGAGGTGTCTAGGAGAGGTAGCAGTAGATTTTCTGACAAGAACATTCAACAAGGTCTTAGAGAGTGAGAGGATGCCCGGGGAATGGAGGAAAAGTGTGATGGTGCCCATTTTTAAGAACAAGGGAGATGTGCAGAGTTGTGGCAACTACAGAGGGATAAAAGTGATGATCCATACAATGAAGTTGTGGGAATGAATAGTGGAAGCTAGACTCAGGGCAGAGGTCAGCATTTGTGAACAACATTTTGGTTTCGTGCCCAGAAAGAGCACCACAGATGCAGTGTTTGCATTGAGAATGTTAATAGAGAAGTACAGAGACGGCCAGAGGGAGCTGCATTTTGCCTTTGTGGATCTGGAGAAAGCATATGACAGGGTGCCGAGAGAGGAACAGTGGTATTGCATGAGGAAGTCTGGAGTGGCAGAGAAGTATGTTAGAGTGGTGCAGGACATGTATGAGAGATGTGAGACAGTGGTGAGGTGTGCTGTCGGTGTGACAGAAGAGTTCAAGGTGGAAATAAGACTGCATCAAGGGTCAGCCCTGAGCCCCTTCTTGTTTGCTATGGTGATGGACAGGCTGACAGACGAGGTTAGGCAAGAATCTCCATGGACTATAATGTTTGCAGATGGCATTGTGATCTGTCGAGAGAGCAGAGAACAAGTGGAAGAAAATCAAGAGAGGTGGAGGTATGCCCTGGAAAGGAGAGGAATGAAGGTTAGCCTCAGTAAGACAGAATACATGTGTGTGAATGAGAAGAACCCAAGCGGAACGGTGAGGTTACAGGAGCAGAGATAACAAAGGTGGAGGATTTTAAGTACTTAGGCTCAACTGTCCAGAGCAATGGAGAGTGTGGAAGAGAGGTGAAGAAGCGTGTGTAGGCAGGTTGGAAAGGCTGGAGAAAAGTGTCCGATGTGATGTGTGATAGGAGGGTATCGGCAAGAATGAAAGGAAAAGTGTACAAGACGGTGATGAGACCAGCGATGTTGTACGGTTTAGAAACAGTGGCACTGAGAAAAAGACAGGAGGCAGAGCTGGAGGTAGCGGAGATGAAAATGTTGAGGTTCTCTTTGGGAGTAACGAGGATGGATAGGATCAGGAATGAGTATATCAGAGAGACAGCATATGTAAGAGGTTTTGGAAACAAAGTCAGAGGCTAGATTGAGATGACTTGTGTTAGGCCTCACGTGTGTGCGTCGGACCCAGAGATGCAGCAGACCAAAATAAGGTTCAAACCATTTATTAAAAACTGGAGATAGTAAATTACAGGAATACTAAGTCAAGGGGACTGGTTGAGCATGAAGCATGAACCAGGGGTCAAAGAGAACGCCGATGAGCAGAATCACGGGGAAAGAAATCTGACATCCGAGGGAAGCACGCCGCTCCCATTTATAGCTGGCCACTTGTTGATTGCAGAGGGATCAGGTGCGCTCTACTTGGAACTCGCCTACAGGCAACCGCCACACCAGCGCCTGCAATGATTAAAGGAGAGTTCATTCCGCCAGCCAGCACAGACCATAACAGTACCCCCCCCTTAAGGGGCGCCCGACCAGGCTTGTCCGGGAATTTGTTTCATAAGTCCGGGTCCAGGATTAGGGAGTAGGGAATCCATGAACGCTCTTTGAGACCATACCCCTCCCAGTCCACTAAATACTGAAACCCTCGACCCCGCCTGCATACATCAAGGATACGGATGACTGTGTACGCGGGATGTCCATCAATCAGTCGGGGAGAAGGGAGTGGGGGGTTGGTGGGGGGGTGGAAGGGACTTTCTACCATTGGCTTAATTAGGGAAACATGAAATACTGGGTGTACCTTGAGTGAGGGTGGGAGTCTCAGTCGGACGGCGCTGGGATTTATAATTTTCTCAATTACATAGGGCCCAATTTATCTGGGAGATAGGTTTTTTTTTGGAGTCAACTTGCAGGGGCAGGTCTCAGGAGGAGAGCCATACTTGTTGCCCAACCATGTAGGAAGGTGCTAGGGTTCGGTGGCGATCGGCAATCTTCCGTTTCGGGCCACTGTTCGTTCCAGGGCAGCCCGTGCTTCTTTCCAGACCCGGCGTGTTCTGTGAAACTGTGCCTGGTCCAATGGTGCGGCCACCTCGACCTCCTGGCTGGGAAACAGGGGGGCTGGAACCCATTAATCCGCATGAAGGAGGACATCCCGGTGGCGGTGCAGATCAGGGAATTGTGTGCGTATTCGACCCATGGGAGGTGTATGGCCCAGGAGGCTGGGAGGCGGGATGCGATGCAGCGCAGGGAGGCTCCAAGGCTTTGATTCGCGCGTTCCGCCTGCCCGTTCGACTGAGGTTGGTAGCCAGAGGTCAAGCTGCAGGAGACTCCCAAGGTATCGCAGAACGCCTTCCAAACTCTGGATGCAAACTGGGGGCCACGGTCTGAAATGACGTCCTGGGGATGCCATGGAGGCGAAAGACGTGTTGGATTAGGAGACCAGCTGTTTCCATTGCCGAGGGAATTTTGGGTAGGGCCACGAAATGGACTGCCTTGGAGAACCGATCCACTACTGTCAGGATAACAGTGTTGCCCTCAGACGGGGATAAACTTGTGACGAAATTCACCACAATGTGCGACCAGGGGCGATGAGGAACGGGTAAGGGTTGGAGGAGACCCGTGGGTGCACTATGGGAGGACTTGCTCTGGGCACAGGTGGTGCAAGTTCCCACAAACTCCCTGGTGTCAGCTGCCATCGTTGGCCACCAGAAGCGTTGTCAGAGCAGGAAGAGAGTTCGGTGTGCTTCAGGGTGGCAGGCTAACTTTGAGGAGTGAGCCCACTGGAGTGCTGGTGTTCTGGCTGGTAGGAGAACATATAGTCGACCTTGGCGGCACCCGACAGGCTTTGGTTCCCCCTGATGGGCGTCCCGAACTAGTCGT
>CM045736.1:47833895-47896395 GCA_024760905.1 Plotosus lineatus
TTTAACCAATATTTATATGCAGAGGATGTATGTATCTCATTAAAAATACACACACATTGCAATTTTACAAAAATTCATAATAACCTCAAGGTGAGGATTACAGTTTGTTTTTAGACTATAGGCTAGTACAGGGAATGTCTTTTAAGTCACCACACCTTCATCGGTGGCTCTTCTTTACCATTATCAAGTGAGTGACAGTTTTACATGCTTTGGGATCAACGATAGCGATCCCTTCCTGCATGAAACCGAAGTGTCTGTCAGTAATACCCACCCACTGATGACTCCACATCCTTTGTGAAACTTGATCCTTTGAAAAAAACAGGAAGGAAGAGTTGAAGATGAGACTCGAGGTTGATCGAATGAGAAATCTTCTGAGTATTGAGAAAGAGGATTGTATTCAAAACATGTGTGGTGAAAAAGAGATAAGGAAGACGCTATAAAAGGAAAAGATTTAAATTACAAGCCCTATCAAATTTCTTGATTGCTTTTCCAGTCCCAAGGCTTAATCTCTGGACTAAATTTCAGTCAGTGTCACCCACCAACATCTATCTCTACTCATCCCTAAACCTGCAAAGTTCATCACAGCAAGAGGAGCAGGAACAGTCCAAATGCAGTGTTGCAATCTTCTCTGATGTTAGCAGTAGATGGTTGGATCATGAGAATGTTCCTTTATAAAATCTAGGGTCCACTGACAAGTTCTTGGATTACCTTCTTCCTCTGTATGAGTCTTCCAACCTGTCAGGTAATTACAAAGTAGTATCATGTCTGGAATAAAAAAAAAAAAAAAAAAAAAAAAGTCAACAAAAACTCAAATCCCTTTTTTAATTGCTTTCTCTGCCTTGGGAAAGTCCATCTGCCCATCACTGCCATGCACTGCCGTGCACTTCATGCAACGTTCTCCATCAGTACGAAGATGGCTGTGTGTCAGCCTTTATATAGAAAAACATGCATTAATTACTTGATGTACCGGCAGATCGGTTAGAGATAAGCCTGTAACCTCACTTTCTTGTTGCTGACGTAACCCAACATAAACAGATACTGATTTTAAAGGCTGAAGTGCTATTTTCCCAGCAGCTTTCCAGTAATCTGGTTTTCTACTTTGTTGTGAAAACATCACAGAAATGCTAGCCTTTCTCACAGTGGGACATGTGAGAGTGGGCATCATGCATAAAACCCACTACACTAAGAAGGTTATGGCCCTCTCACGGAATGGTGCCTTGAAATCCTGCTGCTGATGCCTTTTTCAGACAGTGATTTAAAGAAAGCATGTCAATTCTGCAGGCAGTCTCATGTGCTGTTAACTAGCTCTTCTTTTCCAATGCAGAAATCGCTGAAGTCAACAAACCAAAACTAATACAGTATAACTAAACTGCTATTTACATTGTGGCTTAATAAGATGCGTCTATAACTAGCTCATGATGACTAGAGACATTTGGAAAAAGCAGTGATGAGCACCATATCCCAGGTCTTTTTAGCAAGACCATCTCCTTAATTGATATTCTCATATCGCCATCATCCTGGGCATATAAATCTGAAGAATTCACAGGTTGGAGTACAGTGATCCTTCAATTCCTGCAGCTTCAGAACATCGCATTTTTTTTTCAAAAATATTCATCAAAAAATGTAAAAATAAGAAAATTAATTAAAAATAGGGAAAGACAAAAGTTAAGGAACAAAACAAGGCCAATTATGCAAAAAAAAAAAAACCAAAACAAAAAAACAAAAACAAACAGAAAAATACACCCCAACAAAACTACAGTGGTACCTCACTTTACGAAAGTATCACGAAACAAAACATGCAGGTTACGAAACACATTTTCCGAAATTTTTTTCTCTGGATAGGAAAAAAGTTCACTTTATGAAAGCGTCATCTTAAAAATTCAAACACGCCATTCAAACATTCAAACAATGCATGAGCTGCTCTCCCATCAATGACGTTCAAACATCCCGCCCCGCTGGCCTCCCAGTGGCTAGCAGGGATGACGCAGCTACCTCCCATTGCCTATCTCCCAACACCCCGCCCGGCTGGCCTCCCATTGGCTAGGAGGGATGACACAGCTCCCTCCCATTGGCTATTATGGAGCTGCATCTACTATGATGCTTTTCGTGTAAAGGACAGAGTTACTGTTGTTTCAAGCTTTATTTCTTGACTCAGGCTTTTAACCTTTCAGAAACATTTGCAAGATTATAACTCTGCTAAGAAGACATGGTCAATACACACACGCACACACACACACACACACACACGCACACACACCACACACGCACGCACGTGATTCCCAGTGCAAGTGAGAAGAAGAAACGGGCTCGAGTGATATCACAAAGGAATATGGCCAAACCCGTCTACCATCAGTACGATATTGAAGCAGAAGGAGGTGTTAAAAGGTATGCTTTTATAATTTTTAAAGGGTTTATGGGGTAGTATTGGGAGCCTTGGAACGAATCACACGTTTTACATGTAAAATGCGGTTCAATTTATGAAAAATGCAGGTTACGAAAAAGGCGCTGGAACGGATTAATTTCGTAGAAAGTGAGGTACCACTGTACTTACATTTTCATGTGAGATGCACATCTAAGTGTGTGCATGCACGTCTATATTTGTGTGTATTTATATTTTATTTACATCTTATGCACAATTTTTGAATGTTAAATTGCTTTATAAGCATTTATATAGCATTAAATATGTGTTTATTGATATTACATACACATATACATGTACATATATGTCAGTCAAGGGCGTCAGTGCTACTTCGCGGAAATTGGTGGTCACGGGGGGGTCTTGATCCCCATTAACCACAGAAAGTGAGGTATCACTGTAGTATCAATACTGTATGTATTTCCTTCTGTGTTATGCAAGTTCAGTAAAATTCTGAATGTAGTTACTGACTGTGGTGGTCTAGTGGTATAGGGCACTGGATCACTGATCCAAAGGTTGGGGGTTCAAGTCCCACTCTCCACAAGGTTGTCACTGTCCCCCCAGTGCAGCTAACTGGGTTATCAAAGGCCAGCCATGTCTCTCACTGTCTATGGTGAGAGGCTTGTAAAAGAACCATTGCTGACTTTCGTAAAGAGTAGCTGCAAAGTCGTCAGCGTGTTTCTGTCCCTTGCTAAAAAGGGTTGTGACAGGAAGGGCATCCGACGTAAAAACCTCTGCCAAATCAAACGTGCGAATCAGATGATTCGCTGTGGCGACTCCCGAGTAAAAGGGAAAAAGCTGAAAGGAAGACAGACAGACAGACAGACAGTTACTGACTGTATATTAGACATGAGTCTATCATTAGCTGAGAGCCAATCCATGCAAACTTATGTAAAAGACTATTGTTCATTATTTTAACATTACCTTATCTTTCACTTTACCTAAGTTGGCACATTACCTCGTTTAACGCTATATAACATTTTTATTTATAACAACTTACATTTGAGACATGATATACATGTAGATACCATAGCTGAGTGTTAATTGGCAAATTGATGGTGCTGGAATTTGAACTGCCATCCCATTGATCAATAAGTTAGTTTTTTTCCTGCCAACTAGAACTCAACTGACCTCTGACTTTAATTTTCTTTTCGCTTTCTCATTTCAGATATGCAAGTTTAAAATTTTCTACCGTACTACAATGCGTCATTTTAAAGTCTTGCCAATTCTATAGTTGTACAAGTGAACCTTGAACATGTCTTGTGCTTGTTTATTTCATTGCATAATTGATCATCTTATCAGTCTTTTGTTTAATGCCTGATCATCATTTAACCCCATGCTTTACTGTTTGGGATGTTGGACTCTGTACTGTATTGTTGCTATTGTTCAACAAATCTTTTTTGCATGTAAATCAGTTTTACTCCGGCAGCCAAGTGGAGAATTGAACAATTCCAGTTATTCGGTCTCTCAGGTTTAAACTAGGCAGCGCTTTTAAAAGTTAGGCGTGACACAGTGGTGTCAGTGTCCTCCAACACCTCTTAACCTTCCACTCACCTCCGTGTCACTGCCAAAATTCAGAGACAACACTGGGGTGTAAATAACCTCCATGCAGACATGTTGGGCAAGACAGTAGTGGGGGGGGAAAGGAATAAAACAGTAAGTAACATTAGTAGTGACGCTTAATGACCCTACACATGTATGAAAAAACTGCTATTTATTTTTGCCACACATACAGTAAGTTCGTATCAGTTCGCGTAGGTTGTTATGGTTATATAATGGTATGCAAAAGTGTGGGCACCCCTGGCCAAATTTTATTTTGATGGGAACAATTAAGCAAGTGGAAGATGATGTATTGGGGTATCAGGTGCCACTGGGGGTACTGTAAGTTTTGGACCAATGAACTGAGAAAGGTCTGCTGGTCAGAAATGTCATAATGTCATGTATTTGGTCCTTCATAAAGCTTATGCGAATCATTGGACTCCTCTATTATGTACTTGAATTAATTATTGACCATGTACAGCATCAAGACAAAAATGAATATGAATACAGAAATTGGAATAGCTTTGGAATGAGTGATTATATTTCTTCATTTAAATATATTTGTAAATGCTGAAATAGATAACTGTTCAATGAAGTCATCTCAGGTGAAAATGTATTTAAATTATTAATGATTATACGTGAGAGGAACGTCACCTCTCGAGCAGGGAAAGAGACTGAGCTGGTGCCTGAGGTGGAGAAATACTGATTAGATATAGTCTAGCTTAGCTTGAGCTCTAGAACCACCCATCTCAACAGGGGCTGGACCATATTCCATTCTGGAGTTGCTCATGGGGAGAGGTAACGAGCCAATGTGGGCATCCTTGTTGCCTCCTTCTTGGTGGTCACACTTTGGGGTTCTTCCCAGTTGACGAAAGGGTAGCTTCTCCCCACCTTCGGGTGGGGTCGGGTTCTGACTGTCCTTTGTGCTTATGTACCAAATGACAGTTCAGAGTACCCACCCTTCTTGGAGTCTTTATGATGTGTATTAGAGAACGCTTCCCTGGGAGACTCACCCGTTGTCCTGGGAGACTTCAACACCTATATGGCCAACTACGTATAGGGTGACCTGGAAGGGTGTGATTGGTAGGTAAGGACTCTCCATTCTGAACCGGAATGGTGTTTCATTGTTGGACTTCTGTTCTCATCACAGTTTGTTTATCACAAACACCATGTTTGAACATAAGGGTGTCTGTAAGTGCACTGGCGCCAGGACATCCTAGGCCACAGTTCAATGATCGACTTTGTAGTCGTGTCACTGGACTTGCATTTCCATGTTCGAGACACTTGAGTGAAAAGGGGAGTGGAGCTGTCAACCAGTCATCACCTGATGGTGAGCTGGCTCCGATGGCAGGGGAGGCCACCCTCCACACCTAGCAGGCACAAGCATGTAGTTGGGGTTTCCTGGGAATGTTTGGTGAATCCTGTCAGAGGGGCCTTTAACTCCCACCTCCGGCAATGCTACAACCACATCCCGAAGGAGGTGGGTGACATAGAATCTGAATGGGTCATGTTTCGTGCCTCCATTGCTGAGGCAGCAGCCCATAGCTGTCGCTAGAAGGTCATCGGTCTCTGTCGTGGCAGTAACCCCCAAACCCAGTGGTGGATAACTGTGGTGAAGGAGGCTGTCCAGCTGAAAAAGGAGGCTTATCGGGTCTTATTGGCCCGTGGGACTCCCGGGGTAGCAAACAGGTACTGGCAGGTCAAACATGCTGCAGCCAGAGCTGTCGCAGATGCAAAATATTGTGAGTGGGAGGAGTTTGGTGAGGGCCGAGAAAGTGCTCTAAGGGACTGAAGTTCACCTCAACTGGGGATGTCATCGGGAGGTGGAAGGAATACTTCAAGGACCTCCTCAATCCCAACAACATGCTCTCCATGGAGGAGGAAGACCCTGGTAGTTTGGGTGGGGGTCCGCCCATCAGTGGGGCTGAGGTCACTGAGGTAGTCAAAAAGCTCCTTGATGGTTGGGCTCCAGGGGTGGATGAGATCTGCCCTGAATATCTTAGGGCTCTGGAATCTTAGAACTGTCTTGGTTGACATGTCTCTGCAGCATTGCGTGGTCATGGGGAGCTGTACTTCTGAATTGGCAAACCAGTGTAGTAGTCTCCCTTTTTAAAAGGGGACCGGCGGGTTTGTTCCAATTATTGTGGAATCACACTCCTCAGCCTACCCGGGAAAGTCTATGCAAGGGTACTGGATAGGAGGATCGGACCAATAGTTGAACCTCGGCTTCAGGAGAAACAATGCGGTTTTTGTCCTGGTCCCGGCACTCTCGACCAGCTCTATACACTCTACAGCAGGGGTGGGCAAACTCCGGCCCGCAGGCCACATCGAGCCCGTTGATCTTTTTAATCCAGCGCGTCAAAGATTGATTGTTACCCAATTCATGTTTGATGTGAATGATTGGTTGATTGCATTCATTTGACTTGTAATGACAGCATTTCAACATCAGTGGTGCATTAGGCACAGTCAATTGATTTTGCGGCGCTCGAGCCACTTCCGGGTATCACTGTTCTACTGCACAGAGCCCATCTGCAGCAATGTCAGAGAAAAGAAAAGTCGACAGCGAGTGCCGGGTAGTTCAGAAGAAATGGACACCTCAATACTTTTTTACTGAAGTCCGGTCAAAGGCTGTATGTGTTATTTTCCAAGAAACTATTGCGGTTTTAAAAGAATACAACATCAGTCGCCACTTTTCTACCATGCATGCTAATTACACCAACAACTTGTCAACGCAAGAATGTATAGCCACCGCTGATAGGTTGGTCATGAGCTTGTGCAGTCTCAGCAAAACACCTTCATCTGAGCAATTTCCATCCAAGAATCAAGCACGAGGATATATGCATAATTCACCGGGAAGCACTGTGTAAATCCGTGGTGCAGCTTGACCACGTGGTGAAACCGGTTGTGAAACTCGTTAAGTTTATTCGAGTGAAGGGACTTCAGCAACGTCAGTTTATTTATTTTCTTGAAGAATCTGCAGCTGATCACAGGGACTTGCTTTACCATTCTAATGGCCGCTGATTCAGTTTGGGGAAAGTATGGCAACGAGTTTCGAGCTCAAACAGGAGATGATTTCATTTTTGGAGCTCCTTGAGAACACTGACAATTTTCCTGAGCTGAAAGACACAGATTGGCTTTGTGATTTCACTTTTACTGTGGACAAACTGACTGAACTGACATGAACGAGCTGACATGAACGAGCTGAATGTGAAGCCCAGAGGGAAAAAAAAAAGTTTGTGCATGAAATGCAAGCAAACATAAGAGCCTTCAAAGCCAGGCTTTTTTATTTTCAAAGCAAATGTCAGACAAGTCATTCGCTCATTTCCCTCACACATTGGCTACGTTAAAAGAGGACCTGCATTATGTGCAAAAATACAGGAAAGCACTGGATGACCTGCATCAAGAATTCTGCCGTAGGTTTTGAGATTTTGGAAAAATTGACAGGGCACTTCAGCTGATGTCATGTCTCTTCTCACAAGACCCTGAAACGGTACCAAAGGAGTCCAATTGATCTCCAATGTGGCATGATGTTAAAGGAGAAAAACTCCCTTAAACTGGATTCATTTTATGCTTCATTAAGTGCAGCCAAATTCCCAAACATCCAGAAGATGGCACAGAGGACGCTAGTGTTGTTTGGCTCTACATATGTGTGTGAACAGACTTTTAGTGAGATGAACACCAGCAAAGGACCCCACAGATCTCAACTGAGTGATGAACACCTCAAATTTGTTCTGAAAATCACCAGAATGGAATTACCACCAGACTTCAATGCACTGGCAAAAATGAGTGATCAACAACACTGTTCCCTCTAAAAGGTATGTTAATACTTTAATGGTTTTTTCTGTTCATGTTTTAAATGTACTGTTAAAAATGTTTTTTTTTTATTGTATCTTGTGCTGACCCGGCCCATTTGTCAAATTCTAAAAGTCAATGTAGCCCCCGAGCCAAAAGAAAATTTGCCCACCCCTGCTCTACAGGATCCTGAAGGGGGGGGGGGGGGGGGTAATCCAATCTGGCCACATGTGTTTTGTGGATTTGGAGAAGGCTTTCAACCATGTCCCTGGGGCTATCTTGTGGAACATGCTCTGGAAGTACAGCGTTCCGGACTCGTTTCTACGGGTCATTCCGTCTCTGTGTCACCACAGCCAGAGCTTGGTCCGCATTGGGAACAACAAGTCAAATTCATTTCCAGTGAGAGTGGAATGCACCCTCCAGGTCGTCCTCCAGTTGGAGGAGTTCAAGTATCTCTAGGTCTTCTTCACAAGTGAGAGAAGGATAGAGCGGGAGATCCACAGGTGGATCACTGCAGAGCCTGTACTGGTCTGTCATGGTAAAGAGGGAGCTGAGCCTCAAGGCAAAGCTCTCAATTTACCAGTCGATCTATGTTCCAACCCTCACCTATGGTCACGAGCTTTGGGTAGTGACCAAAAGAACAAGATCGCAGATACAAGTGGCTGAAATGAGCTTCCTGGAGAGCTCGGAGTAGAACCGATGCTATTCCACACTGAGAGGAGCCAGTTGAGGTGGCTCGGGCATCGAGTTAGAATGCCTTCCTGGTGGGGTGTTCCGGGCATGTCCGACCGGGAAGAGACCCCGGGGTCGACTTGGAACATGCTGGAGGGATTATGTCTCTCGGCTGGTCTGGGAACGCCTCAGTGTCCCCCCGGAAGAGCTGGAGGAAGTTATTGGGGAGAGGGAAATCTGGACCACATTGCTTAGGCTGTTGCCCCTGTGACCCAACCTCAGATTAAGCAGAAGATGATGATGATGATGACGATTATACCTACAGAAGCGCTACCGCAATGATTTACTGTACTATTTAATTGTATGAATTACTGCACCAATGGGTTACCACTGAACCAACACCTCCTCCCATGCAGCTAACTGGGTTATCAAAGGTCGACCATGTCTCTCACTGTCTATAGTGTGAGGTTCATGTGAAAGAACCATCGCTAAACTTTCGACAAGAGTAGCTACATAGCTGTCAGTGTGCTTCTGCCGTGCAGTGGCCTGGCGAGCTGTCCAGGGTGTACTCTGCCCTTGCCCAGAGTGGGCTGATACGGGTGCCAGCCTTCTCGCAACCCTAATTAGGATTAAGCGGTTCAGAAAATAAATGAATGAATGAATTACTACACCCTTTCATTATTGGGTGATGTATGTGACTATTAAATGAGGAGTTTATTCACTGAAGTGAATGCAAGATTACAGTATTTTATTTCTGCCATTTCACACTCTACAGGTATTGCTTGACTGACCTTGAAAAGAAAACAAAATACATGTCCTAAACCATGGAGGGGGGTGTCTCACTCTTCTAGGTCAACTCAAGGCATGTCAAGATATGTTGGGTTAAGTTGAAACATGAAGCCATGACGGACCAATCAGAACAAGGTCAAGCCTACAGATGATGTCACTGTAGACCAATTAGAGTGGAATAAGCACTAAATAAGCCACTCCAAAACTGTAGTCCGTGTCCGAGATGTTTTTCTTGGAACAATTTGTGTGCGTGTGTGTGTGTGTGTGTGTGTGTGTGTGTGTGTGTGTGTGATTGATTCTATGTTCTTCTTTTCTCAAAGGCTAAATAAGCACCTGAAGAATGAAATCAGATCGCTTGCATCATAAACTGGACACATTTCGCTACAACAAAGATGAATTGAATTTATAAAAGACATGAAGTTACATTTGATACATTCACTTTAAATTTCAAACAAAATCATTATTAATTTTAATATTTTACATTTTCAAAATAAAAGAAAAGGAAACGGACTACAGCAATGGTTTGAGCGTCCTGTATAGTTAATACCTGGTAGACTCCCTTGCGCAAGTATCACAGCTTGTAAACGCCTTTCGTAGGTAGCCAAGAGTCTTTCAAGTCTTATGTGAGGGATTTTCACGCATTCTTCCTTACAGAAGTCTCCCAGTTCTGAGAGATTCCTGGACTGTATTGTAATTTTGCTCTTTTTGAGGTCTATGACCAGATTTTTAATGATGTTTAGGTCTGGAGACTGTGAAGGTCTTGTCAAAACCTTCAGCCTGTGCCTCTTGACATAGTCCATTATAGATTTTGAGGTGTAGGAGGGGATTAACTATGCAAGATGTCCAGCCTCCACTCTACCTTAATTAGGATTAAGTGGTTCAAAAAATGAAATAATTAACATGACTTAATGAACATTCATATTATAAGTAATCAATATATAGAGTTCATTTTTTACTTTTGCGTATGAGCTTCCTGGCAGACACAGCTGATATGTGCAGTTTGCCATGGACAAAATTTTAACAAAAATACTGACTCAAGTCATATCATGCCCCTGATTCCAAAGCAAGGCCATTTAAATTGCATTCCTTATAAGGACAGTATCGTTTGCTAATTATGTACCTGATCAAAGCTTGAAGTCATGCAGTAGCTTTTGACTGGAGAAGCCAAATCAGCACTTACTTTACACCCTGAAGAAAGCAGTGAATGAGTATGTTGCTGTGATTGGTCTCAGATGGAAAAAAGTTCTAAATGCAGCTGTGAATCATGAAGACCTTAAGAAGACTTGAATGGAAACCATTGCAGTATGTTAAAGCACTAAATATTGGAACTTTAAAAAAAAAAAAAAAACACCTGGCAAGATGATATGATTCCAAGTATTGTGGTGACAGCTTGTAAATTCATTTTAACTTCAAAGAACAGCATTCTGAGTCTAGAAAAATAGGCAATCTAGATCCGTTTTTATTTGTAGATTATTCACTAATTTGTCAAAGTAATCTTACTAGCAGTGCTGTAGTGGTGGGTACACGCCGTTACATGCCGTGTACCACTTGTTTTAGTGACTGAGTTGCGTGTACTGACTTAATTTGGTCTACTTTATAGTTGATCAATGTAAATTTCCGCGATTGTGTAAATAAAAAGCGGAGATGAAGTTCTAAATGAAGTTCTAAAAAAACCCTCCTGCACCCCCCCTGCACTCCATGCACCTTAGTTGCTTCACGACCTCGATTGGCAGCCATAGTGTACTCACTTATTTTTTTTGACCACTGCAGCACTGCTTACTAGGCACATGGTGAGGCAGCTCACCAGACCATCACAGGGCAACACAACACTCTCACCACCTACAGTAAATTTGGAACAGCCGATTATGATGTATCTGTCTTTGGACTGTGATGTGACTGAGGAGGAGCATGCAAAGTCCAAACAGAACCATACTCGATCAATTCAATTCAATTCAATTCAATTTTAAATTCATTTATTGTAAATCAAATGATTACAGGTAAACCGATCCCACAAATAGGAAAACTAATCGAGGCAGGATGTGTTTAACAAAATGTATTATCCTTCAAAATCTATTTTTCATGTTTGTTTTGTTGTTATTTGTATTTATTTTCAAGCAGTTTCGTTAAAAGATAAAGGGGAACGGTTGTACAGAAAGAGACAGTGAATGGAAAAGAAAACGAGCATAATTTTACCGTACAACATACTATTAAACAAAGAAGACATCGAGACGTCGAAGAAGGAGAGGCGGGAGGCGTGTCCGTAGGCAGCGAGGAGAAGAGGAAAGGCATGAGTCTAGGACTGAAAGTAGAGACTTTGAATGTTGGAACTATGACAGGAAAAGGTAGAGAGCTGGCTGACATGATGCAGAGGAGAAAGGTGGACATACTGTGTGTTCAGGAGACCAGGTGGAAAGGTAGCAAGGCTAGAAGCTTAGGATCAGGGTTTAAGCTGTTTTTTCATGGTGTGGATGGGAAGAGAAATGGAGTCGGAGTCATCTTGAAGGAGGAGTTTGTCAGAAATGTTCTAGAAGTGAAAAGAATGTCAAACAGAGTGATGAGTCTCAAGTTAGAAACTGAAGGCATGATGTTCAATGTTGTTAGTGCTTATGCCCCACAGGCAGGATGTGAGCTAGAAGAGAAGGAGAGATTCTGGAGTGAGTTAGATGAAGTGATGCAGAGTACGCCCAGAGGTGAAAGAGTAGTCATTGGGGCAGACTTCAATGGACATGTTGGTGCAGGAAACAGAGGGGACGAGGAAGTGATGGGCAGGTTTGGTATCCAGTACAGGAACGCATAAGTACAGATGTTGGTAGATTTTGCAAAAAGGATGGAAATGGCTGTGGTGAATACTTTCTTCCAGAAAAGACAGGAGCATAGGGTGACTTATAAAAGCGGAGGTAGGAGCACACAGGTAGACTACAGCTTGTGCAGGCGATGTAATTTGAAGGAAGTCAGTCACTGCAAAGTAGTAGGGGGTGAGAGTGTTAGCAAACAGCATAGGATGGTGATGTGCAGGATGACGCTGATGGTGAGGAAGGTGAAGAAGGCAAAGGCAGAGAAGAAGACAAAGTGGTGGAAGCTGAAAAAGGAAGAGAGTCGTGTTGCCTTCAAGGAGGAGTTGAAATGGCTTTGGGTGGTCAGGAAGTGCTTCCAGACAACTGGACAATCACAGCTACTGTGATCAGGGAGACAAATAGGAGAATACTTGGTGTGTCATCTGGAAGGTAAGTAGATAAAGAGACTTGGTGGTGGAAATGAGGAGGTGCAGGAGTGTGTACAAAGGAAGAGGTTAGCTAAGAAGAAGTGGGACATAGAGATGACTGAAGAGAGTAAACAGGAGTACAGGGAGACATAGCGTAAGGCAAAGGTAGCGGTGTCAAAGGCCAAACAGAGGGCGTATGATGACTTGTATGCTCGGTTGGACAGTAAGGAGGGATAAAATTATTTATACAGGTTGGCACAGCAGAGAAATAGAGATGGGAAGGACGTGCAGCAAGTTAGATTGATAAAGGTCAGAGAGGGAAATGTATTGACTGATGACAGAAGTGTGCTGGGAAGATGGAAAGAGTACTTTGAAGAGCTGATGAATGAGGAAAATGAGAGAAAAAAAGAGTACAAGAGGTGACTGTTGAGGACCAGGAAGTAGCAATGATTAGTAATGGTGAAGTGAGGAGGGCATTGAAGAGGATGAAGAATGGAAAGACAGTTGGTCCTGATGACATACCTGTGGAGGTATGGAAGTGTCTAGGCGAGGTAGCAGTAGATTTCCTGACAAGAACATTCAACAAGGTCTTAGAGAGTGAGAGGATGCCAAAAGAATGGAGGAGAAGTGTGCTGGTGCCCATTTTTAAGAACAAGGGAGACATGCAGAGTTATGGCAACTACAGAGGGATAAAGTTGATGAGCCATACGATGAAGTTATGGGAAAGAATAGTGGAAGCTAGACTAAGGGCAGAGGTCAGCATTTGTGAACAACAGTTTGGTTTCATGCCAAGAAAGAGCACCACAGATGCAGTGCTTGCTTTGAGGATGTTAATAGAGAAGTACAGAGAAGGTCAGAAGGAGCTGCACTGTGTCTTTGTAGATCTGGAGAAAGCATATGACAGGGTGCCGAGAGAGGAACTGTGGTATTGCATGAGGACGTCTGGAGTGGCAGAGAAGCATGTTAGAGTGGTGCAGAACATGTATGAGAGATGTGAGACAGTGGTGAGGTGTGCTGTCGGTGTGACAGACGAGTTCAAGGTGGAGGGAGGACTGCATCAAGGATCAGCTCTCAGCCCCTTCTTGTTTTCTATGGTGATGGACAGGCTTACAGATGAGGTTAGACAAGATCCCCCATGGACGATGATGTTTGCAGATGACATTGTGGTCTGCAGTGAGAGCAGAGAACAAGTGCAGGAAAATCTAGAGAGGTGGAGGTATGCCCTGGAAACGAGGGGAATGAAGGTTAGCCTCAGTAAGACAGAATACATGTGTGTGAATGAGAAGGACCCAACAGAAACGGTGATGTTACAGGGAGCAGAGATAAGGAAGGTGGAGGATTTTAAGTACTTAGGCTCAACAATCCAGAGCAATGGAGAGTGTGGAAGAGAGGTGAAGAAGCGTGTGCAGGCTGGCTGGAATGGTTGGATAAAAGTGTCCTGTGTGATGTGTGATAGGAGGGTATCGGCAAGAATGAAAGGAAAAGTGTACAAGATGGTGTTGAGGCCAGCGATGTTGTATGGTTTAGAAACAGTGGCCCTGGGAAAAAGACAGGAGACAGAGCTGGAGGTAGTAGAGATGAAAATGTTGAGGGAGTAACGGGGATGGATAGGAATAGGTAATGTGCACATCAGAGGGACAGCACATGTAAGACATTTTGGAGACAAAGTCAGAGAGGCTAGATTGAGATGGTTTGGACATGTACAGAGGAGGGATAGTGAGTATATTGGTTGTAGGATGCTGAGGTTGGAACTACCAGGCAGAAAGCCTAGAGGAAGACCAAAGAGATGATCCATGGACGTGGTGAAAGAGGACATGAAAGCAGTTAGTGTAAGAGAAGATGCAGAGAATAGGGTGAGATGGAGGTAGATGATTCGCTGTGGCGACCCCTGAAGGGAACAGCCAAAAGGACAAGAAGAAGAAGAAAAAAAGGAAATAGAATACCAATATTAATTGTACAAGTCACAAAAATCAGAAAATAAAGTTATCAGATTAAAAACATCAACGTATCTCTCCTCAGTCTCCATCACTCTAAAAAATATGTGACTGACGTTGTTTTTGAATATGTTTCTTCCTTTCTCTCGAAATAATTTAGGGATTTTGTTACATAATTTAACACCTAGACGTGAAAAGAAATTGGCTTGTTGTGAGTCTAGAGGGTTGTAAATAAAAGTTTCCAGAACATGCAGATCTGGCTTTGTGATAACGAACATAATTTTATAAAGTAAATAAAAGTAAAATGTTAGGTGGAGCAATGCGAGTATTAATATCATGCATTAGTCAAGCTATCCAAAGACCTTCTTGCAGTTAAGTGGATGTGCAAACTACTTCTTAAATCCCCATTCATTAGAAATGTAATATTTAAACTTTTTTCCCAATTAAACACAAAACACTTTAAAAAACATACTGTAACTACACATGCACGGGAAAATAGTCTGTTTATATTTTATTTCATTTTCTCTGATTGTTTACATTTATTATTACTTAAGTTATAAAGAAATATTTTAGAATGAATACTGAAGATGAAAAATAGTGTTAAATAAGTCGGTATTTACAAATCTGTGGTATAAATTCAACACTTGATGAATCGTGTATTAGTCAACTTTTTCTTTTTTTTATTCTACACCCATCAACTTGCAGAATATTCAGCTGTCAGGGTTTTTCCACAGTAACAGGTCAACAACTTTATGAATAATACCTGACATCTATGACCCTGTAGCCGGTACACCTCCAGTTTAACACTTGCATTAAGCTCTAATGTTACAACATTTATTCGCAAACACATCTGCTGATCGGTCTCATGTGTACGACAGATGGGAGAAAACTATTACAGTGATATTGAGTGTTTGTAGTGAAGCTAGGTTTTATGACAGAGAGCACTGAGACCTTCCAGTGCTTCCACATGTCCTCTGCAGTCTGGGGAACCTGTGAAAAAAGCAAAAGTAAAATTCTGAGTTCAAAGTGTGACTGTAAGGAACCTGCAAGCATTAGCCCAGTATACACTTCATAAAGTTCACTTTCCATTTACATCATTGTCTAAAAAAAGGAACGTATATTCCAGCTGTGTTTACTCAGTGTAACTTACAGTGGGAAAATTATAATTTTGATCTCCAGCTAATCTTGTAATTTGCCCATATACCAAATAAAAACCAATGGAAATTATAATAAATAGTTAAATAAGGTAAATTAATTGCTTATAACTTTATGTTGGGTGTGTTTCAACAGAAAGATACAGAATATCAAGGGAAAAAACATTATATTCAGGTTTATTAATTTATTTCTATTTGATTGAGTGAGTCTGATCTCCTGACAACCAACAAGAATTCTATTTCACACCAGTTAAATGCCCATGAAGCATACAGATGAATCCTACCAACTGAAGAAAATACTCCTAATCTCCAATGATTATATGTATAAAAGACACATGTCCGCAAAATCAATCTTCCATTCCAGCCTCGCCACCACAGAGCTGTCAAAAAACATCAGGAACAAGACTGTCGACCTGCACAGTGCCTCAAAGGGCTTCAAGACCATCAGAAAATGCTTGGTGAGAAAGATACAACTGCTGGTACAATTTTTCAAAGAAAATGGAAATAATAAAAAAATAACCATCAATCACCCCCAGTCGGGAGTTCCATGCAAGATCTTCCCTTGTGGGGTAAGGATGATCAGAGGAAAAGAGAAGGATCAGCCCAAAACTACATGGAAGAAGTTTGTTAATTCGTTACCCTCTTCATTGCGCAACAATCGAACTGTCTTCCACCTGTGATCACTTGTAATCATTCTGAATTTTAGTGAAGGGAAGTGTAACTGAAAGCAATCAATCAATGGGGTGTAATTGGGCACTAAAAAGTAACGGTCAAAAATCAGACAGTGGGTTAAAAAAAAGGAGATAAATTTTAAATTTTAAAAAATGTTCATTATTAATACATAGAAGTACAGCAAAGTCCATCATTAAGAATTGAAAAGTGTATGTTACTACAAGGACAATTTCCAGATCAGGCCTTCCCAACAATCTAGTCGGAAAAGTGATGATAAAACTATTCAAAAATGCAACCAAGAGGCCTCAGGTAACTCTGAAGAAGTTATAAGAATTACTGGAAAGAATGGTCATTTTGTGTGTGTGTGTGTGTGTGTGTGTGTGTGTGTGTGTGTGTGTGTGTAAAATCAAAAATGTTTCGCAAATGTGAATTGTATGGCAGGGTTGCCAGGAAGCAGCCAAGTCTTAAATGAACAAATGCACCTCAAGATTTTGAGGTCAAGTGGTGTGGGGGGGGGGAGTGTTATTATTAGATGAAATCAAAATTAAACTATTTGACCTCAAGACCAAAGAGTATATCTGGCAGAAGACCAGCTTGACATCCAAAGAACACCATGCCTACAGTGAAGCATGGGGGTGGTAGTGTGTCCTTTTGTTGGGGTGTAGGGATGTTTCTCTGCAGTTGGGACCGGGGCATTTTTCAGGATAAAAGGAAATATGTATGGAGACAAATACTGACATTTTTTTTTTTTTGTCAAACACCTGTTGCTCTCTGCCAGAAAGTAGCCAATGAAAAGAAAGTTCACCTTCCGATATGATGACTTGGAATTGCGTACAGAGTACTTGAAGGGGGAAACATGAGTAACATTGCATGGTCTAGTCTGAGCCCAAACTTAAACGCTATTGAAAATCTGTGGAATGAATTGAAAATGCAGTACAATTTGGCCTGTAAATGTTGACTCCTTTATAGATGCAAGTTGTCCTAAGATGCCTGTGCAGTATCAGTAGCACCATTCTCTCGAGCTGACAGGAAAGCAGGACATTTGTCAAATAATACTACAAATTGGTCAAATACTCTGTTGATCACCATATTTTATTTAATATCCTAAATGTCCTCATCTAACAGCAAACAAAAATTTAACCTCAGCCATATTTTTTCTTTTGTTTTGAGTCAAAATTTCATTCATCATCATCATCATCTTTTCTTTTCGGCCGTTCCCAACAGAGGTTGCAACAGCGAATCATCTGCCTCCATCTTCATGGAAGTCATATCAATGATTCGCGTTTTCGATTTGGCATAGGTTTTTACATCGGATGCCCTTCCTGACAAAACCCTTAGCAAGGGGCAGAAACATGCTGACGGCTATGCAGCTACTCTTGGTGATTTGAAATTAACAAAATTGCTCCAATATCAATACAGGGATCCTTCACTTTCCGCGGTTAATTGGGACTGAGATCCCCACGCGACCTCCGAATTCCGCAAAGTAGGATCACCCCCCCCCTTCCCCTGACTGAAGTATACGTACATGTGTATATAATATCAATAAATGCATATTCAACACTATAAATGTTTATATTAACAAACATTCCAAAATAATGCATAAGATGCAAAGAAAATATAAACACACACACATACAGATGCGCGCGCGCGCACACAGATGTGCACCTCACATAAAAACATAAGTAGTTTTGATGGGAGGTTTTGGGATGTTTTTTGGTTTTGTTTTGTTTGTTTTGGGGGGTTTTTTTGTTTTGTTTTGCAGAATTGGCCTTGTTTTGCAGCATTTTCCTTAACTTTTTTGGCTATTCCGCCTTAATTTCCTTATTTTTTTTAATTTGATGACTATTTAAAAAAAGAAAAAAAAAAACCACGATGCACTGAAGATGCATGAATTGAAGTGCAAAGTAGCAAGGGATCAGTGTACACAATGCCATAACCCTCATCAGTTAAACTGCAATGCACTGTAACCGTAAATGTCCATTTTTTTTAAATGCTTGTTTTTGTGCACTGGCAAGCTCATAATGTTATTATAAATATTTCATTTCATAGAAAGAATCACTACATTGAACCCCCGAGGTATGTTTAGAAAGTGGCAAGAGGCATGGTATATGTTACCAGTCAACTAATTAACACAGACGACCATTCCCAGCGATGTGCAATTGAAAGGAGCCAGTAGTCCTGATATGCATGTGTTTTGATTGTGGGAGGAAGCCTATACAAATTACAAACACAATGGGAACATGCAAACTACACACACACAATTCCTTCAGGCATGATTCAAACCCAGAACCTTGCTGCTGTGAGGTGTTAGCAACCATACTACTCACACAATTCAATATCTACTACGTATTCGGTTTTGGAGACTTCTGCAGTCAAATTAGAATAATTATGACAGTGATTCATTTGTGTTGGTGCTTCTGTCCTCAGCTATTACTTACATTTACTTAGACAATATAGTACAGTGATAGCTTTGTTTAAAACTGAAGGCCAAGGAAGACGAAGCTCCTCATCTTTCTCACAGCTCTAAATCATGCAGTCCTCAGGCGGATCCTGTGGTCTCATGGATTACACGTTTCCTTCCACACCAACACAGAAACTTGCCGATCAGGTGATTTATGGCAGGTAGTTTAAAACCCACCCACCCTCCTCTTACTTGCTGATGTATGTTATTACAATATGATTTACTCTCCTCTGAACAGGACATGCTGATGGTTTTACCAGCCACTCTATGCAGTGAGGTGGCCTACCGTGGGAAGAGATCAAAAGGGTTCGATTCAGGGATGGGGACAGGGTGGGACACAGGATGTGATTGCGGGCAGTTGCAGAAATGGCCACGGGCAAAATTTATCTCACAGTAACTAATTCATTTCCTACAGTTCACTGAGGAAGAAAGACATGAGACTTTTATTTTTTTTATGTATTTGTAAATGTACCATAAATTCTTAAACAATTCTTTGAGAATTTGGTCATTTGTAAAATTAAGAGGATTCTCTGATAATGCTGAGATGTTTAGAAACCTCCTGGGTATATCTTAATGTTTAATAAGCTTACAATGACCCAATCAACACTGAATAAAAGCAAAAAAAAAAAAAAAAAAAAAAAAAGGTTTCTCAGTACAACGCAGGAAACACTTATCCAGAAAGTGAACACATAACACAAACATCCTTTTTCATTGGGGAGTTAACAACTAGCTGCTTGTAGTGCCAAGTACTTGGGAGTATTATGACTGCAGGTGAACCATGGCCTAAAGATAGACATTTTGCATGCTTCAAATTGTCAGCGAAAAAAAAAAAATCCTTCTGGAGAACTCATTATTCATTGCAGCAGTTACAGAACGTTTCACACATAGTTCCATTGTAATTTTTAATTCACATCATGGCTTGACAAACCCCTGAATGAGCCTGTTGACGTCATTGTGTTTGCTCATTATAGCACTTTTTACATTTCAGGTACTATTACTATATGTTATGAAATTAATATATATCCCACATCCAGGCTATTTGCCATTTACTCCTACAAGGATCAAGAGGAGGTTGGAGCTTATCTCAGCCGACTCTGAGCAAAGTCGGGGAACCAAAAATCGGTGTAAGTTGTTAGCTAATGTTAGCTCTTGATTCGTAACAGACAATATGTGAGGCGCTCCATCGAATGTAGGTGCTTGTCTCAAGTAATGTACGGTGCTTGTGAGACAAAGCGCGGCTTATCCGGACTTCCGATCTTTCAAGTGAGCAAGTGAAGGTTGAGTACTAAACAAGTATTCAACGTGCACTTGCTCACTTGAAAGATCGGAAGTCCAAATAAGCTGCGTTTTGTCTCACAAGCACCATACGTCACTTGCGACAAGCGCCTACATTCGGTGTAGTGCCTCACATATGATGGACCAGAAGTAATTTATGTTGTTTTTCATTGAAATTAGAAGAGGATTTAATTTTGGTAATTTAATATGGTGATTACGTTATAGGTGCAAATTGTGCTTTTTGTCTGTTCAAAAAGTTTTAAAGTTTTATTAGTAGTAGTTGTAAGGATGTCCGAAGATAATTATGATCCTTTGGATTGCTAATCGTGCCACAGAACAAAACATCTTGTATATATTAAAAGCTTTCGGTTGTGATAGAACGACCACAAAGTTAGTTAAGTAAGCTTGGTCAACAAGTAAGCTTGGTGCACTTTGAACCGCCCACCTTTGGATTAATAACCCATTGCATTAACCACGAAGCCACCATTGCTCTTACGTACACATGCACATTGTGTTTTTGATTTGAATGGCTGCTGTAAATGGGATTTTCTTCATACCGGAAAGAATTCTGTAATCATCCAGTTTTCTCGTCATTTGTGGTCTTTCAGGTCTTTTGCTGTTGCTGAGCTCAACACTGTTTTCCTTCTTTTTAAGAATATAAAATATGGCTCATTTGTCAACTTGTAAAACTTCTGCTCTTACTCTAAAATATATTTTTCTTTGTGTTTGCCAAATGCAAACTTAACTTTTAAATTCAGTTCATTTTGAACTTACCTGATTTCTCAGGAAATAAGAAAGCAAGCTGCGTGTCAGTTAATTGTCCAAATACTGATGAGCCAATGAAAATTGGGGACTGTGTGGTTCCAACTATGGTTGGAATTCATAAAAAATTTAAGCAATACATTTATTAAACCCTTTAAATTACAGCTGGACGGCAGCACTTCAATCATGACGAGACTGCTTCATTTCAAATCCATTGTGATGGTGACCGGAGGCGATAAAATAAGGTAACACTGTCCCAGTACTTTTGGACCTGTCTGTAGGTATTGGCATCAGACTTGACAAACAATTAGGAAGACTTGTAAGATTGAAATTTCCCCTCCAACAGTATCTCTGACTGGGTGTTGCAGGTGGTGTAAGCCATGTTTCTAGGCCTCGACAAACATCTCTGGAAAGGTTGATTATTTATTTAATAGCAGGTATAATAATCATGAAGGATGCAAATTACCTCTGGAGGACATACAAGATGTTATTAAATAACCATGCAGTTAAAAAGAGGTGGGTAGTTTAAAGGTTTGCATATAAGATCTAACTGCAAATGCTTTTACTGTGCTTATTGCACTGCAGGATTATGGACTTGGAAAACAGAAAGCATGAATGTTACTGCCTCTGTTTCTTACAAAGGAATGACTGTGTTCTTATTTACTGAAAGCTGAAAAATAAAATTCCCGTTTTCTCATCCCACACCCGGAAATTTGAGCCATAACGGTTTTTTTTAAAACATGTTCAAAACCTTGGAAAATGCATCCGTCAAGGTTTTAAAAAAACAGATTACGATTCTGTGTTGGATGCTGTGATTGGTTTCTAAGATTGGTTTTGCTCCGTTTAAAAGTTTTTTTTTTTTTTTTTAAAGATTTTCGGAACCGCACGTCTGCTGTTGTTCAAGTCTTGATTTTAATACTGTACATGTTAAATGCACAGCTACATGTAAAAGACCAATCATATAAAGTATAATGTGTAGCTTTGGTCACTTTACCTACATTTAGCTTACACACACACACACACACACACACACACACACTTTTTTTAAATCACTACCAGCTGTGCATGATGTAGAACTTGAAGTAGATTCATGTTCTTTCAGATGTCCCCCCATTTTTAACAAGTTGACAGTTCCCTGAGGTCTTAATATAATATCTGTGAAATGATTTGGTTATAATAGCACACGGCTAAAGCACCAGAGCACCCGTCTTACAAGACCTGTTCAGAATGGACGCTTGGGTGCCTGTATCTTTAAAATATCTTTTCTTTTGATAAGCGACTGCTCCCTCCACTTCTTGGTTCCATGGGGCGTGCTGCCATAGCAACAAGAAGCCTGCACACAGACACACACAGTTCAACAAGCAGCCCAGAAAGTGACATTTGCTTCCAGATCCACAATGAATTAGTGATTGCACTGCTCCGGTGATACAACCCTTAGTTTGCTCCAAGCTCCAAGATTGTCAATCACTGCAGCCAAGAAGTGTAATATGACAGACCTGGGACCTCCCTTGTTTCACCTCCAAAAGTGAGTGTGGGTATCATGAGAGAGAACTCAGGATCTCACCGGTGACACTATGGTTGCACTAAAATGGGGCCCTCATTGTATCATAAGGCCCGATGCACAGCACATGGTCGGAGTTTAGGGAGAGGTAGTCTTGAGTGAGGGACACAAACTAACGTGTATTAATCCCTACACCCTACACGTTCTTTCATTCTACACTTGTGTTATTTAGGAGCATGGATGAGATAATCCTCCAGACATTTAATTATGAATTCATACAGGGGGGCACAGTACACCCTGGACATCTCGCCAGGCCATTGCAGGGCGGAAACACACTGACGGCATTGCAGTCTACTCTTGATGAATGGTTCTTTTATATGCCTCTCACCATAGACAGTTTGAGATATGGCCAGCTTTGATAACAAGTTATTTGCATTGGACGACAGCAGTGACAACCCAGTGATAAAGGGGCCTGAACCTCCTGACTTTGGGATCCAGCACCCGACCACCGGGCCAACCCTACCCCACATAGCATATTTATTTTCGAAATATTTACATTTAGTCCAAATAGTTTTAAGGCAATGGCAAACTTGAAATCCAAAACACAAAATGTGAATTAAACAACCTGTGAATCTAAGCACTAAACAGGCTTATCATCATCTGGAACAAATACAGAGCCTATACAGTACTTCGTGATGTACCTATGGAACCATTAGCCCATTAACACTATGGTGGTGATCAGAGATATGCTATGAGTTAGACGTCAGGTGATTATGAGCAGTGAGGTGAGTGAAGGGAATTGCAGGCCTCAGGTCTATGTAAGCAGGCTGATCAATGGTGAGGGGTGTAGGTGGTGGAGTGTGGGGGGGGGGATTGTTGGTCACGGGGCCTGGTATGGTGAACTTGAGGCAAAAGATTTGTAGTATGGGTAAGATTTTTAATTTCACATTGGAACAGAATGAGCTCGGTGGTTGAATGCTACAGGACGTCCTGTGCGTATTCTGCCTATGGCAGAAACTAAGACCAGTCCTTCTAGTTCTCAGATCAGAAAAGGTGAAGGAAACATTCTATTTTCTTATTGATTCTGTCCTCTTGACCTTTGAATTAAGGATGACTTTTAAATGAGGCATATTGTAAATCTCAAATTTTCTATGACGCTAGACCCGGTTCTTTATGCGCACAGTTATCATTTCCCTGACTCTCTGAATATGCATGCTGAAGTGGCAAAATACTGTAAATGGAAAAAATATATCTTTTTTTTTTTTTTTTTTTTTTTGGAATATTATGATGAATCACTCTCAGCAACTTTAAGAATGATGACAACAATACAGTGCTTGTAAAGCCTTGGTACACAGACATATAAAATTACCATTCATACATTTGCTGACCTGTTTACTCCGTACTAAAGTCGCAGAGAATTTGTGGGGCCGGTGGCGTAGTGGTTAGGGTGCTGTGCTCATGATCGGGAGGTTGTGTGTTCAAATCCCGGTTAGACCCCCACTGTGCCAAGACCCCTGGGCAAGGTCTTAACCACAAGTGTGCCTCTGTTCACCCAGCAGTATAAATGGAGACCAGTAAAAAATATACTGGGAAGGTAACCTGTGATGGACTAGCATCCCATCCAGGAGGAGTTGAATTCCTAGTCGTTTCACGCTATGGAAACTAGAGATAAGCACTGGCCTGATGAGCCACTATGGCTCGGATGTAAAAAGCGCAACGGACTTTACCTTAGGGTTGCAGTGAGGCTAGAGCCTATCTCAACCAATTTGGGACAAGGGTGGGGTACACCTTGAACAGCTTACAACTTCACTGCAGGGCAACACACAATCATTTACATTCACTAGAAAAGAATATATTCTTTCAACTCTTTCACATTTTGTGCTTTGAAGCCTGAAATGAAGACATACAGAAACATTATTTTTTTCAATGCTGCAATGGGTAAGAGATATAATGGCAACAGTAAAAAAAAATAATAATAACACCATAGTATAACACTGGAGTGGGTGGGCGCTTATTGAAATGTTATCAGCGGAGTAGAACGGCAAGTGCTTATACCATCAAGGTAGAAAACATGAATAATAACATAACAATAAGAGAGTTTTACTGGTATTAGTGTAATCCATTTTGTAGTATCAACCAAACTACTTACAGCTTCTTTTCCTTTCGGCTGGTCCCTTCAGGGTTTGCCACAGTGAATCATCTGCCTCCATCTCACCCTATCCTCTGCATCTTCTTCTCTTACACCAACTACCTTCATGTCCTCTGTCACTACATCCATAAATCTTCTCTTTGGTCTTCCTCTAGTCCTTCTGCCTGGTAGTTCCAACCTCAGCATCCTACTACCAATATACTCACCATCCCTCCTCTGTACATGTCCAAACCATTTCAATCTAGCCTCTCTGACTTTGTCTCCAAAACATCTTACATGTGATGTCCCTCTGATGTACTCATTCCTGATCCTATCCACCTTCGTTACTCCCAAAGAGAATCTTAACGATTTCATCTCTATTACCTCCAGCTCTGTCTCCTGTCTTTTCCCCAGGGCCACAGTTTGTAAACCATACAACATCACTGGCCTCAACACCGTCTTGTACACTTTTCCTTTCATTCTTGCCGATACCTTCCAATCACACATCACACCGGACACTTTTATCCAACCATTCCAACCTGCCTGCACATGCTTCTTCACCTCTTTTCCACACTGTCCATTGCTCTAGATTGTTGAGCCTAAGTACTTAAAATCCTCCACCTGCTTTATATCTGCTCCCTGTAACTTCACCGTTCCTCTTGGGTCCTTGTTGTTCACAAACATGTATTATGTCTTACTGAGGCTAACCTTCATTCCTCCCCTTTCCAGGGCATACCTCCACCTCTCTAGATTTTCCTGAACTTGTTCTCTGCTCTCACAATGTCATCTGCAAACATCATAGTTCATGGGGAATCTTGTCTAACCTCGTCTGTCAGCCTGTCCATCACCATCGCAAACAAGAAGGGGCTCAGAGCTGACCCTTGGAATGGACTACAGTAATAATAATAATGAGTCACTGAGATAAATAAAATATTACAACCACACTAAAAATAATTGTAACCTGAACCAGGTGTAGATAATCACCTTCTTGCTTGCACACAAAGATAATTTGCTTCCACTTGTGATCAATTGTATTCATTCTCATTAATATAGCATGAATTAATTAATGAGCAGCTTTATGAACTTCTCGGCTGCTTCGATGAAACAGCATGGAGAAAGATTAAAGAGCCTACCAAAGGCTTATGGCAACTTTGAACAAGTTACAGTACTACGTGACAATGAATGTGTATCATTTTTCTCACTCATTTGCCAAGCTGCTTAACTTTACAAGGTTTGTGGAAAGGCTGGACCAACACACACACACACACACACACACACACACACACACCATTCACCTTCATACCTAAATTTGATACAACCTGAGACCCGAACCAAGGACGTTCTTGTGATTAGGTGGACATGCTAACCACTATGCTTCCCAAAATCTGGCTAAAGATTACGGAGTATATATATTTTCCTGACCACTGTCTTGCTTACTTCAGTTGTGTAGGTGTTTCCACCTCCTGTGTAAATTACAGGATGCAGGTTCTTCATATGTTGTATGTTAGCAAAGGGAAATCTGAATGTTCTCAACACTGTTAGACTGATATTGTTGGAGTTTTAAAATATTGCATACTGGTGATGACCTCTAAAGAGTTATGGTTCTCTGTGGTCAGAGTGAATCTTTGATAGAAAACCATTCTTGGCACAGACCTTTCATCTCCCTCTTAGTTCTGAGGGACATGGCACAACAGTATATCATTTCAAAAAGAAACAGAAAAGCTTTCAAGAAGCACATCCACTGAAAATGTCCTCAGAATGTAATTATAGCACAGGAAAATAGGGAGGCCTTGAGTTTTGCTGCAGAGGACTGTGGTAGCTGGCAGCATGGGAAACAAGTGTAGAAGACTTTGATGCTACACACAGAGCACGTGAAAGGCAGAATTCCTGATTGGAATAATGGGCTTGTACATTACAAGCAGCAGGCAAAATTAACTATATATCTTAAACTATAGCACCAAAATACACGATGAGCTATTGATATTAATCATATCATCATATTTGTAACTCAGCCCACTCTGAGTAATGGATGAGTACACCCTGGAGAACTCGCCAGGCAATCACAAGGCAGAAACATGCTGACGGCTATACAGCTACTCTGGATGAAAGTCAGCAATGGTTCTTTTGTATGTATCTCACTACAGCCAGTGAGAGACATGGCCGGCCTTTGATAACCCAGTTATCTGCACGGAGGGTGGGGGGGGGGGCAGCAGTGACAACCGTTGGCAATGGGGCTTGAAGCCCCAAACCTTGGGATCAGTAATCCAGAACCACCAGGTCACCACTGTCCAGTCCAGTATTTATTGGTCCAAATTGTGTGATCAATTTATTCATTAATATTTAAGACTTCAATCTCTTTTTTGAGCAGCAGGTTGAAGTAGTGATGCATTACATCCTAAAAGTGTTTTAACATCTGTGTGTGGTCATTATACTGTTTTTCAGAGGATATACTTCTTCCAGATTCCACATGCCTGCCTTAGTCATTTTGGAAGATGGGGAACACACAAATTGAAACAAATAAAAGTAACGAAAAACAGACCGACAGACTGAGTTGGGGTGAACAGGTCATGTTGTAGCCCTATTACCATTAACCTAGTGTTGCCCTCATTTCCATTTTCTAAATGACATCGCCCAGTATTTTATATTATGGAACTTTTTATATTTAGGTCCAAAACAAATCCAAATACCCCTCCTCGAATCGCCACCTTATCGTGGTGGAGGGGTTTGCGTGACCTAATGATCCTAGGAGCTATGTTGTCGGGGGCAAATGCCCCTGGTAGGGTCACCCAAGGCAAACAGGTCCGGGGTGAAGGTCCAGACAAAGTGCGATTCAAAACAGACCCCTAAGACATGAGAAAACAACAGAGGAATCAGTCTCCCTTGCCCGGACGCGGGTCACCGGGGTTCCCTGCTGGAGCGAGGCCCAGGAGGGGCTCAAGGCGGCGCCTGGAGGTCGGGCTTATGCCCATGGAGCCTGGCCGGGCCCAGCCCGAAAAGGCGACATGGGTCCGCCCTCCCATGGACCCACCACCCGTGGGAGGAGTTTTAGGGTCGGGTGCAGTGTGAGTTGGGTGGCAGCCGAAGGCATGGGTTCTGTCGGACTGATCCTCGGCTACTTACTCTGACCTTCGGGACATGGAATGTCACCTCTCTGGCGGGAAAGGAGCCTGATTTGGTGCGTGAGGTGGAGAGATACTGACTAGTATACAACGCATAGTTTGGGCTCTGGAACCAGCCATCTTGAAAGAGGCTGGACCTTCTTCTATTCTGGAGTTGCTCATGGGTAGAGGCGGCGAGCCGGTGTGGGTATTCTTGTTGCCCCCTGTCTTGGTGCCCAAATGTTGGGGTTCTCCCCGGTTGACGAAAGGGCAGCTTCCCTCCGTCTTCGGGTGGGGGGACGGGTCTTGACTGTTATTTGTGCTTATGCACCAAATGACAGTTCAGAGTACCCACCCTTTTTGGAGTCTTTGGGGGTGTTGGAGAACGCTCCTGGGGAGACTCGCTCGTTGTCTTGGGAGACTTCAACGCCCATGTGGGCAACGATAGTGTGACCTGGAAGGGTGTGATCGGTAGGTACGGCCTCTCCAGTCTGAATCCGAATGGTGTGTCGTTGTTGGACTTCTGTGCTCGTCATAGTTTGTCTATCACGAACACCATGTTCGAACATAAGGGTGTCCATAAGTGCACTTGGCACCAGGACACCCTAGGTCGCAGTTCGATGATTGACTTTGTAGTCGTGTCATCGGACTTGCGACCATATGTTCTGGACACTTTCGGGTGAAGAGAGGAGCTGAGCTGTCTACCGATCACTACCTGGTGGTGAGTTGGCTTCGGTGGTGTGGGAGGTTGCCTTCCAGACCTGGCAGGCCCAAGCGTGTAATCAGGGTCTGCTGGGAACGTTTGGCGGAGCCCCTGTCCGAGAGGCCTTTAACTCCCACCTCCGGCAGAGCTACAACCACGTTCGGAGGAGGCGGGGACATGGAATCTGAATGGGCCATGTTTCGTGCCTCCATTGCTGAGGCGGCAGCCCATAGCTGTGGCCGTAAGGTCGTCGGTGCTTGTCGTGGCGGTAATCCCGAACCCGGTGGTGGACACCTGCGGTGAAGGGGGCCGTCCAGCTGAAGAAGGAGGCCTATCGGGTTTTATTAGCCTGTGGGACTCCTGAGGCAGCAAACGGGTACCCGGCAGGCCAAGCGTGCTGCAGCCGAGGCTGTCGCAGATGCAAAATCTCGGGCGTGGGAGGAGTTCGGTGAGGGCCTGGAGAGTGATTATCGGTTGGCCTCAAAAGGTTCTGGGCCACCATCCGACGCCTCAGGAAGGGGAAGCAGTTCTTCACAAACACTGTTTACGGTGGAGGTGGGGAGCTGCTTACCTTGACTGGGGATGTTGTTGAGAGGTGGAGGAATACTTTGAGGACCTTCTCAATCCCACCAACACGCCCTCCGTGGAAGAGGAAGACCCTGGGGTTCGGGTGAGGGTCCGCCCATCACTGGAGTGGAGGTCACTGAGGTTGTCAAAAGCTCCTCGGTGGTCGAGCTCCGGGGTTGGACGAGATCCGCCCGGAATACCTCAGGACTCTGGATGTTGTAGGACTGTCTTGGTTGACACGTCTCTGCAACATCGCGTGGTCATCGGGGCTGTACCTCTGGATTGGCAAACTGGGGTGGTGGTCCCAATTTTTAAGAAGGGGACCGGAGGGTGTGTTCCAATTATCGGGGAATTACACTCCTCAGCCTACCTGGTAAAGTCTATGCAGGGGTACTAGAGAGGAGGATCCGACCGATAGTCGAACCTCGGATTCAGGAGGAACAATGTGGTTTTCGTCCTGGCCGCAGCACTCTTGACCAACTCTATACGCTCCACAGGATTCTGGAGGGGGCATGGGAGTTTGCCCAATCTGTCCACATGTGCTTTGTGGATTTGGAGAAGGCTTTCGACCGTGTCCCTCGAAAGATCTTGTGGGGCGTGCTCCGAGAGTATGGCGTTCCGGATCCGTTGTTACGAGCTATTCGGTCGCTGTATCACCGGAGCCAGAGTTTGGTCCGTATTGGTAACAGCAGCTCGGATTCGTTTCCGGTGGGAGTTGGAGTCCGCCAAGGCTGTCCTTTGTCACCGATTCTGTTCATAATTTTTATGGACAGAATTTCTAGGCGCAGTCGAGGCGATGAGGGTTCTGGTTCGGTGGCCATCGGATATCATCTCTGCTTTTTGCGGATGATGTTGTCCTTTGGCTTCATCAAGTCGGGCCCTCCAGCTCTCATTGGAGCGATTCGCAGCTGAGTGCGAAGCAGCCGGGATGAAGATCAGTACCTCCAAGTCCGAGGCCATGGTTCTCAGTCGGACAATGGTGGAATGCACCCTCTGGAGTCGGGGATGAGGTCCTGCCCCAAGTGGAGGAGTTTAAGTATCTTGGGGTCTTGTTTACGAGTGAGGAAGGATGGAGCGAGAGATCGACAGACGGATCGCTGCAGCCTCTGCTGTTAAGCGGTGCCTGTACCGGTCCGTCGTGGTGAAAAAGGAGCTGAGCCGCAAGGCGAAGCTCTCAATTTACCAGTCGATCTACGTTCCAACCCTCACCTATGGTCACGAGCTTTGGGTAATGACCGAAAGAACAAGATCACGGATACAAGCGGCTGAAATGAGCTTCCTTCGCCGGGTGGCGGGTTCTCCCTTAGAGATAGGGTGAGAAGCTCCGCCATCCGGGAGAGCTCGGAGTAGATCCGCTGCTCCTCCGCATTGAGAGGGGCCAGTTGAGGTGGCTCGGGCATCTGGTTAGAATGCCCCCGGACGCCTCCCTGGTGTGGTGTTTCGGGCATGTCCAACCGGGAAGAGACCCGGGGTCGACCTAGAACACGCCGGCGGGACTATCTCTCTCGGCCTCTCTGGGACCCCCTCCGAGTCCCCCCGCGACAGTGGGAGGAAGAGGCTCCGGAGAGGGATGTCTGGACCTCTTTGCTAAGGTTGCTGCCCCCGCGACCCGACCCCGGACTAAGCGGAAGAAGATGAGATGAGATGAGACAAATCCAAATAGGAAAATGTCAGACTTCAATGTATCTTCACAATCATTTTAAAATTATGGTGCAATCAGAAGCATAACCTTCTGCTGTACACTGATCTAAATATATGCATGCTCTACTGTGGATATGGTTTGGACTTAAAAGAGCAAATATGAACCAAAAAGCACGAGATGATTACAAACCAAACTATATGAAGAGCTCTGAATCCTGTACTCAGTGGGTTGCTACACTAATTACCCAATTTTGATATGCTGAAAATGACTTTGGCATTTTAGATACCTGCGTTCAAGCCCGACAAGAAGCCAAATGCTGTAAATATTGCACTCCAGACAACGCCGATTCTTCAGGACTGCCGTCACAATACACTTCCCTGGTTTGACCATCAGATTGCGGTTCCATGAAAGGATGCATACTTTTAAAAATAAATTATGAGTTTAGTTAGCTATCTACTCTTTCTGAGCCAATAAACATGCATTAAACCAGTGGTCACCATCCCTGTTTCTGGAGAGCTACCTTCCAACCAAACTCGAACACACCTTTTTTAGCTTACCAATAGCTTCTTAAGGTGATGATTACGTGGTTTGGTGGCCATGAGTTTGAGAAAAAAGTCTTCAAAAAGGAACAAGGTTGGTGGCCACTGCCTTAAACAGAATAAGACATCGACCCATAAGACATGACCAATTATTCATGGGTTCAAGGTTTCCCCCCCGTCGTAATAGTTGATTAAAATAGAGTACTCTGTATTTCAAGTGTAAATCTCTGCGCTTCTACTTGCTTTAACAAGAGCGGTACTAAAAACATTGTATAATGATCATTTTCTCCAAGGTCCCCGGTTCAATCCTGAACTTGGGTCACTATCTGTGTGAAGTTTCACAAAAGGTGCACATATTGATACCTTAATTATGACTATTGGGATGGCTTTCTCTTACAAATCAGAGACATTCTCAGTGACAGTTCAGTCTAGACTGAAAGCTTGGCTGTTTAGTTAAGCATTTTCTTAATAGCCTTTTATCAGTTAATTGAGAAATAAATTGTGGGGGTTCTCATGCATAGACACTTCCGATAAATTGAAATGTTTGTATGCTCTCATTCCACCACCCTGAAATGCTCTCTCAAATTTGTCAATGATGGAGTTTATGAATGCTTTATGTAACAGGTGCTCTCATGCCTGTTTTCCTTCTGGTTTTCTTTTTTTATGTGTCATAGTCAGCCTTGTCAAAGACCCTGTTTGCATACAACAATAATAATACTAGTTTTTACATTACATTACCCCCACCGCTCTCTCTATTGAGGTACACATGCTACCTCTGAGATTTCAATGATCCTTCTGCTGAATGAGCCTTGTGATCGATCCTGATATGCTCCTGCCGGTTCAATTTCTAGGTGGTCCACAATAATGCTGATGGCTACATAAACCCTTTCACTAAACTCAAAGTCATTATAAGTGAATATATTCTTATACTGGTTTATTAGAGCACAGACTAAGTATACCATCAGTCAAATTCAGTCGTTAGGTGGTGTATGTGGTTTTGTGTGTGTGTGTGTGTGTGTGTGTGTGTGTGTGTGTGTATACAGCATACTGTTAATCAAAGCACTGCTGAAAAAGGTAAGTTTCCATCGTTTGAAGATACTCGGTGACTCAGCTGTCCGCATGTCCAGAGAAAGTTCATTGCACCACCTTGAAGCCAGAACAGAGAAGAGTTTGATACCTTTTTCCCTTGTCCTTTTGTAGAGGGAGAGATCAGTCTAGTGGTGCTAGAGAATCTGAGAGAACATGGTGCAGTGCAAGGTGTGATAAGTGCTTTGAGGTAGGAAGGTGCAGGTCCATTTTTGGTGTTGTAGGCAAGCATTAGTGTTTTGAATTGAATGCAAGCAGCTACAGGAAGCCTGTGGAGAGATCGTAGCAGTGGTGTTGTGTGGGAAAATTTGTGAAGGTTGAAAAAAAGCCTTGCGGCTGCATTCTGGATCATTTGCAGAGGTTGAATAGCACTCAAAGTTAGACCGTCCAGGAGTGAGTTGCAGTAATCTAGTCTTGAGATGACAAGGGATTGAACATGCATCTGAGTGGCCTTACTGCAAAGAAATGGACAAATCCTCTGAATGTTGAAGAGAAGAAATTGACAAGAATAGTGATGTGAGAAGAGAAGTTACAGACAATTGTCCATGGTTACTCCAAGGAGGAGAGATCATACTATTGTCCAAGGAGATTTCAAGACCTTGATGTGGGGATGAACAGTAATTCTTGATGGTATAAAGCATCAGCTGATGAGCTGCCAGCCATGAGGAGATGCTTGCCAGACATACAGAGATCCGGGCAAAAACATCAGTGGCTGGGAGAGGGAAGGAGAGAACAAGTTGACTGTCACCTGCATACCAGTAGTATGAGAAACCACATGAGGATATGACATCACCAAGGGAGATAGTATAATGAGAGAACAGAAGTGGACCAAGAACTGAGCCCTGGGGGAATGCCAGTGAAAAATCAGCGTGGAAAAGATCACTGCCATGCTACACCACAAATTCCTAGACTCCTAAGGGTGGACTAGAGAGTCCTGTGATTGACCATGTCAAATGCTACTGAAAGGTTGAGCAAGATGAGGACTGATGACATCTTCGCTGATCTTTCTAGCATGTAGATTCTCTGTAACAGCCAAGAGTGCAGTCTCTGTGGAATGTGTTGCTTCAAAGCCAGATTGATTAGGGTCAAGGAGGTTATTCTGCAAAAGTTAGAAAGGCATTTGGTTATAAATGATGTATTCAAGAATTTTAGAAAGGAAAGAAAGAGGTGATACTGGTCTGTAGGTTTCTCATGTCTGATGGATCCAGAGAGAGTTTCTTTAAGAGGGGTAGAACCCTGGCTGCTTTGAATGCTGTTGGTGCCTGATCAGATGATACGGAGTTATTGATGATATTGGATGTAAATGGAAGAAGGTCTTGAGATAGTCTGGACTATTGTGAAATGCATTGGATCCAGTATGCAGGTGGTAGAATTGCATGGTGAAAAGACTTACTGGATGTCTTCATTTGTGAGATTGGAAAACTGTACAACAGGAAAAGTGGAATTTACGCTGGGTAGTGTAGGAGTTGGGGTGGGAGTAAATGTAATGAGACAAATCTGTGAGACATCTTGTAAATACATTCTACTAGAAGCTTTAGGAACAGCCAATTTCCACATACTTGTCAACTCTCACGCATCAAGTGTGACACGCAAGCATTTCATCTCCTCCTCAATCTCTCACGCAAGGTGTCTAAAATCTCACGCATTAATACAATTACTGTATTTCCCAATTTTATATTTTTTAAGGATGTCATTTCTGTGAGCAAATACCATTGGCTGTCTTTTACGTAAACATACAGCTTCTCTTTCTGCTTCTGGCTGCGAGATCCTTTACCGTAAAATCAAATACATACGCTCACTTAAAAACTGAAGGTTGTGAAACTTGCTTAAATGATGTTTTCATTTACTAATGTAGTTAAATGAGATTTAGTTTGAATTGTTAACATTTTTAATAAGTTTCAGTTCGTAATTCCATGTGTTGTTGCAATGTTGCTGCACAGGATACTTGCCATCTATATGAGTAGATTTGTTAACATGGTTAATTAGTTTCGATTTGTAAACTAATTGTGTAGTTGCAAAGTTGCTGCATATGATACATGCCATCTATCAGCAAAGACAGCAAAGATTATTATGAAGAATTATTTGGATAAAACTTCAAAAAAGAGAAATGTTCCAATCAATACTTTACTTTAGCCAACCTTATTTTGTCATTAGTTATGTACTATTATGGACTTCGACCCCCTGTACCCCCCCACCACCACCACCACCACGGGGTCACCCTGGACCTGACCGGTGGCTGCGCCTCTTAGACCCCTGGTTCTCACTCTCTATTAATCTTAGGGGTTGACAGCTATGTTTCCATATGAACACTGTAGTTGAGGACTATCTTTGTACTGTATTTGAAATATTTAATAGACCTTTCACTTCCAGGACCCAACTTCTAAACGTACCATTTCAAGAACTTCCAGCTTAAAAATTTTACTACTAGCTTACCACATAGAGGATTTATTATTATTATTATTGTTGTTGTTTTGCTTCTGTGTCTGTTCATCAGTGCTGCCATTGATATTAATTTGGAGTTTGAATTTTGCATTATACTGTTTAAAATTATTCTCATCACTTTTGTATTCATTTTTTCTCACATTCTCATGATGTGACTATCAACATAACATCCACTTCTTGCCCTCAGACAGGCCAGTGGGGTGAAATTCTTGTCCAGGTTAGCAGTAGAGGAATTATTGCTAATGGAGGACAGGACAGGTGTCTCAGCCACTAATCCACAGCTGTATTCATAAATCAATGCCTGCAGGGCATTTACTAGGCTGAGAAATTTTGCCATTCATATGCACAGGAAGTTGAGTCACAAGATTACCTGGCTCCATTTGTTTTATACAAAATAACCTTGTTTTTGCTGTCTTTCTCTGAAATAATTTATTGCAGCAGGTAATATTTCAAGATCATATGATACCTTGTGTTATAAATATTAGAGCTTGCCAGCATGGAAAATGGCAGCTCAAATTTTATGTAAAATGCCATAATATCATCTGTCCAAATTTGATTATCGTATATTGTATACTACTAAATTATTTTACAATAAAGACTTTTAAGTATTGACGCTTCATATTTTTATGAAGAACAAGAAATAAACCTGAAGTGTAAATTAAACAATTTCTGTAAACATATTCAATATTGTCACATGAGGGGACATATTTGCAATATACATTTGAGGAACCTTCTTGGAAGAAACCCTTTGGGGTATCTGACTAAATGTCTGACTGAATAAAAATGACACTGCTTGCCTGCCTTGTGCTTCTTTATAGCCTTTTAAGGAATTACTATAATGCCTAATGGTCACAGAGGGGTTTGGTACAACCATATTCCAGGATCACAGGTCAGTGCATATATAAACACTCTTCCCATGTGGTCAAAGACTTCTCTTGGATCGCACAGTCAGCAAGTCATCCCTCCATGCTCAGACACTGATTTAACCACAGCATGGTGGTGATTATGGCTTAAAATAAAGGATAGACAGTCATACGTTCTCTTCATTGTATGTGTTAGTGGGCATGGATGCCAATGCACATACAGTGGTACCTCACTTTACGAAAGTCTCACCAAACGAAAAACGCAGGTTACGAAATGCATTTTCCTAAAATTTTTGTCTCTGGATACGAACCAAGTTCACATTACAAAAGCGCTATCTTAAAAATTCAAACACGCCATTCAAAAATTAAAACGCGACATTCAAACATTCAAACGCGCCATTCAAACAATGCTGCTCTTCCATCAATGACGTTCAAACATCCCGCCCCGCTGGCCTCCCATTGGCTAGGAGGGATAACGCAGCTACCTTACATTGCCTATCTCCCAATATCCCGCCCCGCTGACCTCCCATCGGCTAGGAGGGATAATGTAGCTCCCTCCCATTGGCTATTATGGAGCTGCATCTACCATGATGCTTTTCGTGTAAAGGACAGAATTACTGTTGTTTTATGGTTTATTTCTTGACTCAGGCTTTTAACCTTCCATAAACATTTGTAAGATTATAACTCTAGTAAGAAGACATGGTCAGAAGACATGGTCAACACGCGCGCATGCGCGTTCCCTCCCTCCCTCACTCACACACACACACACACACACACACACGTGAGTGTGATTTCCGGTGCGATTGAGAAGAAGAAATGGGCTCGAGTGATATCGCAAAGGAATACAGCCAAACCCGTCTAACATCAGTATGATATTGAAGCAGAAGGAGGTCTTAAAAGGTATACTTTTATAATTTTTAAAGGGTTTAGTGGGTAGTATTGGGAGCTTTGGAATGAATTACACATTTTACATGTAAAATACGGTTCAATTTATGAAAAATGCAGGTTACGAAAAAGGCTCTGGAACGGATTAATTTCGTAATGTGAGGTACCACTGTACTTAAGAATGTCCTCTGATGGGCCAGGAATAATGTCAATGTTTAAGTTGATAATCAGCTCAAAATATCGGGGAATGAGAGAATGCAGAGCCCTTGCACAGTGTTGGCTAACAGGTAACTAACATCTATGATACAAGGCTAGATTTTTTTAAACACACTGAGAATGATATAATTTGACTGTGTGACCATTCAGCTGTCTTGAGTCTTTAATGTGGGGAAACAAAAATCCTTCTCTGAGGTTCTGGATAATACCTGATGGCAAAGGAGTCGGTGAGCTTCAAAGGGATGCACACATGTGAAGCTAGCACACTGCATGGCTTTGAAATTTAACACTGTTATGTGATGTTGTTTTGGTGACTGCCTATCAAAGAGTGCAGCCAGTAAACAAAAAGCTTAAATACCGACAGACCGGCTCTTCAATGCTTGGTAAACATTACTTTTTTACTCTTACACAACATAACAGACAACTTGCTGATGGTGACAGATATTTTGTTGTACTCGTTACATGTGACGTAAAGAGATATTACTGCATTTCAAAAGCAGTTGTGCATTAAACCTGGTTTTACTGATCACAAGCCGGGCATATTGTTATTACTTTTTTTAATAAGTAAACATTACACCATGTTCCAAAATCAGGAAGCAGTAAGTCTTTTTTTAACAAGACTCACTCTTACGGATTTATTTCCCAAAGTGCTTTTTACACCGGGTGAAGACGAGGTACACCCTGAACAGCTCACCAGACCATCAACATACACTCACACCTATGGGCAATTAGGAACAACCAATTAACCTAACGTGCATGTCTTTGGCCTATGTGGAGGGTTTCAAATTTTCATGTTTTACTGTCATACACAGGTAATAATGGAACATCACTGTGAGCAATAAAATTCTTGGACTCAGACAGAGCTCCTTCAATATTGCACAACAATATCAAATACTGCACATAATAAAACCAGTTGTAGACCATGAAGACAATATAAAGTAAAAAATAAAGACTCCATAAATAAAAGAAATGAAAAAAAAAAAAAAAAAAAACCCGCACACACCACTACCTTTGCACTACAGCCATAGAGGTGTGTGCATGTACAGTGAGTGCAAAAAAATGTTGTGTACAAAATGTCCAGTATATCAGCAGTTTTGCAGCCTGGTTGCTTGGGGGTAGAAACTGTCCTTGAATCTGCTGAGTACCTAAAGGAAACCGATGCAAAACATCAGGGAAAACAAGCAAAAAACATCAATGCCAGGAGTTCAGACCCAGGACCTTCATGCAGTGAGGTGGATGTGCAAAGCTTTGAATTAAATTACAGTGGTACCTTGTCGAACAAATTTAATCAGTTCCAAGGCCAAGCTCATAAGCCAAAAAGTTCACTAAATGAAACAATTACTGTATTCCCAGAAGAAATAACAGAAAACCAATTAATCCGTCCCAACCCCCTTCCAAACTCATAAAACCTGCCACAAACACATATATTTGACCTAATATATTAAAGATAAACATGTAAAAACAATCAATATTTCATAATAATAATAATAATACATGCACATTAATATAAATAATAATTAATAATAAAAACAAGAATAAACAATAAGGCAACTGGTGTGCAACCAAGGAGGAGGAGAATTTTGTGCGTGTGCACACTACGAATGCCAGCGAGGAAAGGCTCGTGGTGAGGTCAGTGCTTCCCAATAAGTGGGGCATGATGCCAGGGGTGTGGCGTATTACCCTAGCTAACATGTTTTTTGCCATACTGTACTAGAATTAAGTGTAACTGTGCATCCACTGCAGTAGTTGGCAGTGGCGCTCTCATTGTCACACTGTATCACACTGGCGCTTTCATTGTCACATGGTATAGAGAAAAAGCACCAAGCAAACGATATGAAGTGCAGTAAACACTATTTATAGTCGCGGGCGGGGTGCTGAGGGGGCGTGAAATTATTAATTTTTTCTTCCTAGAGGGGGCGTCACAGGAAATAATTGAGAAGCACTGCAAAAGGCGTTCTCGGAGCACCGAGGAATATACGCGGAAGAATACAAGGCTAATCAGCCTGGAAAAGCCATTTCGAGGAGTGCTTGTAAAGTAAATTTTTGCTTGTTGGATGAAGCAGATTTTTGGTGGGATTGAAGCTTGTATCATGGAAAATTCATTATAAGGGACACGCGTTAGACAATGTACCGCTTTTTATATATATATATATATATATATATATATATATATATATATATATATATATACACATACACACACTATATGCATTATATATATTTATATATCTAACGTATGCATGTATGTGTGTGTGTGTGTGTGTATAGATATATATATAAATACACACACACACACACACACACACACACACACACACACACACACACACAGAGAGAGAGAGAGAGAGAGAGAGAGAGAGAGAGAGTGAATATTAGGTTTTTCCTTACAAGTTTAAAAGTGGCATCAAAGTTGGGTCAAAGACTACAGTGTAGACTATTCTTCGGTGCACTTAGTATTCATATTGGTTCCTGAGCTATTTAGACACTGTGGAATGTGCCCCAAACTGCATAGATCTCTTTTATTTATCATATATGTGTTTAATCCTAATAAAATTCCATATCATAAAGCTGAATACACTGAACAGACAATCATAAAAACAGATCTCTTTTATGAAAAATAAGCTTAATTTACAGAAACATCTGCATTTGTGGAGCTCATTCTATATCATGTTCTTTAAAAAAAAAAAAAAAAAAAAAAAAAAAAAAAGCAGTAGACACCTGTTTTTTATCCTACAATTTATTGGGCTTGACTTCTTTTGCAGATGGACGCGTCACTGCAGTGAGAGGCCGACCCACTGCGTGGCCAAGTCCTGCTCTGAGTTATATGAACTACAGGCATGGAGCAAAGGCTGGGTTTTTACATCCTGTCATTATGGGCACGAACATATAGTTTGCAGAAATGTGTGATAGTTTATATGGATTATATGTGTTAGGGTGTATTGTTATGAACAAACAAAATGGTGGACATAAATACAGGGTAGTCCTGTGAGAACTTCAGCGTAAAACTTTTAACTGCTGATTATAGACCAGGTGTATTTTTTTTTATTTGTATTTAATAAGAAAACATGTCTCTTATTCAGTATGTTTTGAAGCTTTTAAAAAATACAACATAATATCAAGGGCCTGACATCCGGAGTGGTCATACATATACTGTATACAGGGACCCCTCACTTTCTGCAGTTAATTGGGACCAAGACACCCCCACCACACCCCCACCCCCGCAACCGCCGAATTCGGCGAAGTAGGATCAACCCCACCCCACCCCCCCCCACCCCCCCCAGACTGACGTAATATGTAGATGTATTGAAGCGCAAAGTAGAGAGGGAGTGTGGTAAAGCAGTGTATCTTATGTCCATTCAGTTTTTTCCATATTAAGACACAGGGGCATGTGGACAGCTATAAAACAAAATTGGGGATTCCCATCAAAACTGTCTTTAATTTTTTTCCCCCAAATTTGTATTTTGTAACTGGACATAGATTAACTTGACAAACTTTGCCAGATGGACAGAACTGAAGGATGAAGTCAGGGTCGGACTAACAGTTCTTCTGGACCACGCAGCACTTTTCCCTCTGTTAGGCTGCCATCATCTGAAGTCACAGCAGAACTGCATAAGAAATTTGTCTTCTGCCATGTCGGAGTGATTCTGCTTGTATTGAGCACGGCTGAGAAACGTTCTTATTTTTTTTTTAAAGAAAATAAGAAATGCATAACTTTCACAAAATGGGAGTGGAAGTTAAATTGATCTGCTCGAAATATTTTCACCTGACTGCTTTAGAATTGAAAAAAAAAAAAAAAACTGAATGCACATGTACAGTATATAAAAGATTGCAGTTGTGTGATATCCTTTGTATTTATAACTTACATGTACATTCTACATAAAAGTGTTTTTCAGGACACATTTGAAGCCAACAATATTATTTGACTTTTTCTGGTGTGTGTGTGGGCGGGGGGCGGGGGGGGGTAAAGGTTATCTTTAGTCAAGAAGGCGAATATTAAATATAATCATTATTTTTAGATGTGCTCAGATTTTGTCCCAGTCTCTGTGGAAGTCTATGTCCCAGAACATGTTTAACAGGAACAGAAAATACTGCAGGAGTCTACAGGTTGATGCACTGCCAACTTTAAATGCCATCTCTAAAAATAAACACCAAGAATTTGGGGCTTTGCAAAAGTGGCAAGGTCACTGGCCTGGAGCTTGTCACAACTTTGAGGGCCTATTTTGATATGACCGCCTCGTGTAATGTAACCCAGCCCTGTCTCTCACTGCTTTTTTAAATAATTTCCTTTGTGCTCAATCAGGACTTATGTAGGATGTTTACAGTTGGATCCTGGAAGTGAAAGGATTATCAGCAGAGCCAGCTGCTTTCTGAAACCTGTCAATACCTGGATGAGGTGACCGAATGCATGTTATGAAACCTGAAGTCGGGTTTCATTGGGGCGTACATACCCAAAGAAATACCCCCAAATTAACGACAATATTGAACATTATCATGAAGCCTGGATGTGTGTCTATGGCTCATGAGCCAGATGTGGCTGTTTTGATGACTGTATCTGGCTCTCAGATAAAACAGGTGGCCTTTCTTAACAGAATAACTAATACATGCTGTCACTGTCATTTAAATAAAAATACAAAAAAAACCCTATGTAATAAACAAAAACAGATGAATAAATCTCACGCATTTAAATCTATACATCTTTTTTCAATGCCACGTCACTGTGGTGCGCAGCGGAGAGCCAATCCTTTCTGTACTCCAGTGTGTGGGTGGGTCCGATACCTTGAAACTCTAATTTTATTGGATTATAACAACAGCCACAGACAGCGCGTGTTGTTTTTGAGTAAAGAGGTAAATTTCCCTCGTTTTTGATCAGCTTATTTACATGAAGCCAAGCACACCTGGCAAGCAAACATAAATGGACAGACATGGAAAACTTCAACCCGCAGACCAGCTGATTGCCAAAACATGGGACGCGCTTCCTGTCACATAAACACTGCAGTGTGAGTCCTGTCGTATTGACCATGTTTGGCTCCACATGCGCACGCAGTTCGTCCTTCTCACACCTGAAAAACATCAAGACCAACCTGTGGTCACGTTTAACAGATGGAAGCCTAAACGCCTGCATGAAGCTGAACCTCATCCCGTATCAACCAGACTACAAAGCCATCAGCAACACCATGCAGCACCAGAAGTCGCGTTAATAGTAAGAAGTACTTTTCTTATTAATAAATTACTTTGTAATAACAATGTTGTTTAAAATAAATTCAGAATCGTATTATACTCAAAAATGGTTGGTCTTCTTTAGTTGTATTCGGTATGGGAAAAAAAAATGATATATATATATATATATATATATATATATATATATATATATATATATATATAATTTTTTTTTCCCCATACCGAATACAACTAAAGAAGACCAACGATTTTTGAGTATAATATGATTCTGAATTTATTATATATATATATTCTTTTACTTTCGGCTGCTCCCTTCAGGGGTCGCCACAGCAAATCATCCGCCTCCACCTCACCCTGTCCTCCGCATCTTCTTTTCTGACTCCAACGACCTTCATGTCTTCCTTCACCACATCCATAAATCTCTTCTTCGGTCTTCCTCGAGGCCTTCTGCCTGGTAGTTCCAACCTCAGCATCCTACTGCCAATATACTCACTATCCCTCCTCTGTACATGTCCAAACCATCTCAATCTAGCCTCTCTGACTTTGTCTCCAAAACATCTAACATGTGCAGTCCCTCTGATGTACTCATTCCTAATCCTATCCGTCGTCGTTAGTCGCAGGGAGAACCTCAACATTTTCATCTCCGCTACCTCCAGCTCTGCCTCCTGCCTTTTCCTCAGCGCCACTGTTTCTAAGCCATACAACATCGCTGGCCTCACCACCATCTTGTACACTTTTCCCTTCATTCTTGCTGACACTCTCCTATCGCACATCACACCGGATACTTTTCTCCAACCATTCCAGCCTGCCTGCACACGCTTCTTCACCTCTTTTTCACACTCTCCATTGCTCTGGATTGTTGAGCCTAAGTACTTAAAATCCTCCACCTTCGTTATCTCTGCTCCCTGTAACATCACCGTTCCTCCTGGGTCTTTCTCATTCACACACATGTATTCTGATTTTCTGAGGCTAACCTTCATTCCTCTCCTTTCCAGGGCATACCTCCACCTCTCTAGATTTTCCTGCACTTGTTCTCTGCTCTCACTACAGATCACGATGTCATCTGCAAACATCATAGTCCATGGAGATTCTTGTCTCACCTCGTCTGTCAGCCTGTCCATCACCATAGCAAACAAGAAGGGGCTCAGAGCTGACCCTTGATGCAGTCCCACCTCCACCTTGAATTAAGTCGGTCACACCGACAGCACACCTCACCACTGTCTTACATCTCTCATACATGTCCTGCACCACTCTAACATACTTCTCTGCCACTCCAGACTTCCTCATGCAATACCACAGTTCTTCTCTTGGCACCCTGTCATATGCTTTTTCCAGATCCACAAAGGCACAATGCAGCTCCCTCTGACCTTCTCTGTACTTCTCTATTAACATCCTCAAGGCAAACATTGCATCTGTGGTGCTCTTTCTTGGCATGAAACCAAACTGTTGTTCACAAATGCTGACCTCTGCCCTTAGTCTAGCTTCCACTATTCTTTCCCATAACTTCATCGTATGGCTCATCAACTTTATCCCTCTGTAGTTGCTGCAACTCTGCACGTCTCCCTTGTTCTTAAAAATGGGCACCAGCACACTTCTCCTCCACTCCTCCGGCATCTGCGCACTCTCTAGTACCTTGTTGAATGTTCTTGTCAGAAAATCTACTGCTACCTCTCCTAGACACTTCCATACCTCCACAGGTATATCATCAGGACCAATATATATATATATATATATATATATATGTGTGTGTGTGTATGGCTCTCAGAGGATTAGATTTTAAAATAGGTCTTTTTTTGGCACTCTTAGTCAAGAAGGTTCCCGACCCCTGGTCTAGGTATATGAGTTTTGTTTTACTTTTTTTTTCAGTCACACTTCATTTGTAATAAAAAATTTTCAGTAAAATTTTTGTTTTGAAATTCGGTTCAAGTGTTTGGGCAAAGCTCGCTGTCAGTATGATAAATGGTAAAAATCCTAGTAGTAAATGGTAATGCTACAGCTAATGTTTTGACATTTATGGAAATCTAAAGGAGGGGCATGTTGAACCAGTGACATAGTGGATTGCATCACTATCTCTCATCACCTGTTTTGATCATGAGCTGGTGATACTGTCTATGTAATGTTTCTTTTGTTCTGCCTACGGCGACATGGGTTTTCTCAAAATGTTCTGATTTCCCAGTCAATTAAAAATGTGCCAGAAGTGGACGATGCTATATTTATTCATGCTAAATATAAATGACTGAGTGATTGGGGCAGTGGTGGTCTAGTGGTATAGGGCGCTGGATCGCCAATCCTAAAGTTGGGGGTTTGAGTCCCACTCTCCACAGGGTTGTCACTGCCCCCCTCAGTGCAGCTAACTGGGTTATCAAAGGCCGGCAATGTCTCTCACTGTCTATGATGAGAGGTTCATGTAAAAGAACCATTGCTGGCTTTCGTAAAAAGTAGGCTGCAAAGCCGTCAGTGTGTTTCTGTCCCTTGCTAAAAGGGTTGTGTCAGGAAGGGGCTTCGACGTAAAAAGCTATGCCAAATCAAATGTGGGAATCAGATGATTTGCTGTGGCAACCCCTGAAAAAGGGAAAACGCCGAAAGGAAAAGAAGATGATGATAAATGACTGAGTGATTAAAAATGCATTATGATTAAGATTGTATGATGCCCTCAGTAGGCCGTATGTTTCTGTATGGAGTTTGCATGATCTCCTGCCTGGCTTTCCTCTGGGTGTTTTGGTTTCCTCAGACTAGTTCAAAGACATATTAGCCTAACTGAATATACTTGATCGGCCCTAGGTGTGAATGTGAGTGTGCATGGTTGTCAGTCTGTGTTGGCCCTGCAATGGACTGGAAAGCTGTTCAAGGTGTCTTTGTTGCCATGCACACTCCTCGTGACTAAAAAAAGGATAAAGCCACTTGAGAATGAAAAAAATGTATACAGTGGTACCTCACTTTACGAAAGTCTCACCAAACGAAAAATACAGGTTACGAAACGCATTTTCCTAAAATTTTTGTCTCTAGATACGAAACAAGTTCACTTTACGAAAGCGCCATCTTAAAAATTTAAACATGCCATTCAAACATTAAAACGCGCCATTCAAACTTCAAACGCACCATTCAAACATTCAAACAATGCATGAGCTGCTCTCCCATCAATGGGTGGGGCCGGTGGCATAGTGGTTAGGGTGTTGCGCTCATGATTGGGACATTGTGAGCGTCCCATCCAGGAGGAGTTGAACTCCTGGTCGCGTCACGCTATGGAAACCGGGGATAAGCACCGGCCTGATGAGCCACTATGGCTCGGGTGTAAAAACCCAACAGACTTTACCTTTACCTACCTTTTACCTCTCCCATCGATGAAGTTCAAACATCCCGCCCCGCTGGCTAGGAGGGATGACGCAGCTCCCTCTTATTGGCTATCTCCCAACATCCCACCCCGGTGGCCTCCCATTGGCTAGGAGGGATGATGCAGCTCCCTCCCATTGACTATTATGGAGCTTCATCTCGCATGATGCTTTTCGTGTAAAGGACAGGGTTACTGTTGTTTCATGCTTTATTTCTTGTCTCAGGCTTTTAACCTTCCACAAACATTAGTAAGATTATAACTCTGCTAAGAAGACATGGTCAACACACACACGCACACATGTACACACACCCGTGTGGGTTCCGGTGCGAATGAGAAGAAGAAACGGGCTCGAGTGATATCGCAAACAAAACTGGCCAAACACGTCTACCATTGGTATGATATTGAAGCAGAAGGATGTCTCACAAGGTATGCTTTCATAAGTTTTAAAGGATTTAGGGGGTAGTATTGGGAGCCTTGAAACGAATCACGCGTTTTACATGTAAAATGTGGTTCAATTTACGAAAAATGCAGGTTACGAAAAAGGTGCTGGAATGGATTAATTTCGTAAAGTGAGGTACAACTGTACTTTTTTTTTGCATAGCTGATAGGAATATTACAAACAAAAACCCTGCTCCTGTGCTTTTTTGTCAAGCACAAAAATAACTTTAATGAAAATCGAATGCAAACATACAGTACACTGATGCAAATGCTATTATTGTTAGCACTACTGGCAAGCACATAAGAAATTGATATGTTGCTAAACTATAGCATGGTGGCGAGCTACATACAGCTGTATGACAACTCTAAGGGATGAAAATGAGTACCTTTGGGGTGCCTGTGGGCCAAGTGCAATCACCAGCTATTGTATATTTGTTTGGTTGTTTTTTTTGAGGGGGAAAGACTGCTCTTACCAGGTGTTTAGACAATTCAATAGTAGCTGCTAACTAAGAGTCCATGCCTTCCTTCCTGACAAAACCCTTGACCCCTTCTAAGGCTACACACTTACCCCCAAAGAAATTTCCCCAGAAGAGCAGTGCATTGCTGGAGAAGTCATTGCCAGACATCCTTTGTGCTAGAATCTACCACACAATGAGTATTACAGATTTCACTACACAGGACACTCAGATATAGATGGAGACTTCCTTTATGACTAAGCCTAATTTTAGGTCCAGAACTGTCTGCTTCCTTTCTCATCAGATTCTATAATGGGCATCTGGACTGCCATGGAGGTTTCTTCATGTTTCTTTACTTTGATGATTTGATTCTGGCAGGGATTGGATTGAAAAGGAAAAGAGAGGCCTGACCTTTTCAGTCCATTCCAATCCTTAAATGCAAGTACTGTAACTCACATGCTTTTCACTGCATTTTCTGGGTTAACTTCACCAGCCATACAGTGCTTATCTGTCAGGGTCACGGCTGAAGCCAATCCCGACTAACTTGAGGGATGAGGTATCATACTTCTATATCATCACCAGCTAACAGAGAAGCTATATACAGTATACAGTGATCCCTCGCTACATTGTGCTTCAGTTTCTAGGTCTTCAGTGTATCGCGGGTTTTTCAAAAATGTTCATCATAAAATTAAAAAATAAGGAAATAAGGAAAAATAGGGGAAAAGTTAAGAAAATGCCACAAAACAAGGCCAATTATGCAAAAAAACCCAAACAAACAAAAACAAAAAAACCAACCCACTTATTTACATTATGTGAAGTGCGCATCTGTGTGTGTGTGTGTGCACTCGAATCTGTATGTGTGTGTGTATTTATATTTTATTTATATCTTCTGCATTATTTTTGAATGTTTAATTGTTATTATAAGTATTTACATTATTTAATATGTATTTATACATGTACGTACACGTCAGTCAGGTGGGTCGATCCTACTTTGTGGAAATCAATGGTCGCAGGGGGGTCTTGGTCCCCATTAACTACGGAAAGTGCGGAATCTTTATATATATATATATATATATATATATATATATATATATATATATATATATATATATACACCAAAATAAAAGGACAGGACAAAGACTTTCTATTGAAACACCATTTATCACTACAGATCTGTTTCGAGGGGGTGGTGAAACCATCCTCTCTCTTCAGGTGATTATAGAAGATATATAAAAAGATATAAGATATATTTCTCAAAATGGCTTGGGCTCTGGAACCTCCTATCTCGTGAGGGTTTGGACCTTATTCCATTCTGGAGTTAATCATGGGGAGATGTGGTGAGTCGGTGTGGGCATTTCTTGTTGCCCTCTGTCTTGTTGGGGGTTCTCCCTGGTTGAAGAAAGGGTAGCTTCCCTCTGCCTTCAGGTGGGGGGATACGGGTCCTGACTGTTGTTTGTGATTATGCACCAAATGACAGTTCGGAGTACCCAGCCTTCTTGGAATCTTTAAAGGGTGTGTTGGAGAATGCTCCCTTGGGGGACTCCCTTGTTGTCCTTTGAGACTTCAACGCTCATGTGTGCAACGATAGTTTGACCTGGAAGGGTGTGATCTGTAGAGACAGCCTCTCCAGTCTGAACCCAAATGGTGTTTCGTTTCTTTGACTTCTGTGCTCGTTGCGGTTTGTCCATTATGAAATATCCATGTTCGAACATAAGGGTGCTCGTAAGTGTACTTGGCACTAGGACACCCTAGGCTGCAGTTTGAAGGCTTTCTAGTGGTGTGATGTATGACACGCTACTGTCCAGTGCAGACAGCATTTGCTTTGTGATAACTCAATGCAATTTGTCCACTCATCTGGCTGCAGAGATGACCAGCAAAACAGCTGTCCTAAGCCATTTTATAATGACACACTACATTATCCATTGGGTCGCATGGCAAGCAGCCTCTAAAAACAACCTTTACAAACAAAAAGCGAGTTGATTTGTAACACAATGTATACCACCCTCCTTCACAAGGCAACTCCATAATTTTAGTGTACCATATGTAGTCTACTGTGGCAAAGTAGGGACCACAGATCCAGTCTGATGGGTCGTGGGGGAAAAAATCACGTTTTTACTTTAGCTGAACTATATACAGTGTATTTATGAGCAATACAGTTGAACATGCTATTCAGCTCTTAAGAGAGGTATACTGTACTTCTGCCCAATTTCAGAGCTCAACCAGAACTTTACCTACTGGGCAGATTAATAAAGAAGGTCATGTGACATCTAAGTTGAGGCTCACGTTGTTGAACAGTCTGAAAAGAAAGATAGAGTTATAGCAGGTGTGTAATAATGGTTGGTGACATATAATGTATATAAAGCCCAGTACTGCCCATGCTGACCTCTTGAACAATAAGCCTTAATGTAGCATAAGAAATCACTTGAGACAAGTAATAAGTTCCAATATTGGCCTTTACCTTTTAGCAGTTATTTAATTTTCCCCACATCCACCGTACATTTAAATTTAATTGTAATTAAATTGCATTAATTACATTTAATTACATTGATATGTGTAGGCATCGAATACAAGTGCTGTATGGAATGCCCTTTAGTATATTACAGATGGTTAAGATGCATCTGTGAGTGCAGAAAATGCATTTATATAGGGAATACAAGTTTGTTTTGCCAAATTCTGACCACTTAGATTGATGACGTCACTGGGAATAGGCACTGCCACCAATTCATATTTAAACTGTATAGATTCAATTTCATGATTTCTGGTTAAATTGTCCAACTGTAAAAAGTTTTTTTTTGTTTTTGACAATAAGAATTGACCAAAAAAAATCTGAAAAAAATGCAAACATTTTAAACCTTGTCAAAAAATAACAGCTAGTTTTTCCTCAGTGGAAAATATGGAACAAAATAATGTGAACTAATGTAAGAATTAATGGCAAGTGTTTTCTTAATAAGCTGCTCAACCTACAAACTGGACTTTGCTATAATTTTCAATGATTTTTCAAATTCCCTTTATTAGTATTTAATTAACGCTTTCAGGGGCGGGGCGGCGGCACCGTGGTTAGCACATCCGCCTCACAGCAAGAAGGTCTGAGTTTGATTCCTGGCCTATGCAGAGTTTGCATGTTCTCCCTGTGCTCGAGTGGGTTTCCTCTGGGTGCTCTGGTTTCCTCCCATGGTCTAAAAACATGCACAATAGTCTAATTGGCTGTTCTAAATTGCCCGTAGGTTTGCATCATGCAGAAGGCAATGGCAAACCACTGCACTATCCTTGCCAAGAAAACCTCCAAGAAGAAGATAATCAAGGTGTTATCCTTCATAGCAGGTGGCTTTCAACCATGTTAAACCATGTCCATCTCACCCTATCCTCTGCATCTTCTACTCTTACTCCAACTACCTTCATGTCCTCCTTCACCACATCAATAAATCTTCTCTTTGGTCTTCCTCTAGGCCTTCTGCCTGGTAGTTCCAACCTCAGCATCCTACGACCAATATACTCGCTATCCCTCCTCTGTACATGTCCAAACCATCTCAATCTAGCCTCGCTGACTTTCTTCTTCTTTTACTTTCAGCTGCTCCCTTCAGGGGTCGCCACAGCAAATCATCCGCCTCCACCTCACCCTGTCCTCCGCATCTTCTTTTCTGACTCCAACGACCTTCATGTCTTCCTTCACCACATCCATAAATCTCTTCTTTGGTCTTCCTCGAGGCCTTCTGCCTGGTAGTTCCAACCTCAGCATCCTACTGCCAATATACTCACTATCCCTCCTCTGTACATGTCCAAACCATCTCAATCTAGCCTCTCTGACTTTGTCTCCAAAACATCTTACGTGGGCTGTCCCTCTGATATACTCATTTCTGATCCTAGCCATCCTCGTTACTCCCAGAGAGAACCTCAACAGTTTCATCTCCGCTACCTCCAGCTCTGCCTCCTGCCTTTTCCTCAGCGCCACTGTTTCTAAGTCATACAACATCGCTGGCCTCACCACCGTCTTGTACACTTTTCCCTTCATTCTTGCTGACACTCTCCTATCGCACATCACACCGGACACTTTTCTCCAACCATTCCAGCCTGCCTGCACACGCTCCATCACCTCTTTTCCACACGCTCCATTGCTCTGGATTGTTGAGCCTAAGTACTTAAAATCCTCCACCTTCGTTATCTCTGCTCCCTGTAACATCACCGTTCCGACTGGGTCCTTCTCATTCACACACATGTATAACCTTCATTCCTCTCCTTTCCAGGGCATACCTCCACCTCTCTCCTGCACTTGTTCTCTGCTCTCACTACAGATCACAATGTCATCTGCAAACATCATAGTCCATGGAGATTCTTGTCTCACCTCGTCTGTCAGCCTCTCCATCACCATAGCAAACAAGAAGGGGCTCAGAGCTGACCCTTGATGCAGTCCCACCTCCACCTTGAATTCGTGGGTCACACTGACAGCACACCTCACCACTGTCTTACATCTCTCATACATGTCCTGCACCACTCTAACATACTTCTCTGCCACTCCAGACTTCCTCATGCAATACCACAGTTCTTCTCTTGGCACCCTGTCATATGCTTTTTCCAGATCCACAAAGGCACAATGTAGCTCCCTCTGACCTTCTCTGTATTTCTCTATTAACATCCTCAAAGCAAACATTGCATCTGTGGTGCTCTTTCTTGGCATGAAACCAAACTGTTGTTCACAAATGCTGACCTCTGCCCTTAGTCGAGCTTCCACTATTCTTTCCCATAACTTCATCGTATGGCTCATCAACTTTATCCCTCTGTAGTTGCTGCAACTCTGCACGTCTCCCTTGTTCTTAAAAATGGGCACCAGCACACTTCTCCTCCACTCCTCCGGCATCTGCTCACTCTCTAGTACCTTTGTTGAATGTTCTTGTCAGAAAATCTACTGCTACCTCTCCTAGACACTTCCATACCTCCACAGGTATGTCATCAGGATCAACTGCCTTTCCATTCTTCATCCTCTTCAATGCCCTTCTCACTTCACCCTTACTGATCTTTGCTACATCCTGCTCCTCAATGGTCACCTCTTCTACTCTTTTTTCTCTCTCATTTTCCTCATTCATCAGCTCTTCAAAGTACTCTTTCCATCTTCCCAGCACACTTCTGTCATCAGTCAATACATTTCCCTCACTGTCCTTTATCATTCTAACTTGCGGCACGTCCTTCCCATCTCTATTTCTCTGCTGTGCCAACCTGTATAGATCATTTTCTCCCTCTTTACTATCCAACCTATCATACAAGTCATCATACACCGTCTGTTTGGCCTTAGCCAATGCTACTTTCGCCTTACGCTGTGTCTCCCTGTACTCCTGTTTACTCTCCTCGGTCCTCTCAATGTCCCACTTCTTCTTAGCTAACCTCTTCCGTTGTACACACTCCTGCACTTCCTCATTCCACCACCAAGTCTCCTTATCTACTTTCCTTCCAGAGGACACACCAAGTACTCTCCTACCGGTCTCCCTGATCACATTTGCTGTGGTTGTCCAGTCATTTGGAAGCACTTCCTGGCCACCTAAAGCCTGTTTCAACTCCTCCTTGAAGAAAACACGACACTCTTCCTTTTTCAGCTTCCACCACTTTGTCTTCTGCTCTGCCTTTGCCTTTTTCACCTTCCTCACCATCAGCGTCATCCTGCACACCACCATCCTATGCTGTTTGGCCACACTCTCACCCATTATGACTTTGCAGTCACTGACTTCCTTCAAATTACATCGCCTACACAAGATGTAGTCTACCTGTGTGCTCCTACCTCCGCTTTTATAAGTCACCCTATGCTCCTGTTTCTTCTGGAAGAAAGTATTCACCACAGCCATTTCCATCCTTTTTGCAAAATCTATCAACATCTGTCCTTCTGCGTTCCTGTCCTGGATACCAAACCTGCCCATCACTTCCTCGTCCCCTCTGTTGCCTGCACCAACATGTCCATTGAAGTCTGCACCAATGACCACTCTTTCACCTCTGGCGGTACTCTGCATCACTTCATCTAAGTCACTCCAGAATCTCTCCTTCTCTTCTAACTCACATCCTACCTCTGGGGCATAAGCACTAACAACATTGAGCATTACACCTTCAATTTCTAACTTGAGACTCATCACTCTGTCTGACACTCTTTTCACTTTTAGAACATTCCTGACAAACTCCTCCTTCAAGATGACTCCTACTCCATTTCTCTTCCCATCCACACCGTGATAAAATAGCTTAAACCCTGCTCCTAAGCTTTTAGCTTTGCTACCTTTCCACCCGGTCTTCTGAACACACAGTATGTCCACCTTCCTCCTCTGCATCATGTCAGCCAGCTCTCTACCTTTTCTTTGCATAGTTCCAACATTCAAAGTCCCCACTCTCAGTCCTAGACTCGTGCCTTTCCTCTTCTCTCTCTGCCTACGGACACGCCTCCCACCTCTCCTTCTTTGACGTCTTCGACCAACAGTAGTCCAATTTCCATCAGCACCCTGTTGATTGACACCACTGATGGCGGTCGTTGTTAACCCGGGCCTCGACCGATCCGGTATGGGGGTAATACTTCTGATTTGCATCATAAATGTTTGGCATTGGTTTTATGTCGGATGCCCTTCCTGACACAACCCTCTGCATTTCTCCGGGCTTGGGACCGGCATGAGAGGGAGAGACACTGGTTAGTGCCCCCCCCACCTCATGGCTGCATCTCTGACTAGCCTCTCTGACTTTGTCTCAGTATTTTATATATATATATATATATATATATATATATATATATATCCCCTCCTTGAATCGCCACCTTATCGTGGTGGAGGGGTTTGCGTGACCTAATGATCCTAGGAGCTATGTTGTCGGGGGCAAATGCCCCTGGTAGGGTCACCCAAGGCAAACAGGTCCGGGGTGAGGGTCCAGACAAAGTGCGATTCAAAACAAACCCCTATGACACATGAGACAACACAGGAAGCAGTCTCCCTTGCCCGGACGCGGGTCACCGGGGTTCCTCTCCTGAGCCAGGCCCAGGGAAGGGGCCTCAAGGCGGCGCCTGGTGGTCTGGCTTATGCCCATGGAGCCTGGCCGGGCCCAGCCCGAAAAGGAGACATGGGTCCGCCCTCCCATGGACCCACCACCCGAGGGAGGAGTTTTAGGGGTCGGGTGCAGTGTGAGTTGGGTGGCAGCCAAAGGCATGGGTTCTGTCGGACTGATCCTCGGCTACTTACTCTGACCCTCGGGACATGGAATGTCACCTCTCTGGGGGGAAAGGAGCCTGATTTGCGTGAGGTGGAGAGATACCGACGAGATATAGTCGGGCTCACCTCAACGCATAGCTTGGGCTCTGGAACCATCCATCTCGAAAGAGGCTGGACCTTCTTCTATTCTGGAGTTGCTCATGGGGAGAGGCGGTGAGTCGGTGTGGGTATTCTTGTTGCCCCCCGTCTCGGTGCCCAAATGTTGGGGTTCTCCCCGGTTGATGAAAGGGTAGCTTCCCTCCGTCTTCGGGTGGGGGGACGGGTCCTGACTGTTATTTGTGCTTATGCACCAAGTGACAGTTCAGAGTACCCACCCTTTTGGAGTCTTTGGGGTGTTGGAGAACGCTCCTGGGAGACTCGCCGCTGTCTTGGGAGACTTCCAACGCCCATGTGGGCAACGATAGTGTGACCTGGAAGGGTGTGATTGGTAGGTAATGGCCTCCCCAGCCTGCATCCGAATGGTCTTTCGTTGTTGGACTTCTGTGCTCGTCATAGTTTGTCTATCACGAACACCATGTTCGAACATAAGGGTGTCCATAAGTGCACATGGCACCAGGACACCCTAGGTCGCAGTTCGATGATTGACTTTGTATTCGTGTCATCGGACTTGCAACCATATGTTCTGGACACTCGGGTGAAGAGAGGAGCTGAGCTGTCTACCGATCACTACCTGGTGGCGAGTTGGCTTCGGTGGTGGGGGAGGCTGCCTTCCAGACCTGGCAGGCCCAAGCGTGTAATCAGGGTCTGCTGGGAACGTTTGGCGGAGCCCCCTGTCCGAGAGGCCTTTAACTCCCACCTCCAGCAGAGCTACAACCACGTTCCGGAGGAGGCGGGGGACATGGAATCCGAATGGGCCATGTTTCGTGCCTCCATTGTTGAGGCGACAGCCCATAGCTGTGGCCGTAAGGTCGTCGGTGCTTGTCGTGGCGGTAATCCCCGAACCCGGTGGTGGACACCTGCGGTGAAGGGGGCCGTCCAGCTGAAGGAGGAGGCCTATCGGGTTTTATTAGCTAGCCTGTGGGACTCCTGAGGCAGCAAACGGGTACCGGCAGGCCAAACGTGCTGCAGCCGAGGCTGTCGCAGATGCAAAATCTCGGGCGTGGGAGGAGTTTGGTGAGGGCCTGGAGAGTGATTATCGGTTGGCCTCAAAAAGGTTCTGGGCCACCATCCGACACCTCAGGAGGGGGAAGCAGTTCTTCACAAACACTGTTTACGGTGGAGGTGGGGAGCTGCTTACCTTGACTGGGGATGTTGTTGAGAGGTGGAGGGAATACTTTGAGGACCTTCTCAATCCCACCAACACGCCCTCCGTGGAAGAGGAAGACCCTGGGGGTTCGGGTGAGGGTCCGCCCATCACTGGAGTGGAGGTCACTGAGGTTGTCAAAAAGCTCCTCGGTGGTCGAGCTCCGAGGTTGGACGAGATCCGCCCAGAATATCTCAGGGCTCTGGATGTTGTAGGACTGTCTTGGTTGACACGTCTCTGCAAAATCGCATGGTCATCGGGGGCTGTACCTCTGGATTGGCAAACTGGGGTGGTGGTCCCAATTTTTAAGAAGGGGGACCGGAGGGTGTGTTCCAATTATCAGGGAATTACACTCCTCAGCCTACCTGGGAAAGTCTATGCAGGGGTACTAGAGAGGAGGATCCGACCGATAGTCGAACCTCGGATTCAGGAGGAACAATGTGGTTTTCGTCTGGCCGCAGCACTCTTGACCGACTCTATACGCTCCACAGGATTCTGGAGGGGGCATGGGAGTTTGCCCAATCTGTCCACATGTGCTTTGTGGATTTGGAGAAGGCTTTCGACCGTGTGCCTCGAAAGATCTTGTGGGGCGTGCTCCAAGAATACGGCGTTCCGGATCCGTTGCTACGAGCTATTCGGTCGCTGTATCACCGGAGCCAGAGTTTGGTCCGTATTGGTAACAGCAGGTCGGATTCGTTTCCAGTGGGAGTTGGAGTCCGCCAAGGCTGTCCTTTGTCACCGATTCTGTTCATAATTTTTATGGACAGAATTTCTCGGCGCAGTCGAGGCGATGAGGGGTTCTGGTTTGGTGGTCATCGGATATCGTCTCTGCTTTTAGCAGATGATGTTGTCCTTTTGGCTTCATCAAGTCGGGCCCTCCAGCTCTCATTGGAGCGATTCGCAGGTGAGTGCGAAGCAGCCGGGATGAAGATCAGTACCTCCAAGTCCGAGGCCATGGTTCTCAGTCGGACAACGGTGGAATGCACCCTCCGGGTCGGGAATGAGGTCCTGCCCCAAGTGGAGGAGTTTAAGTATCTTGGGGTCTTGTTTACGAGTGAGGGAAGGATGGAGCGAGAGATCGACAGACGGATCGCTGCAGCCTCTGCTCTTAAGTGGTGCCTGTACCGGTCCGTCGTGGTGAAAAAGGAGCTGAGCCGACATTGAAATATGTCTTTTTTTGGCTCTCAGTCAAAAAGGTTCCCGACCCCCGGCCTAGACAGTATACTGAAGGTGAAAGTTTTCCAAAGTTTACATTTAAATTACTCAATTCACTAACAACGGAAAAATTGAAAATTTGATGAGGATGATGCAAAATATGGCCTTTTTAAATCTGCACACATCAGTCAGTCAATCAGTCACATACTGGCAGAAAATAAACTAGCAAACCTTGACCAGCACAGAAGAAAATCACTTTAACCAATGAGCTAGAAAACATAGATCTTGCATGGCCTAGATTGAGGTAGTAATTAAGTACAGGACTCTGTATAACTACTTCTGGTCATGGCAAGATGCATTGCAAGCATAGTAGCGTAATGCCTGCATGGTTGGGTGCACAAATCATTTTGTAATTACCAGTCGTGGGTGATCCGTCACATTTCATGAGTCAGCTTTTACACAAATTTAAGGAAGCAGTGATAGAGAAGATTAAATCCTCTGAAGGAAGATGGGTGATGTTGATCATTTTAAAAATTGGTATTTTTACTATACGCAATGTTTACGGTTATAACTCATATTGATCTAACAAAACCTTATTTGTTAGATTTACAATAATGCCAAATTACTTTCTGACAAATATAGTGCCACTTATATTATTTTGGAGGGTGACTTCAATAAACATGTTCCTGCTAATGACAATGGATTCCCACAAGAATTTCAGTCAAGGTCCTCCTTTTAACTCCGAAACACTCTGATTCTATGTTTACATTCTGACCTTTTGTTGATATACACCAAGTGTACTTATTGACCCAAATTAAATTCCTGAATTTATCACATATTTTTAAGGATCTGGACTTTTGCAACTTTAATCCCACTAACAGCAATACATTCATTGAGCAAATAAGAAAATATGTTGCGATTATTAATGATACTTACTTTGTAATTGTATGTTCGGGGCAGTGGTGGTCTAGTGGTATAGGGTGCTGGATCGCTGATCCAAAAGGTTGGGGGTTCGAGTCCCACTCTCCACAAGGTTGTCACTGTCCCCTCCCAGTGCAGCTAACTGGGTTATCAAAGGCGGGCCATGTCTCTCACTGTCTATGGTGAGAGGCATGTAAAAGAACCATTGCTGACTTTTGTAAAGAGTAGCTGCAAAGTCGTCAGCGTGTTTCTGTCCCTTGCTAAAAGGGTTGTGACAGGAAGGGCATCCGACGTAAAAACCTCTGCCAAATCAAATGTGCGAATCAGATGATTCGCTGTGGTGACTCCCGAGTGAAAGGGAAAAAGCCGAAAGGAAGACAGACAGACAGTCTTTGTAATTGTATGTATATTCTATGTAATTTGAAATGTCTAGCTATTTGTAATTATAAACACTTGCTGAAATATAGTAATAAAAATTTCCATTTCAAGTACAAAGGAAAGTCTCCCTGAATTGGCAAGCTATCAGCAGAATTAACAGATACAGTATACATCTTTGGGAATATATTCGTGGTAATTTACTTTGTACAGACAAAGAATGTGTGAGGCAGAAAGAAGTAATTAGTACGATGATAAAAGATATTACACTCGTACCGAAACTAAGCAAGGACCGACAATTGATTATAAATTATGCTTTATTAAGATATTAATACAAACCAGATTCCAGAAAAGTTGGGACACTATACAAATTGTAAATAAAAACTAAATGCAATGATGTGGAGGTCAAAAAATGTAAAGTGAGAAAATGTATTATTTTAAGTTAGAAATATGTTGATTTCAAATTTCATGGTGTCAACAAATCTCAAAAAAATTGGGACAGGTAGCAATAAGAGGCTGGAAAAGTCAATTGCATTTATAACAAACAGCTGGAAGACCAATTACCACTAATGAGCTCCATTGTCAACATGACTGAGTATAAAAAGTTTTTTTTTTTTTGCAATTTTTCTCTGGGAATCACCTTTCTGATATTGCTCCACGATCTTTCTGTGCAACATTGGGGGAATTAGTGATCCTCTACCTATCTTTGCTTCTGGCTTTACTTCTGAAGCTCTTTTTATACTCAGTCATGTTGCCAATGGACCTCATTAGTGGTAATTGATCTTCCAGCTGTTCATCATAAGTGCAATTGACTTTTCCTGCGTCTTACTGCTACCTGTCCCAACTTTTTTTGGAATCCAGTTTATAGTTCCGTGACAATTACCAGTAATAAAATCCAAACGTAAGAAATTAAACATGTTATCTGGCAGGGATGCGTCCTTCTTGGTTCTCCTGGTTACAACTGTTTGCACTAAGAATAAAATGTTGGGTTAAAAGGTTTAACCATTTTTGAGAGGGGGAATAAAAATTGTGCAATTTACAGATTAGACTTCTTTGTTTTGCAAGAAAAATTTTACTTACTCTATGCATTAACTCTGGTTCAGAAATTTTCTGATGTCTCAGGTCTTATGTTGAACTTTTCCATATGTGAATTCATATCTTTATATACCGTAAGTGTGACAATTCAGCAATATTCCAATAAACACAAAAATTTAAATTCCAGAAAGACACATTTAGGAATTCACACAATCAATAGACAGGTAGACAGTTAAATTTACATAGAAATTCGCCAAAATTAAAAACATTCTGAACTCCTGGTTGCAAAGAGATTGACGTATATTTGACAGGATTCTTTTATCTAAGGCTACTAAACTTTCTTACCGTGTACAGAATATCCCTCCTCTTATTAATGACAAAACATCAAAAGAGAAAAGAGACGATTTTGGATTTCAACTGGAAAAATAAACATCTCAAGTTGAAAGGGGAAATTACCTCTGATCCCAAAGGAACTTTGGATTGTTTTTTTATCTTTAAAAACATTGACAAGTCTTTCAGAATAAGCAGGATGAGGAGATCAGAGTCATCAGAATCAGAAAACTTTTTTTAATCCCGGGGGTCATTGTGTACAATGCCTTGAACAATCTGTGTTCTACTACAATTTTTAATCATTATTTCTTTTTAGATCATAACAGATGTGCGTTCTTTTTAGAAATAATGATTAAACGTTTGAAGTAGAACACAGACTTTTGCACAGACAAGCTGGGAAATCCAACCATTACAGATGTGTGTGTTTCTCAGCTTGTCTGTGCAAAAGCCTGTGCTTTTGCTGCCCTCCTCAGGAAACGTTCTGATATTCACCAAAGAACGATCTTCTTCTTTTCCTTTCAGCTGTTCCCTTCAGGTATTGCCACAGCAAATGATCTGCCTCCATCTCACCCTATCCTCTGCATCTTCTACTCTTACTCCAACTATCTTCATGTCCTCCTTAGCCATATCAATAAATCTTCTCTTTGGTCTTCCTCTAGGCCTTCTTCCTGGTAGTTCCAACCTCAGCATCCTACTACCAATATACTTGCTATCCATCATCTGTACATGTCCAAACCATCTCAATCTAGCCTCTCTGACTGTCTCCAAAACATCTTACAAGTGCTGTCCCTCTGATGTACTCTTTCCCGATCCTATCCATCCTCGTTACTCCCAAAGAGAACCTCAACATTTTCATCTCTGCTACCTCCAGCTCTGCCTCCCGTCTTTCCCCCAGCGCCACTGTTTCTAAACCATACAACATCTCTGGCCTCAACACCGTCTTGTACAGTTTCCCTTCATTCTTGCCGATACTCTCCTATCACACATCACACCGGACACTTTTCTCCATCCATTCCAACCTGCCTGCACACGCTTCTTCACCTCTTTTCCACACTCTCCATTGCTCTGGATTGTTGAGCCTAAGTACTTAATATCCTCCACTTTCTTTATCTCTGCTCCCTGCTCTCACTACAGATCACAGTGTCATCTGCAAACATCATAGTCCATGGAGATTCTTGTCTAACCTCGTCTGTCAGCCTGTCCATCACCATAGCAAACAAGAAGGGGCTGAGAGCTGACCCTTGATGCAGTCCCACCTCCACCTTGAACTCTTGAGTCACACCGACAGCACACCTCACCACTGTCTTACATCTCTCATACATGTCCTGCACCACTTTAACATACTTCTCTGCCACTCCAGACTTCCTCATACAATACCACAGTTCCTCTCTCGGCACCCTGTCATATGCTTTCTCCAGATCTACAAAGGCACAATGCAGCTCCCTCTGACCTTTTCTGTACTTCTCTATTAACATCCTCAAAGACCTTAGTCTAGCTTCCACTATTCTTTCCCATAACTTCATCATATGGCTCATCAACTTTATCCCTCTGTAGCTGCCACAACTCTGAACATCTCCCTTGTTCTTAAAAATGGGCACCAGCACACTTCTCCATTCCTCCGGCATCTGCTCACTTTAAGACCTTGTTGAATATTCTTGTCAGAAAATCTATTGCCACCTCCCCTAGACACTTCCATACCTCCACCGGTATGTCATCAGGACCAACTGCCTTTCCACTCTTCATCCTCTTCAATGCCCTCCTCACTTCTCCCTTACTAATCTTTGCTACTTCCTGGTCCTCAACGGTCACCCCTTCTACTTTTTTTTCTCTCTCATTTTCCTCATTCATCAGCTCTTCAAAGTACTCTTTCCATCTTCCCAGCACACTTCTGTCGTCAGTCAATACATTTCCCTCTCTGTCCTTAATCACTCTAACTTGCTGCACGTCCTTCCCATCTCTATTTCTCTGCTGTGCCAACCTGTATAAATCATTTTCAACCTCCTTACTGTCCAACCTATCATACAAGTCATATGCCCTCTGTTTGGCCTTTGGAGCGCAACACCCTAACCACTATGCCACCCGCCTGACAACCCTTTCCCAGTCTTCTGACCTCTGCTTTCCTGTGACCCTAGTAGGCATAAACTGTTCAGGAAACAGCAAATGAGTGAAGAAAACATTGCACACATTCTTATAAAACTGGGTAAATATTCAGATGTCCTTGAATGGAAGTTGTGATAAAAAACAGGAGTTTAACTCTTCGTCAAAAAAAATGTATGTCTTATATATATATATATATATATATATGAGAATCATTCATTTTATGAACCACTTAATCCTAATTAGGGTTACGGGGAGGCTGGTGCCCATGTCGGCCAACTCCTGCCGAGGGCATGGTACATCCTGGACAGCGTGCAGTGGCCAACACTAACACAACCATTCACACCTTGGGGAGATTTCAAACAGCCAATCAACCTACTGTGTATGTTTTAGGACTGTGGGAGGAAACTGGAGGACCCAGAGGAAACCCACACAAGCACGGAGAGAACATAAACTCCACACACACAAAAAAATGCCCAAGCTGGGAATCGAATCAAGGACCTTCTTGCTGTGAAGCTGAGGTACTAATAACTATGCCACCCTGACTGTGCGTGTGTGCATTATATATATATATATATTTATAATGTGTGTATATTATTTATATAAATATATATACACACACACGCGCACACACACAGGGCAGTGGTGGTCTAGTGGTATATGGCGCTGGATCGCTGATCCAAAGGTTGGGGGTTCGAGTCCTCCTCTCCACAAGGTTGTCACTGTCCCCTCCCAGTGCAGCTAACTGGGTTATCAAAGGCGGGCCATGTCTCTCACTGTCTATGGTGAGAGGCATGTAAAAGAACCATTGCTGACTTTCGTAAAGAGTAGGCTGCAAAGTCATCAGCGTGTTTCTGTCCCTTGCTAAAAGGGTTGTGACAGGAAGGGCATCCGACGTAAAAACCTCTGCCAAATCAAACGTACAAATCAGATGATTCGCTGTGGCGACTCCCGAGTAAAAGGAAAAAAGCCGAAAGGAAAACAGACACACACATACATACATACACACCTGTGCAAAAGTTTTTGCCCCTGACTGATTTTTTTATATATACACATATACATACACATATACACACACATATATACACACACACACACACACACACACGTATATATATATATATATATATATATATATATATATATATATATATATATATATATATACATAGAGGATTTTCTGAGTAGATCCTTCTGTAGGAGAGTGCTCAATACTTTTTGGTAGAGCAAATAACAAAAATAAAAGGACAGGACAAAGACTTTCTATTGAAACTCCATTTATCACTATAGATCTGTTTCGAGGGGTGGTGAAACCATCCTCTCTCTTCAGGTGATTATAGAATGGTGAAACTTCTTCTATAATCACCTGAAGAGAGAGGATGGTTTCACCACCCCTCGAAACAGATCTGTAGTGATAAATGGAGTTTCAATAGAAAGTCTTTGTCCTGTCCTTTTATTTTTGTTTATATATATATATATATATATACACATATACACATATATATACATATATATATATATATATATATATATATATATATATATATATATATATATATACACACACACACACACACATATATATATATATATATATATATATATATATATATATATATATATATATATATGGGGGGGGGTCAATTTTCATTATATATTTTAGTATTTTCCACCTGGAATGAAAATCTATGGGGGATTTTTTTTCCCCTCAGCAGCATCAGTATCATGAGCCTGCCTCCACCGCCGGTACACCGCTACTGGCTCTAGTTTGCTATCCCTTTTTTTTTTTTTTTTTTTTTTTTTTTTGAGAAGAAGAGGAGCTCAGCATAAGGGAACGGAACACGGATAAGAGCAAGAATTGGTTGTCGGAGCTTGAAAAGCGCTATCTGTGTGTTATATGTCGCGTTGAGTAGGAGACAACAGGTAAATTGCAGTGAATAATAACGGCGGCGGGTTAATCGGCTGCAGTGAAGGGACTAGTTCCTCTCTCGGCGGGTGCAGATCAGCCGGAGCCGAGCGTTCCTGTTCACAGCGGCCGCGAAACAAAATGGGGGTTTAGTTCGTGGGCGGAGCGGCTTTAAAGCCAAACGCTTTGGCCTTTCTACACGCCTGTGGTTTTGATCAGTCTGAACCCGAACATCAGCGTTTGCCGTGCGCAGCGGTAAAGTTACCAGACGAGGCCTTTTTGTGTGTTTTACTCCGCGGTTGTGTGCGAACGTTTTGAAAGCGGTGCTTCGCCATGGCGCCCGCCTCGCGACTGCAGCTCGAGCCGGCGGAGTGAGGGAGCGAGGAGGCGCCTTTTCCTGCAGAACCCGCCGCGCTTAACTCTTTCATTTTGTTTCCTCTCTCTCTCTCTCTCTCTCTCTCTCCCTGTCTCTCTCTCT
>CM045736.1:47903895-47938895 GCA_024760905.1 Plotosus lineatus
AAATCATTTTTGTTACAGATTAAAAAACAATGTTAATGACGTTTTTCTTTATTGTAAGTTGAACTTTTTCCTTCTATTTTGTTTTGAATATTAATAAAGATACAATATTATGCAGAGGCGTACTAATAATTTTATAGAAAAATAATACTAATTATAGTCTCGCGGGGCGGTGGGGGGGACGTGAAGTGTTTTTTTTCTTCCTAGAGGGGGCGCTACAGAAAATAATTGAGAAGCACTGTATTAACTGAATATTAATGCGATGTTAAAGGATAATGATGTGTTGTTGTTTTGTATCTATTTCAGTTGTCTCTTGCAGAGAGTGATATCGGCAAAATTGGAACCATAAAAGTTGAGGGAATAATTAATCCCACAAATGCCGAGATTGATCTTAAGGATGGAATTGGTAAGAAAATGAGATGGTGCAGCGCTGCCAACATGTACAGTTTAGCCGAGAATTTTTTTTGAGCACTTGTTATGGTGATCTGAAGGAGTACAGTGGTATCCCACCTTACGAAATTAATCCGTTCCAGACAGAGTCTTTTTCTTAACCTGGATTTTTCGTAAATTGAACCGCATTTTACATATAAAACATGTGATTTGTTCCAAGGCCCCCAATACTACCCCCTAAACCCTTTACAAATTCTAAAAGCATACCTTTTAAGACCTCTTTCTGCTTCCATAATTTACCGATGTTAGACGGGTTTGGCCATATTCCTTTGCCATATCACTCGAGCCCGTTTCTTCATCTCACTCGCACTGGAAATCACACTCGCGCGTGCGTGCGTGTGTGTGCGTGTGCCCGCCCGCGTGCACGTGTGTTGACCATGTGTTCTTAGCAGAGTTATAATCTTACAAATGTTTATGGAAGGTTAAAAGCTTGAATCAAAAAAACAGTAACTCTGTCCATTACACGAAAAGCAGGGGAGATGCAGCTCCATAATAGCCAATGGAAGGGAGCTGCGTCATCCCTCCTAGCCAATGGGAGGCCAGCGGGGCGGGATGTTGGGATGATGTCGTATACAGAGACAAAAAATTTTGGAAAATGTTTTTCGTAACCTGGATTTTTCGTTCGCTGGGACTATCGAAAGGTGAGGTACCACTGTACTTAAAACTACCCTCTGCCGCTTTTTCAGTTAAATCAACAGTTAGTTCGACAAAGGCAAAATTCCACCCATCATAAAAGTCAGTTCACAAAAGATCACTTCTGCTTACTTTCATTTCAAACTAATATCAAACTAACTATGCCAATTTTGACCTACGAGTTCATGGGTGTTGGAAAGTCAATAAAAAATAAGAAACACTGACTGATCACATTGTATGGACGTTGAATGGCCTTCAGCACCAGCATATCAATATTTCTCTATTGTGTGACACAGGTAATGCACTGGAGAAGGCTGGAGGAAAAGATTTCCTGGAAGCTGTAAAAGAACTGCGGAAAACACAAGGCCCCTTGGAGGTTGCGTCAGGTAGGATTTACGCACTTCGACAGCGGGAGTGGGAGTGTACTGTCTATTTCAGTCTCTTGTCTGTTGTTTACAGTCTGTTCTGTGTTCTGACGTTTTGCTTACTCACCTCAGTTGCAGTCAGCCAGGCCAGTGGGATGGCAGCACGTTTCATTATACATTGCAATGTCCCTCAGTGGGGCTCCGAGAAGTGTGAGGATCAGCTGGAGAAGACAGTGAAGAACTGCCTGTCTGCTGCAGAAGAGAAGAAACTTAAATCTGTGGCCTTCCCCTCTCTACCTACTGGAAGGTAAATCTTTACATAACACAAATTAAATTAAATATTATGAAGTACAGTACAGTCAGCCCCCAATTTACGAGGACCCCTTTGTACGAAATCCCCAGATTATAAAAAACATTTTCTTGAATTTCCGTCCCTGAAATACGAAACGACCCCCCCTTATGAAAAGAAATTCAAAATTCAAACGCGCCAATCAAAATTTCACACGACACGCGAGTTGCTCTCATTGGCTGTCTCTCAACATCCCGCCCCACTGGCCTCCCAGATAGAGACAGAAGGAAGCTTCACGCTTTAGTTTTTAGTTGAGTTTTTTAAGTTGTTTTAATTCAGTAAATGTTTAATAAATGTGGGCGCATTTGAGCTCATCTGGAATTCCGATCCCTCAAGGAATCAAATTAAAGTTGAGTTTGTCAAGCAGGGAATGCGCTTTGAATTCACGTCTTGTGGGCGTGGCCCGCAGCGCACGCGGGAGAGAAGGAGATAGAGAGAGAGATAAAGAGAGAGAAGGAGATAGAGAAAGAGTTGTTTCAAAAAAATGTTTAATAATGGGTTAATTAATAAATATGTTAATAAAATGGTTTAATAAATAATTTACTTTTAACACATATTTCATACAAAATTGGTGTACTTTTTATCATTTTTAAAGGGTTTATGGGGTTTATCCAGTCCAAGGACTGGAGCATTGGGACGAATTAAGCGTTTAACATGTAAGATGCGACCCCTACTTACGAAATCCCTGCAATACGAAAAGGGCTCTGGAACGGATTAATTTCGTAAATTGGGGGCCGACTGTATTGTCAAATTTAAGCTTCACGAATTTGGAGCAAGCAGAAGATAAATGAATGAATGCACGGTGAGGTGTTAATTTTTTTTATTTATAACAGAAGCTCAAACAATAATGCAAGTTGTTATTAAATCACGGGTTTTTATATTTTATTACTGCACCCATTTTACTGTCGCATAGCCTGCATTAACATTCGTCTTTCTGTACTCAAACACTTCACAGGGATTGTCAGAGATCCCGTATAATCTGAGCCCAATTAATTTTACAGAATTGTTATTTCAAAAAAAACAAAAGCACATTATTTTTGTTACCATTTATGGAGGCGGAGCAGCACTTTAGGGGCCGGTATAGCGTAGTGGTTAGGGTGCTGTGCTCATGATTGGGAGGTTGTGTGTTCGAATCCCAGTTAGACTCCCACTGGTGCTAAGACCCCTGGGCAAGGTCTTAACCACAAGTGTGCCTCTGTTCACCCAGCAGTGTAAATGGGTACCAGTAAAAATTATACTGGGAAGGTAACCTGCGATGGATGAACGTCCCATCCTGGAGGAGTTGAACTCCTGGTAGCTTAACCCTACGAAAACCGGGGGCAAGCACCGGCCTGACGAGCCACGATGGCTCGGGTGTTTAAAAAAAGCCTACCTACTACCAGCACTTGAACAGTCATGAACACTAATAGATAAAGCTGTTCCTTTACATTTTGAACCACAGGAGAGACAAGATGGCAGTGTTCAGTGGTTACTCCTTAACCTTCAAGCCACCAAGCTATTTCGGTGACTAATATGACCAAGTGGGGTCATTTATGACCCCACTGACTTTATATAGGACTTTTTTGTGACCCCACTGACTTTATATTTCTATAGAAATTATTGTTTTAGGGTTCTTCATATTTATTTCACTCTCTAAAATATTTGTCCATTATATTATGTAATAAGGTATGGAATTGGATATACCTTGGTACCTCATTTTTACGAAAGTCTCACCAACCGAAAAAGTCAGGTTACGAAAAGCATTTTCCTAAAATTTTTGTCTCAGGATACGAAACAAGTTCACATTACGAAAGCGCCATCTTAAAAATTCAAACGCGCCATCAATGATGTTCAAACATCCCACCCCACTGGCCTCCCATTGGCTAACAACTGAGCTGTCGTTCATGTCGCCTTCACTCAAGCACCATCTTGGACAGGGACGCCATCTTGGAAATCATTGCCTAGGAGGAATGACGCAGCTATCTCCCATTGCCTATTATAGAGCTGAATCCACCATGATGCTTTTCGTGTAAAGGGCAGAGTTACGGTTGTTTTATGCTTTATTTCTTGACTCGGGCTTTTAACCTTCCATAAACATTTGTAAGATTATAACTCTGCTAAGAAGACATGGTCACACACGCGCGCGCACACACACACAGTGAGAAGAAGAAACGGGCTCGAGTGATATCGCAAAGGAATACAGCCAAACCCGTCTACCATCGGTACGATATTGAAGCAGAAGGAGGTATTAAAAGGTATGCTTTTATAATTTTTAAAGGGTTTAGGGTGTAGTACTGGGGCCTTGGAACGAATCACACGTTTTACATGTAAAATGCGATTCAATTTATGAAAAATGCAGGTTACGAAAAATTCTCTGGAACGGATTAATTTCGTAAAGTGAGGTACCGCTGTATTTTTACAAAAAATCAAAACCACACAATGATAGAACAATATTACATTTATTTAGACAACCTTTGTCTGTTACATCTTGTAATATGCATGTTACCTTTTTATTTGTTTTCACTGTTAATGCAAAGGAAAAAAAATGCAAAGTTACTTTGCATAAAATATGTATTACTATGTGATAGGATAATTTAGATATGGTGATAGACATAATAATTATATGGCTGAACTATCTGAAACATCTTGGACAGAATGAAGAACCATCAATACCATCTGAAGCCATCATGTCAAAAATCTCATACTGGAGATCTTCCTGGGGTCATAAGTGACCCCGCACAATTTGGATTATACTCGTCACATGGATTGGCTGATCCTTATGAAATTCTACGAACAAATAGATTGACAAATTCTTGCTTGGAAGCTTTTTTTTCCAATTAAAATTAGAAAAATGGCGCTCGAATATATATGCCCGGGGTCATATATGACCTCACCCGGTCGCTTTACGGTCAACTTTGAGCCAACACAACATCTCAGTAACATTTAACCACCAAGTTTTATATAAATGCCACGAGGGAAGGAAAATCTATTGACGGGATGACCCGGCCATTTAGCACTTTCAGATCATCGGCTGAAATTTCATCGTTTTAGTGCCATGTAACGTTGCTGAGACTTGAAATGAAAAACAAACAACAATGGAATGGGGATTGCGCACTGTATTTAAGGCTGAAGGTAGACCAAGAAAAAAATAAAGTGGCTTTTTATTTTGCTCGATAGTATTAATATAATGCGCTTGTAACTTAAAATGAACACATTTATTCTCAGTATAAGTCAATTTACAAAAACAAGTTACAGGTAAATTGATTAAACAACCTCACCTGTTTGCTCTGTGAAACATCGTTGCAGCAGGTGAAGCTCATTTATTCCAATTTGTGAAAAGACTGAGCTTGTTTTAATGTGCTATGTTTACTCTCTATTTTTGTGCAAGCGCGCCCGTGTATTTTCTGAGACAAAAATAGTGTCTATTGCAATGTTTTGCGTACATGATCATGGCTCACATTCCAGTTTTCCATGAGAATAAATCAGCATCATATTGATCATTACGCCTAATTCCCTGTGTTTATCATTTGAAAAAAAAAAACAAGTTGCTTGATGTGGTCATTTCTGTCTAAATGACAAAAATAGACAAATGACTCACGAACATCTTTTGCAAACTTTTCTTTTATTCTTTTCCCCGCAGAAATGGGTTCCCAAAGCAAACTGCAGCCCAGCTGATACTGAAGGCCATTTCAAACCATTTTATTTCAGCAACCACATCCTCGCTGAAGAATATTTACTTTGTGATGTTTGACAGTGAGAGTATTGGGATTTATCTGCAGGAAATGACAAAAATGGATGTCAAGTGATGACTGTGCGGTGGGTTCTCTTGTTGGTAGCGTGCATAGCGTGGATGCTAGTCTCTTTTATCTGGCGAGTTCTGTGTAGGACTTTTTTTTTTTTTTTTTTTTTTTAAGGGGAAAAATCGAACCGGCAGATATTAGCATCCAGGGTAACAGCAGAATTTCGGCTCGTTTTCCAGCTGACGTGCTGTTTGATTCAAGATGCTGTAGTTATTTGGGTTTTGAAACAAATCTGGAAGGTATATAAATGGGTATTTGTGAGTGATGTACTATATGTGTTTATGTTACACTGTTACCTTTATGACACTCATTTAGAGTAGGCCAAGCTTATTTGTTTTTTTTGTTCTTAGACTGAGCTTGTTTTAACATTCCATGTTGTATAAAAGACTTTTAATCACCGTTTTTCAGCTAGAGTTCCTGTGTAGTTTCTGATACAGTTAGTTTGTTAAGAGAAAACTGTGTTTGTCCTTTTGATTTGAAATAAAACAGATGTTTTACACTGTACATCAGGAGCTCGGTGTTTCTGCTTGGAAAATGGGAGGAGTTGCAATGCAGTTCATTGCATTTTATATATATATAAAATATATATATACACACACACATACATGTGTGTGTATATGTATGTATGTATATATATATGTGTGTGTGTGTGTGTGTGTATGTATATATACATACATAGACACACATATATACATATATATATACATATATACACTAGTCCTTCTCAAAAAATTACCATATTGTCATAAAGTTCATTATTTTCTGTAATGTACTGATGAAAATTAAACTTTCATATAGTTTAGATTCATTGTACACCAACTGAAATATTTCAGGTCTTTTATTGTTTTAATACTGATGATTTTGGCATACAGCTCATGAAAACCCAAAATTCCTATCTCAAAAAATTAGCATATTTCATCCGACCAATTAAAAAAAAAAAAAAAAAGTGTTTTTAATACAAAAAAAGTCAACCTTCAAATAATTATGTTCAGTTATGCACTCAATACTTGGTCGGGAATCCTTTTGCAGAAATGACTGCTTCAATGCAGCGTGGCATGGAGGCAATCGGCCTGTGGCACTGCTGAGGTGTTATGGAGGCCCAGGATGCTTCGATAGCGGCCTTAAGCTCATCCACAGTGTTGGGTCTGGTGTCTCTCAACTTTCTCTTCACAATATCCCACAGATTCTCTATGGGCTTCAGGTCAGGAGAGTTGGCAGGCCAATTGAGCACAGGAATACCATGGTCAGTAAACCTGTGAGCAGGTGCCAGGTCGTGCTGAAAAATGAAATCCCATCCGTTTCAGCAGATGGAAGCATGAAGTGCTCCAAAATCTCCTGATAGCGAGCTGCATTGACCCTGCACTTGATAAAACACAGTGGACCAACACCAGCAGCTGACATGGCACCCCAGACCATCACTGACTGTGGGTACTTGACACTGGACTTCAGGCATTTTGGCATTTCCTTCTCCCCAGTCTTCCTCCAGACTCTGGCACCTTGATTTCCGAATGACATGAAAAATTTGTTTTCATCCGAAAAAAGTACTTTGGACCACTGAGCAACAGTCCAGTGCTGCTTCTCTGTAGCCCAGGTCAGGCGCTTCTGCCGCTGTTTCTGGTTCAAAAGCGGCTTGACCTGGGGAATGCGGCACTTGTAGCCCAGTCCACTGCTCCACAGGTCCCCCAAGGTCTGGAATCGGCCCTTCTCCACAATCTTCCTCAGGGTCCGGTCACCTCTTCTGGTTGTGCAGCGTTTTCTGCCACACTTTTTCCTTCCCACAGACGTCCCACTGAGGTGGCTTGATACAGCACTCTGGGAACAGCCTATTCGCTCAGAGATTTCTTTCTGTGTCTTACCCTCTTGCTTGAGGGTGTCAATGATGGCCTTCTAGACAGCAGTCAGGTCGGCAGTCTTACCCATGATTGCGGTTTTGAGTAATGAACCAGGCTGGGAGTTTTTAAAAGCCTCAGGAATCTTTTGCAGGTGTTTAGAGTTAATTGGTTGATTCAGATGATTAGGTAAATACCAAAGAAGAGATTTATGGATGTGGTGAAGGAAGACATGAAGGTCGTTGGAGTCAGAAAAGAAGATGCGGAGGACAGGGTGAGGTGGAGGCGGATGATTTGCTGTGGCGACCCCTGAAGGGAGCAGCCGAAAGTAAAAGAAGATGATGATGATTCGGTAAATAGCTCGTATAGAGTACCTTTTCATGATATGCTCATTTTATTAGATAGGAATTTTGGGTTTTCATGAACTGTATGCCAAAATCATCAGTATTAAAACAATAAAAGACCTGAAATATTTCAGTTGGTGTGCAATGAATCTAAAATATATGAAAGTTTCATTTTTATCAGTACATTACAGAAAATAATGAACTTTATAACAGTATGCTAATTTTTTGAGAAGGACTAGTATACACACACACACACACACACACACATACAGATGTACGTGCGCGTGCACACACTCAGATGCATGCCTCACATAAAAATGTAAGTAGTTTTGACAGGGAGGTTTAGGTTGTTTTTTGTTTATTTGGGTTTTTTTGCATAATTGGCTTTGTTTTGCACCATTTTACTTCACCTTATCCCCTATTTTTCCTTAATTTCCTTATTTTTTAATTCAATGAATATTTTTTTAAAAATTAAACGTACTGAAGCCGCATGAATTGAAGCGCGAAGTAGCGAGGGATCCCTGTGTCTGTGTATACTGTACGTATATATATATATATATATATATATATATATATATATATATATATATATATATATATATATCAGAAAGACAGAGCTACTAACCTTATTTCCACATAGCTTGGGATATTATCTGAAATTTAAAAAAATAATCGTTAATTTAGATGAGCAAGTTGGACAGAAAATATATTCACTGACAACTGTATTTTATGAATTTTTTCACGCAGAAGAATAAACAAAAGTCAGGATGGAGGTAGTTACACAACATCTTTACATTTAATTGCAACTTAAACATCATCGTCTTCTGCAAAGTCCGGGGTCGGGTCGTGGGGGCAGCAACCTAAGCAAAAAGGTCCAGACGTCCCTCTCCCCAGCCACCTCCTCCAATTCTCCCGGGGGGACACCGAGGCGGTCCCAGACAAGCCAAGAGAAATAGTCCCTCCAGCGTGTTCTAGGTCGACCCCGGGGTCTCTTCCCGGTTGGACATGCCCGAAACACCACACCAGGGAGGCGTCCGGAAGGCCTTCTGACCAGATGCCCGAGCCACCTCAACTGGCCCCTCTCAATGCGAAGGAGCAGCGGATCTACTCCGAGCTCTCCACGGATGGTAGAGCTTCTCACCTTATCTCTAAGGGAGAACCCCGCCACCCGACGAAGGAAGCTCATTTTAGCCGCTTGTATCCGTGATCTTGTTCTTTCGGTCATTACCCAAAGCTCGTGACCATAGGTGAGGGTTGGAACGTAGATCGACTGGTAAATTGAGAGCTTCGCCTTGCGGCTCAGCTCCTTCTTCGCCACGATGGACCAGTACAGGCACCGCTTAATAGCAGAGGCTGCAGCGATCCGTCTGTCGATCTCTCGCTCCATCCTTCCCTCACTCGTGAACAAGACCCCAAGATACTTAAACTCCTCCACTTGGGGCAGGACCTCATTCCCGACCCGGAGGGTGCATTCCACCCTTGTCCGACTGAGAACCATGGCCACAGACTTGGAGGTACTGATCCTCATCCCGGCTGCTTCGCACTCGGCTGCAAATCGCTCCAATGAGAGCTGGAGGTCCCGACTTGATGAAGCCAAAAGGACAACATCATCCGCAAAAAGCAGAGATGAGATCCGATGGCCACCAAACCAGAACCCCTCAACTGCGCCTAGAAATTCTGTGTATAAAAATTATGAACAGAATCGGTGACAAAGGACAGCCTTGGCGGACTCCAACTCCCACCGGAAACGAATTCGACCTGTTGTTACCAATATGGACCAAACTCTGGCTCCGATGATACAGCGACCGAATGGCTCGTAGCAACAAATCTGGAACGCCGTACTCTCGGAGCACGCCCCACAAGATCGTTCGAGGGACACGGTCGAAAGCCTTCTCCAAATCCACAAAGCACATGTGGACGGATTGGGCAAACTCCCATGCCCCCTCCAGAATCCTGTGGAGCGTATAGAGTTGGTCAAGAGTGCTACGGCCAGGACGAAAACCACACTGTTCCTCCTGAATCTGAGGTTCGACTATCGGTCGGATCCTCCTCTCTAGTACCCCTGCATAGACTTTCCCAGGTAGGCTGAGGAGTGTAATTCCACGATAATTGGAACACACCCTCCGGTCCCCCTTCTTAAAAATCAGGACCACCACCCCAGTTTGCCAATCCAGAGGTACAGCCCCCAATGACCACGCGATGTTGCAGAGACGTGTCAACCAAGACAGTCCTACAGCATCCAGAACCCTGAGATATTCCGGGCGGATCTCGTCCAACCCCGGAGCTTTTTGACAACCTCAGTGACCTCCACTCCAGTGATGGGCGGACCCCCACCAAAACCCCCAGGGTCTTCCTCTTCCACGGAGGGCGTGTTGGTGGATTGAGGAGGTCCTCAAAGTATTCCCTCCACCTCTCGACGACATCCCCAGTTGAGGTAAGCAGCTCCCCACCTCCACTGTAAACAGTGTTTGTGGAGAACTGCTTCCCCCTCCTAAGGCGTCCGATGGCGGTCCAGAACCTTTTTGAGGCCAACCGATAATCACTCTCCAAGCCCTCACCGAACTCCTCCCACGCCCGAGATTTTGCATCTGCAACAGCCTCAGCTGCGGCACGTTTGGCCTGCCGATACCTGTTTGCTGCCTCAGGAGTCCCACAGGCTAATAAAACCCGATAGGCCTCCTTCTTCAGCTGGACGGCCCCCTTCACCGCAGGTGTCCACCACCGGGTTTGGGGATTACCGCCACAACAAGCACCGATGACCTTACGGCCACAGCTATGGGCTGCCGCCTCAACAATGGAGGCACGAAACATGGCCCATTCGGATTCCATGTCCCCCGCCTCCTGCGGGACGTGGTTGTAGCTCTGCCGGAGGTGGGAGTTGAAGGCCTCTCGGACAGGGGACTCCGCCAAACGTTCCCAGCAGACCCTGATTACACGCTTGGGCCTGCCAGGTCTGGAAGGCAGCCTCCCCACCACCGAAGCCAACTCGCCACCAGGTAGTGATCGGTAGACAGCTCAGCTCCTCTCTTCACCCGAGTGTCCAGAACATATGGTCGCAAGTCCGATGACACGACTACAAAGTCAATCATCGAACTGCGACCTAGGGTGTCCTGGTGCCAAGTGCACTTATGGGCACACTTATGTACGAACATGGTGTTCGTGATAGACAAACTGTGACAAGCACAGAAGTCTAACAACGAAACACCATTCGGGTTCAGACTAGAGAGGCCGAAACCACTGATCACACCCTTCCAGGTCACACTATCGTTGCCCACATGGGTGTTGAAGTCTCCCAAGACAACGAGTGAGTCTCCCGAGGGAGCGTTCTCCAACACCCCCCCCTAAAGACTCCAAAAAGGGTGGGTGCTCTGAACTGTCATTTGGTGCATAAGCACAAATAACAGTCAGGACCCGTCCCCCACCCGAAGACAGAGGGAAGCTACCCTTTCGTCAACTGGGGAGAACCCCAACATTTGGGCACCGAGACGGGGGCAACAAGGATACCCACACCGGCTCGCCGCCTCTCCCCATGAGCAACTCCAGAATAGAAGAAGGTCCAGCCTCTCTCGAGATGGATGGTTCCAGAGCCCAAGCTATGCGTTGAGGTGAGCCCTACTATATCTAGTCAGTATCTCTCCACCTCACGCACCAGATCAGGCTCCTTCCCCGCCAGAGAGGTGACATTCCATGTCCCGAGGGTCAGAGTAAGTATCCGAGGATCGGTCTGACAGAACCCATGCCTTCGGCTGCCACCCAACTCACACTGCACCCGACCCCTAAAACTCCACCCACGGGTGGTGGGTCCATAGGAGGGCGGACCCATGTCTCCTTTTCGGGCTAAGCCCGGCCAGGCTCCATGGGCAGAAGCTTAAGCAACTTAAACTTTTTTAAATAATTATATTAACTTTTGCAGTTTATCATTTGAATTTTGTTTTTGTCCATTCTTGCATCTGCAGCTGCTTAGCAACTTGTAGTTGTCATTTTCTGATTCTCCTGTTTATGATGCCCCCCACATTTTCAATAGAAAACTCTTGATATCCAAAGCATCAATTCCTGTGGCTGTCCCTGGTATGCAGTGCTAAGTACTTACCAAAGGTGATCTGAAGGACAACCAGAGAACTGGCGAAGGTGTCATGTTCTACCCACAGAAGAGCTGCTGGAGTACAAACTACCCAAACTGTGAATGCCGGCTATGATTGAAAAATGTATCACAACACCAAGACCGCACTGATTTACTGCCATTTTTACATAGTCCCTCTATTTTGAAAGGCTCAGAAGTAATTTGACAGCAGACAATTGTAGTTCATAAAAAGTAATAGACTTTCCGACAGTTATAGTGATGTACTTTTTTTTTTTTCTAACTTTAACACATCACATTAGACAGTTGTTTATTGCAAGTCCAAAATGTGTTCCAAAGACACGTCAGTGCAATTAAAGAAGTCAACTATTTGGCTGACACAATGAACACACTTCTCAGAGGGATAGAAAGAAATTTATGATTGGCGAAATCAACAATCTCGTACATCCTTAAAAAAGGAAGAAATATGCTGGCAAGCTGAATACCACCTAAAGAACATGGAAGACAAAGTGGAGGGACCAAGAACACTTAAGGAGATATGTGAATTATTGTCCAAATCTACAATCACAAGATGAATTCATGAATGCAAGAACATGGGGTTTATGATTAGGGAAGGCCACTGGAAATGCTCACGAACAGGAAGGCCAAATAAAACTTCCAAAAAACCCCAAAAGGATAAACATGCCTGCTCCATTCATGAACTTTTCTTAATTCAAGACTACACTGTAGCAGACGGATGGGAAGAACTGTATTGAAAACAAAGAAGAAGAGCTCATCGTCCAACGCATATTATATCTGTCAAATATAGCAGTGACAGTCTTATGGTACGGGCTTGTGAAGCTACTAAAAGAACCGGGTTACGAGTGTTGATTCATCTGACTGCTGAACAAGGAGAAGCAGGATGAATTCTGAAGTGCACAGAACTTCACAATCTGCTCCATATCAGTCAAGTGCTGCAAAAATGACAAGACTACGTTGTTACAGTGAGGTGGATAATGACCCAAAACATAGCACAAAAGCAACCCAAGGTCTTTTCAAGGCAAATTAATGGGTATACATCAACGTCCACATCAGGCTCCAGCTCTCATTCCAATACATCGTTCCACTAACTGAAGGTCAAAAGAGTCAAAAGAGAAGGTCAGAGAGGCAGCAGGAAGCTCTGGAAGCATCTGAACTAGGGAAACTCAGCATCTGGTGATGTCTGTGTGTTCCCTCCTGATAGTATTTTATTTACTAAATAGTTCCTATAATTGTATTTTTGTGATAAATTCCTTGAATTAAAAAAAAAAAAAATTAATTCTACACTTTAATCATGTGATTACAATAATTAAAATCTACAAGTGTAGATACAAATGTACTAAAAACACTTATGGACTAACTGCATAAGAGTTTGTGAAGAGATACTGTTGTTAAGCGTGGCAAGATCACAATCATAACAATTCAGCATTCCTCTGAGCAGATGGCAAATGGCCAGAAGCTTAAAAAATGTCTGTCGGTTGAATGTAACTGGAATAGGAACACTAGAATTTAAATTGGGAACTTTTCAAAATAGCATTTACTAAAGTTCCTTTGTTTATAATACATTTCATTTATTCATTAAGTGTGTGTATGTGTTGGCCCTCTACTTACAAAATTAATCCGTTCCACTGCCTTTTTCGTAACCTGGGGTTTTCGTAAGTTGAACCGCATTTTACATGTAAAACGCGTGATTCGTTCCAAGGCTTCCAAGACTACCCCATGAACCCTTTAAAAATGATAAAAGTACACCAATTTTGTATGACATACCTGTTAAAAGTAAAAGAAAATTATTTACCTTTTTTTTTAAATCTCTCAAACCACCCATGCAACGCTTTAAAGTCCGGGGGTTGCTGGTCTGAAGAACCCTCACCCCCACCCCCCTTCACGAGGTCCTTAAATATGGCGGTTGCTTTTTCCGAAATAATCACCTACGTCACTGTATCTCCGCTTTTAAGGTCTCCTGCTTCAGTATCATTGCGATTGTAGAGGGGTTTCGGCCATACTCCTTTGTGATTTCGCTCAACCGCATCCCACTTTCGTTTTTTTTCTCCTGCTTCACTTCGATTGATAATGAAACCCGCTTCTTCTTTTCGGTGTCACCGGGAATTACTTTCTTGGGATCCATGATAGACAATAAAATATAACGCTGCAATGATCTCACTCAAAAAAACTCACTAGCCAACAGTCCTGTTCAACTCTCCTTCACGCGTGTGACAAACAGGAAGTATGGGTACAGTACAGCTCTTTCCTGACCAATGGGAGGCCAGCGGAGCAGGATGTTGGGAGCCAGCCAATGAGAGAGCAACTCGTGCATTGTTTGAATGGCACATTTGGCGCTTTTCGTAAGCTTTTTTTGTGCACGGAAGTGGGCGGCACCACAAGACCTCCGATCTCGTAAAGAAGCAAGTTAATATTGAATCCGGACCTCTGATCTCTTGAGAAAGTTAGTTAATATTGAATCCAGACCATAGATCTTTCAAACAGGTAATTCCGCTTTAAATACAACACCCTGTCTCAAAAGCTCTGTCGGCTGCGTGTGGGCGGAGCCTGAATTCAACGGAGCGTGCACTCGAAGAGAGAGAGAGCGATAGAGACAGTGTTGCGTGTGTGTATATGTGCGTTAATAAAAAATGTTTCAATGAAATTAATAAATGTTAATGAAATGGTTTAATAAATATTTTTTTTACTTTTAACACATTTCATACAAAATTGGTTTACTTTTATCATTTTTAAAGGGTTTATGGGGTAGTCTTGGAACGAATCACGCGTTTTACATGTAAAATTCACCTCAACTTACGAAAACTCCAGGTTCTGAAAAAGGCTCTGGAACGAATTAATTTCATAAGTAGGGGGCCGACTAATATATATATATATATATATATATATATATATATATCACACTGGTCCTTCTCAAAAAATTAGCACATTGTGATAAAGTTCATTATTTTCTGTAATGTGCTGATAAACATTAGATTTTCATATATTTTATATTCATTACACACAATTGAAGTAGTTCAAGCCTTTTATTGTTTTAATATTGATAATTTTGGCAAAAAAAAGTAAAGAATAACCAAAAATCCCTATATCAAAAAATTAGCATATTTCATCCAAACAATAAAAAAAAGTGTTTTTAATACAAAAAAAGTCAACCTTCAAATAATTATGTTCAGTTATGCACTCAATACTTGGTCGGGAATCCTTTGAAATGACTGCTTCAATGCGGCGTGGCATGGAGCCAATCAGCCTGTGGCACTGCTGAGATGTTATGGAGGCCCAGGATGCTTCGATAGCGGCCTTAAGCTCATCCACAGTGTTGGGTCTGGTGTCTCTCAACTTTCTCTTCACAATATCCCACAGATTCTCTATGGGCTTCAGGTCAGGAGAGTTGGCAGGCCAATTGAGCACAGTAATACCATGGTCAGTAAACCATTTAGCAGTGGTTTTGGCACTGTGAGCAGGTGCCAGGTCGTGCTGAAAAATGAAATCTTCATCTCCATAAAGCTTTTCAGCAGATGGAAGCATGAAGTGCTCCAAAATCTCCTGATAGCGAGCTGCATTGACCCTGCCCTTGATAAAACACAGTGGACCACCAGCAGCTGACATGGCACCCCAGACCATCACTGACTGTGGGTACTTGACACTGGACTTCAGGCATTTTGGCATTTCCTTCTCCTCAGTCTTCCTCCAGACTCTGGCACCTTGATTTCTGAATGACATGCAAAATTTGCTTTCATCCGAAAAAAGTACTTTCTTCTGCTGCTGTTTCTGGTTCAAAAGTGGCTTGACCTGAGGAGTGCGGCACCTGTAGCCCATTTCCTGCACATGCCTGTGCACGGTGGCTCTGGATGTTCCTACTCCAGACTCAGTCCACTGCTTCCACAGGTCCCCCAAGGTCTGGAATCGGCCCTTCTCCACAATCTTCCTCAGGGTCCGGTCACCTCTTCTGGTTGTGCAGCGTTTTCTGCCACACTTTTTCCTTCCCACAGACGTCCCACTGAGGTGGCTTGATACAGCACTCTGGGAACAGCCTATTCGCTCAGAGATTTCTTTCTGTGTCTTACCCTCTTGCTTGAGGGTGTCAATGATGGCCTTCTGGACAGCAGTCAGGTCGGTAGTCTTACCCATGATTGTGGTTTTGAGTAATGAACCAGGCTGGGAGTTTTTAAAAGTCTCGGGAATCTTTTTACTTTCTTGTATTAAAAACACTTTTTTAATTGGTCGGATGAAATATGCTAATTTTTTGAGATGAAAGTTTAATTTTGATCAGTACATTACAGAAAATAATGAACTTTATCACAATATGCTAATTTTTTGAGAATATATATATACATATATATATATATATATATATATATATACACACACACACACACACACACACACACACACACACACACACACACACACACACACACACACGTCATTCATTTTGAGTAATGAATTTCCTAAAAATAACTCCATTGCCACATTATTGTAATTTCACTTTTCTTATCTTCACAGTTTTGTTCTTCATCTTGATTACTCCAACTTAACACACAAGTTAAGACTTGCTTTGATAATCAGCCAATGCTTACTGTGTTGTGCAACTTCAAGATGAATCCAGTCAGCAAAAAAAATCCAAAGACCAGGTGCAAAAACTACTCTTCTGTACAACTGTGTTGGGATAAAAGGGTACAATAACACAGAGCACTTAATGTTATAACGGATTTATTAAATAAAATGGATTTTTTTTTTTGTTGCTGTTGTTTTTGCTAGATTTGCAGTTTATATTCATTTCAAAGCATTTTCTTTTGTTATTGAAGAAATGTGATTCTCAAATGAATTATACCACCAGAAATAGAAACACAATGTGACCTCAAAATTGTACTCAATTCACAATCTCTAAGATCAGGACCATCAGGACTAAAAACATCATAAAATTAATCCTGGCATGCAGATTTCCACGGAAAGCACATTCCCCCATTTAAACCACCCCAGCCGGCTTGATTCAGGAGCAAATCTGGAATGTTCTGTTCGACACATGACATTAACTAATAGAGTGGATACCATCGGTCTCCTCTCAGAGAATGGAAATTCATTATTTCAAAAACATTTGCACAATTAAAAAAAAAAAAATACAAGACAATCAATCAGATTGTGGTGTGTGTGGAACATAACTATGGAATACCAAAGAAAGCAAATGTGTAAGCAGAAATTATATTTTCATCATGATACTATACAGTTTAAATTATATTGAGTGGTGTGCAGAGTTAGTACTAGAATCCATTTCCATGGTTTTCTTTTCTGCAGTCCTTATACCCTGTACACTATTCAGAACAGATCATGCCTAATCCAAACCAAATAATTAAAAAAAAAAAATAGGAGTCATGTAAGACACTGTAGCCTCAATATATTAAATCTGCATACATGGGTAGAAATATAAACCTGGATCACGGTCATACCTGGTCCCATCACTGTAGGCCTGTCCTTCATGTTCAGGTTGCACACTGCTAATCTGAATAAATATTTGTGCAAACTGGATTAATGAAGGTTTACATGATCAACAGCACTGGGTGTAGTATGTCTTAGTGTAGTCATGTGGAGAAATAAGGAGCATGTCAATTGCACTTTCCCTAGCTTTCCATTACTCTTTCCGGGTCCCGGCCTTGTGTAATGTATTGGTTTGTGCTGATCATGAGGAGCACATCAATGCAGAAAGAGAACAGCAGCGTGAAGGGGACTGCAATTCTTCAATATCTTCTTCTGGATACTCTGCATGTACTACTTAACCTCTGATGCATCGGCGGGTTCAGCTGGACAAGTCGTTGGAAGAAGGGGTACAGGCGAAGTAGCTTCGATGAGGGCGGGATTTAGAATGATTGGCAGTGTCATGGGGGGCACACCCACTTGTAGTGGAGAGGCAAGGGGCTGAAGTATTAGAGGGGACTGAGTGAGAGTAGGCAGGGATTCAGGTGAACTCTTAACTGGAGTGGGTATTGGAGGTGTGGAGGGGGGCACTGGAGAGGATCTATCATTACCTGTGAGTTTAAAAAAAAAAAAAAAAAAAAAAGATCAGGTAACCACAATGATAAGTATAATACAGTGGTACCCCACTTTACGAAATTAATCCGTTCCAGCACCTTTTTCGTAACCTGCATTTTTTGTAAGTTGAACCGCATTTTACATGTAAAACACGTAATTCGTTCCAAGGCTCCCAATACTACCCTCTAAACCCTTTGAAAATGATAAAAGTACACCAATTTTGTATGAAATAGGTGTTAAAAGAAAATTATTTACCTTTTTTTTTTTTTTTTAATCTCTCGAACCACCCATGCAACGCTTTAAAATCCGGGGGTGGCTGGTCTGAAGAACCCTCAACCCCATCCTCCTTCACGAGGTCCTTAAATTTGGCAGTTGCTTTTTCTGAAATAATCGCCTCCATCACTGTATCTCCACTTTTAAGGCGTCCTTCTGCTTCAATATCGTCCCGATTGTAGAGGGGTTTCGGCCATACTCCTTTGCGATTTCACTCAACCGAATCCCACTTTCATATTTTATCATCTCCTGTTTTACTTTAATTGACAACGGAGCCCGCTTCTTCTTTTCAGTCTCATCGGGAATCACTTTCTTGGGGCTCATGATTAATAATGAAAGTTAACGCTGCAATAAGCACACTCAAAAAAGCTCACGAACCAACAGTACAACTCTTCTTCACGCGCGTGTCGAACAATGGGTCGAAGGCACACCAAAAGCATTATGAGTACAGTACTGTATTATGGAGAGTCAGCTCCCTCCTAGCCAATGGCAGGCCAGCGGGGTGGGGTGTTGGGAGACAACCAATGGGAAAGCAACTCGCGCATTGTTTGAATGGCGTGTTTGAATTTTTAAGATGGCGCTTTCGTAACATGAACTTGTGTTGTATTCAGAGACAAATTTTAGGAAAATGCGTTTCGTAACCTGAATTTTTCATTTGTTGACACTTTTGTAAAGTGAGGTACCACTGTATATCATTCACTCACTGTCTATTTAGCACACATGGTGCTCCTATACATATGGAGTAGCTAGCATTGTTCCATGCTCACCATTGGCACTGAGTGTTTGTAAGTCCTGAGGGGATGCAGGCCTGCTGGGGGTCTTTGGCTCTGTCGGGGCAGTTGGCACTAATGTAGGGGATGGCTGAGAAATGGGAACAGAAGCAGGATCTACAGGCACACTCGGAACAGGTTCTGCACACACAATCGGGGAACACCAGTAATTTAATAGCGACTATTAAAGGCAGAAGACACAAAAATCTTTGAAAAACTGAAAATCACATGCACTCCAAAGGAAGGATGTATTACAGACTGTTAAATGGAACATTAAATGTGTGCATTGTGATACCTGGCAGAACAGCTTGCTTAAAAAGTTCCTCACGTAGGTGTGGCAAGAAACAGTCAATCCTCTCCCATGTAATCTCCCACAGATCAGAATAGCCTGTACGTGAGTCTGCACTGTGGAAGATTCCAGCTGTGTCCATTACAAGAAGCATGTTCTTCAGAGACTCAGGAATTGCCTCTAACTGTACAAAAACAAACAAACAAACAAATAGTAAATGGTCTTTAAAAACTATCGATGCATCTTTATGTGGACATGGATGATTCACTTTCGATGCAGTGAATCAACATAATCTATTATGGCTAGCTGAGCAGTACATAATAAGTTTAATTATTACACATTATTATTTTTTATTCTTTTATGCATTAATGTACGTATTGTATACAGATGCTCCCCAACTTACGTTTTAGTTCGGTTCTGGACGGCCGAACACAAGTTGAAGAAAAAAAAAAAAACGTAAGTTGTTACTGTATGTTCCAGTGATGTAGGACGTTCATACTGTACTATACATCCATAAATACCATTACCGTATCTCATAAAACACCCCTAAATCAATTATTATAAACACAAGTGTAAAATAATATCAAATATATCAAATAATTTCAACATTAATTTCAAATTAAATTCAAGCAAAATCAGTTCAAATAGATAAATTTTAATCACATTGACTCATGAAATATCAAATAAAACCTTTAACATTCTCTGTGAAGCGATCTTTCTGCTTGTAAATGGTTCTGATGGTCAATGGAGCCATTTGGAAGAAACGTGCCACATTCACATGTTTCTCACCAGCATCAATTTTCTTGAAAATTGCCATCTTCGTTTCTAACAAGATGGCTTGCCACTTTTTCTGATTACCACCATCCATGATGTACCACCAAGGTACATGGGAGACCTTGCCGGCGATGTCAGATTTCTTTATGAAACTCGCCAAAGGTTCCGATACGTTTTGAGTCTGTTTGCCGATTTTCACCTCAAATTTGGCATTCTTTTCTAGCCATTCCCACTTAAAATTATTCTTAACATCTTAATTTATTTGTGACACACAAGATTCCTCTTCTTCCATTCAAGTTCGCACCATTTTAAACACAACACGCTGCAAATTTGCATTGAGCCGAGTCACTTTACATGAAGCCGAGCCGAGTCACTTTATATGAAGCTTAAAACAGCCAATCAACGCTTACAGTATTGAGAGGCGCTCCGCCAAAAGTAGTTCACTTGCTTGTGCTTGAGACAAAGTGCGGGTTATCCGGACTTCCGGTCTTTCAAGTGAGCAAGGGTGCCGTTGAATACTTGTTTAGTACTCAGCCTGCACTGATGTGAATCACCAGCAGAGCGGAGAGTTCTCTTTCTTTTCTGGATTCGGGTTTTCCTTTATTTTACAACTCTCTTTGCTTGACTGAGTATGCATGGTAGATTCCGCCAATCCGAGCAGATAGTTAATGTCTTGGGAAAACCGGAAATTCCGGCATATGCTGGAAAAGTTGCACTCATGCTAGTAGGCTTATGCTTCTGACCAACCATATTTGCTTAGGGTTACAAAAGTCCACAAAACAGTGTAAACACAAAGATCACAGAGACGACGTTTTAACGCAAGTGTAACACAGAGTGAACTGGGAAGAATTAGGGGCACATTCATTCTGTCATTTGTAAACAATGAAGGCAGCGTCATTACGTCATTGCATCAGCGTACTACATAGGTATGTCTCGTACTACAGAGAGCACGCTAAACTCAATATTTGACTTTTTTTTTTTTTTTTTTTTTTGAAAAAAAATAAAATAAAATCGAAAAAACGTAAAATGAATGAACATAAGTCGGGGGGGCATCTGTATTAATGTTTCATAAATACACTCATTTTGAAATTACATACAACTGTATTGACGGAAGTAGACATTCATCTGAATGCATTACAGGGATCCCTCACTTTCTGCGGTTAATTGGGACTGAGATCCCCCGCGACCGCCGAATTCCGTGAAGTAGGATCGACCCCCCTGACTGACGTATACGTAGATGTGTATATAACATCAATAAATGCATATTCAACACTATAAACGCTGAAATAACAATCAAACATTCAGAAAATAATGCACAAGATGTAAATAAAATACAAATACACACATACAGCTGCGTGGCACACACTCAGATGCGCACCTCATAAAAATGTAAGTACTTTTGATTTGGGGTTTTGGGTTGTTTGTTATTTTTGTTTGTTTGGGGGTTTTATTGCATAATTCACCTTGTTTTTGCAGCATTTTGCTTAACTTTTCCCCCCATTCTTCCTTAATTTCCTTATTTTTAATTAGATAAATATTCATTAAAAAATAATTGATGCACTGAAGCCACATGACTTGAAGGGTGAAGTAGCGAGGGATCCCTGTAATTTACTTTTAACTCTTTCTTCTGGGAAATATTGTTTCACCCTTCAAACAAATTGCCCAGTTACTTGCTAACTTTACTTTACACTATGAATGCTACTCTGAGTGCTTCTTACCAGGAGGTCACTGGAGCCAGCATGCATGTACTTGTCCATGAAGTCTAGTATAGTAAGCCAGAGAGCAGCGAATGTAGGCAAAGAAAGTAGTGGGGAGAGATGCTGAAGGAATACCTGAGGAGGCAAATGCACCAGACATCATTTAACAGTTTTCAAAGAGAACTCGCTGTATTTACAAAATATTATTTATTTCAGACCTTTGAGAGCAGTGTGCATGCCCTCATCCTAGTCTCCTCCATGCCCCCAACGTCAGCCGGGCTAATGTTGTCTAAGAGCTTCGTCAGCAGCGGAAACAAGACCTGAAATAAAATGATGTTTTGAGTGCGTATAAATGGATGTTTAACTTGCATTTAACTACTGTGCCAAATGTGATTGTCTTACCTTGTTGAAACAAGATTCCCACTCCACAGCATCCAGCGTTTGAAGATCATGTACAAGCAGCGCCCTCTGGAGGTAAGTGAGAGCCTGCATCCGAACCTGTCTCCGCGCATCACAGCACAGCCAAGCCATACCTGCAGGGGTCACTTTAATCTTTAATTCTGCTGAAGATACAGGCTCTCACAGTGAATATAAAAAGGTCTGCACACTCCTGATAAAATTCCAGGTTTTTGTGATTAAAAAAAAAACCAAGGTAAATATAAAAGAATAATTTCAGGACTTTGGTCACCTTTAATAATACATGCAATTCAACTTAAAAATAATCTTTAAGGGGCAACAAATAAGTTAAAAAAATACATTTAAAAATCTCGAAATAACCTGCTTGCACAATATACGGACCCTTAAACTCATACTCTGTTGGAGCAAATTTGATATGACAGCATCAAGACGAGAAGTTTATCAACACATCCTGACTTGGCAATCTTTGCCCACTCTTCCTTTCAAAAACACCCTAAAGTGAATACAATTGTGAGAGTTACCTTTCTTCAGATCACCCCACAAATTTTCAATTGGACTCAGGTCTGAACTCTGTATGGGTAATTCCAAAACTGTAATCTTTTTCTGGTGAAGTAACTCGTGTTGATTTGACAGTATGCTTCGGGTGGCTCCCTTGCTGAAACATGAAATTCTTTTTCATCTACAGCTTTTCAACAGCGGCTTCCAGGCTTCCTTGTTGTGCCAAATTTCACTCAGAGTTTATACTGTTTATAATGCCCTCCACCTTGACGAAAGTCTGGACTACATTTAATTATGAATTTGCAATTATGTCAGATCTAACTAAAGTAAAATCTGAAGAAAAAAAAAAATCAGCACAAAGCTCAACTCAATTTATGGATAATCAGAGTCACTTTTACTTAATGGCAGGTTGTGCTGACTATTATATAACAAGTTATAATGTGAGCACATCCACATAACACAAAAGAGAGCAATGTACCCTCTAAGCTGCACTCGTGCACAATCGCGAACTCCTTGCACATTCTCAGGGCACAAGAATATCTATGCAGCACATAAAATAAAATTCAACAGAAACGAATTAATTAATATCCAACATTAGACGTCATCTAATTAATTCGACCAATAATAGCTTTCTGTACAATTTTGCAATGTAACTCAGTGAGTGACAGCTGTCTAGCCAATGATACGATACAATTCACTTACGCTACGCAGCCCATCATAGCATAAACAGTGCTTGCATATGTGCCCTGCCCATACGCGCCATGCAGTGTCCTCAGTGTGCTGACGGAGCTTGTGTATGCCCAGACACATGAAAAATTAAAGGGAGCACTGCAAGAGAGTGCACACAACTTAAGCAAGCATTTTATTTTTTCATTTTTCCTTTTTTATAAAAGATTTCTATTTTATGGTTTAAGCTGAATTATACAGATTACAGTATTCTTTTCGGATTTTTCCTATACAGATTACAGTAAAGGTTGCAAAAGTTCTAAAATTATGTACTGTGGCCTCATTTTCAACATCACAAAACCTGGCATTATCACATAGAAAAAAGGTAAAGTCCATGGGCTTTTACACCCGAGCCTAGTGGCTCATCGGACCGGTGCTTTTCCCCGGATTCTGTAGCGTGAAGCGACTAGGAGTACAGCTCCTCCTGGATGGGACGCTAGTCCATCGCAGGTTACCTTTCCAGTATATTTTTACTGGTACCCATTTATAATGCTGGGTGAACAGAGGCACACTTGTGGTTAAGACTTTTTGCCCAGTGTTCTAAGCACAGTGAGGTTCTCGGTGGGATTTGAACACTCAACCTCCCGATCATGAGCCCAGCACCCTAACCACTGGCATTATCACATGGGTGTGTAGCTTGTTTATATCTAATATATGCGCATAGCAGTGAAATACCAATAAAAATGTATCTTACATGCATCACTAAAGCATCTCATACAGTTGTTTGTATTTGGCTCATATTTGTGAGCATATAAGTTTAGTTTATGAAACTCAAGTCTCTAATCCTATATTCATATTAGTACACCACAATATAGCACCGGAGAGTCTCAACCTTAGTTTGGGAATCTTAAAGGGTCAAGACAGAGTTTCCTATACAGTATTGTCACTATGTGTGTGTGTGTGTGTGTGTGTGTGTGTGTGTTTTACATATAACACTCACACACACCTACATGCATACAACGCTGTGCAAAAGTTTTTCCCCCCTGACTGATTTTTTTTTATTTTTGCACCTTTGATGATCTGAAAAAGTTAAGTGTGACAAAGTTAAACATTACACAAAGACAACCCAAGTACTGTATTCAAAAAATGAAGTGGGGCCAATGGTTAAGGTTAGGCTGCACTCACGTTTTTTCAATTTTACGTTTTGTTTTTTTTTAAGTCAAATTTTGAGTTTAGACGTACCTACATTGAATGCAGCGTCATTATGTCAGCGTACTTTGTTTACAAACTACAGACTGTGTGTGTGTGTGTGTGTGTGTGTATATATATATATATATATATATATATATATATATATATATATATATATATATATATATATATATGATAGCCGATACCCACTCCTAGATATTGGTGTCAACAGGTCCTAAAGTTGGAGGGATCCGGGCTTTATGTCCAAATACCGGGAGAAAGCACCGCTACAGGTGTCCTCCTGAGACCTCGGATTAACCTTCTTGAATTTAACGTTACACTGATACAGCGCCTGAAAGTAATGATCTCGGTCTCTTTAAGGGGGCGTGGCTGAGAGAAGTTTAGGTCACGACCCAAGAAGACTTCTAATCTCCATCTCTATTGATCTGACTCCATGCGCAAGGCAATAATAGATAATAAAATATAATATTATAATATAATAAAAAATTATAGAGGAATCTGGGCTTTATGTATAAACTCGCGCAACTGTTAAACTCGGACACTGAAGATGAAGAATTTGATGGATTTGTGGAAGAGGAATGAACTGAGAAAGTGAGTTTATTGTTTTATATTGTTAAAGCTGAACGATGTTGAGAGTTATTGTGAAGTGTATTATTTTATATATTGTGTTACAATGATGAGCAATGATGAGTTATTGTGAGAGTTGAATCAAGTTTGACTTATCTGACTTTTGTTTTGCTTAATGCGTTTTATAATCTGTGCGCCTTATGGCCCGGAAAATACGGTATTTAAATCTTTCTCAGACTGAATAAAATGGAAAGCAAGTAGACGCAGCATTGAACAGATAGAGGACAAAGACATTGACAACAGTTAGAAGTGGCATGCGACTGGAAGATTTATAATAAAGCTAAAGGGAGTGACAAAGTGATTTTATTCGACAGGTATTAAGTCTGACCTTGGAGCAAAGGACACCAGCAACTCGACCACAGTGTCTGAGAATCAGCTTCAATCTTTTTCCCACTAGTCTCTAGATGGTGCTGTTCTTCTGCCCATGAGCTGTAGATACTGGCTGCCCGTGTGTGCAGCGTGTGCATAAGATCTAACAACTAGAAAAGAAGCAGGACATTATCCCCACAGTATTTCAAACAATTCAATTAGGTTTTCAGACAAAAACACGTCACGGAAACACCAGCAGGAAATGGCAGACTGCAAAATAAATAAATCAACTTGTGTTAATTTTGATGTTGGTCAGTATGCATGTTTGTTAATTCAAATGAGAAAATTAGGCTCAGTGAACAGTATAGCACAAAAGGTGGGAGAAAATGTTCCATTCCATGGAAAATCTTACTGCTGAACAAGTATGGATGAGCTGTAATGTATGTATTATTTGGGCTTTCAATTATTAAATAAAACCATTGGTTATCTTTCGCTTTGTAATATGTACACATAATGTGAACTGTGCATGTATTAGCAATGACTGTACACACAAATTTGAGCAGCAATAGAAAAGGAAAAACAAAGCACCACACCACACAACTCTACAGTCGCAGGTAAGTCAACTACAAAGGAAGTAGGGAAAGGGCTGTGGTACTTACGTCCTGACTAACCTGTAAAGACACCGTATGGTAGCTGGCTGGAACACCCTCGTCCTCCTCATCATCACTGTGGGAACGGGAAGGCCGCTGACTGGTGGGTTTCGCCCGTCTGGACACCCCGTCCTTCTCCCGTGGCTTCTTCCGAAGCCGATTAGCTTTTGAGTCGTATTTGTGACTCTTTTTTTTCTCATGGGTGCGATAACCTGTTTAAGCCATAGGAATGCAGATGAAAGAAAGAGAGTTAAACCTCATTTTGTCAACTTGTCTACCAGTCTTTCCTGCCTTTTCAGTAATTTGACAGAGTAGCATCATGTTTTATCTTTCAACAGCAGTGCTTTTAGAAACAACCAAGCTGCCTTGGAAATTCATCCAAATATTTTTTTTCCTCCTGTTTCCTGATGCGCAGAAGACAAAGAACAACTATACTGCATGTTTATACCACTGTTTCTATGAGCTTTTTACATGTTAGAACTATGCACTTTGATCAAGCTGCTTTCATACTGAGCTTGTAAACCCTGTTGACAGCAGGTATCTACAAAAGTGCATGTAGCCCTCTGATGAATAAGAAGCCCATGTCGAATCACAGAGCCAAAAAGTGTTGAATATCTTAACTAAGCCAGCTGAAAATAGCTGGATTGAAAAACTGAAGGATAAACAGAGAGAGTGTATAAAAGTCCCACAGTATGATTGCCCCAAGTTAAATGACTCACCCTTAGTGCACAGCTTAAGATACCCAACAAAAAAGCTTCCAGGCATTGACACATCCAATTACAGTACTATGGATCCGACCTACACAAAGACTTCTTAATCCCGGAGGAGTCAATCTGCACATATGAGCTCTGAAATGCAGTCAGTCTACACTCATACATCTTGCTGTAGTGTTTTGCTCAAGTGAGCACTTAAGCAAATGGAATTATGATGTCAGTTCAGAGTAAGTCAGCACTAGATTTTTATTTATTGTGTCGGAATAGTCCCACTTAAAATTCCCTTGAACAGGGAATCAAATACCCCCAGACAATACAGAGATCCCTCACTTTCCACAGTTAATGGGGATTCTTCCCCCCTGATTTCTGCAAAGTACGATTGACCCCCCTGACTGACGTATACGTACATGTACGTGTGTATTATAATCTCAATAAATACATATTCAATGCGATAAATGCTTATAATAACAATTAAACATTCAAAATAATGTATAAGACGTAAATAAAATAAATACACACGCATACAGACGCGTGCGTGCAAACACAGATATGCACCTCACAAAAAAGTAAGTAGTTTTGTTAGGGGGTTTTGGGTTGCCTTTTTTGGGGGGGGGGCGCTGCATAATTGGCCTTGTTTTGTGGTATTTTCCTTAACTTTTCCCTATTTTTTTTTTTTTTTTTTAATTTTTGAATGAAAATTTTTGAAAAACCTCCTGCGATGCACTGATGCCGCAGAAACTGAAGCACGAACTAGCGAGGGATCACTGTATATTTTATTTGGTTGAATGAAGAAACAGGCATCAGAAAACTCATGATGTTAAGACTACTGTTACAATTTTAATACCTATAACATAGCTAACCAGATATCATGACCCACAGTACAGACATAAATAAAGATGCATGTTTAGATATACTCACCTCCATTAAGACTGGCTTCAACAAACACTCTAATGGCTTTAACGCAAAGCTCAAAGTTCTCAGGTGTGACATGTGCAGCATCACGCACAATAAAAGAGAGCGATTCCACACACTTGATGAGAGACTTGGTATCATGCAGACCCATGTCCTGCCCCAAGGTTAAACTGTACTGGTTAATAAGAGGAGTCTGAGGTTTAGAGTCTGCAGAAAGTGGTGCCTTACTGCTGTCCAGGTCATCTTTACCAACCTAACAAAACATAATAGATTAAAAGTAGTTGGCATTAATTCCACAATATATCCTGAGACCAAATTAAAGTTAACTCGGTGTCGAGAGCAGTTTATATTATTTCTCCTATTAGTTATATGTTCTAGAACAATACTTTATTTGTTTGACTTTATGAATGTGTGCCATCACAATTTCATCCATCATTGTTCTGTTACAACAATTTACCACATGCCTTGAATATGTTCCCCAGGCTCAGAGTACTGGAATGGCCTGACTGTGCAGCAAACTTACAGCTGTTAGCAATGCTATACAATGAGCTACATCATTTATGCCCTCACCAATTATTGTACATCATAGTCATCATCATCGTCCTCTGCTTAATCCGGGGTCGGCTTGCTTGGGAATAATTATTGTATACTACATGGAAATTGCATGATATAATTGGACTGCTATCTGAGTTCTCGAAAACCTTATTCCAAGTGGAAAAGGCTTGAATTAAAATGAGGGACTTTGACTAAATGAAGTCCTCACTGTCACACTTTAAATGTAAAAATATAAACCTGGTAATATATACTAAAATTCAGAATTTGTTTAAAAAGACAGCTTTCACTACCCAGCATTTTTCTCTGCTCAGAGCACATAGGGCTCACCTGTCCTGCTTCTGTCATAGTTAAAATAAGTAAGTAAAACATTTTAAAATTAAATTAAACTTACAAAAGAAAAAATCCTATAAATCTCATTTTAGTTTGCGTTTCCGTGTAGTATACACTAAAACTTCTAATTTAATTAAAATAATGTTAAATGTAGGCAGGATGAGACATAATGCTGGTTCCCCTACTTACCACTAGCCATCCCACTTCAACTTCAGTGTTCGAGCGGGGTATTCTGGGCTTGCTGTGTTCAGTGTAGACCTCAGAGTCAGAAGTATAGCCACGGTCCAAAGTGATTTCACTCGAGTGGTATGAGCTCAATTCACTGTCAGACTGAGCACCTACAGAAAGCATTCATTTAAAATTCAGTTAGCACCACACCCTATCACTTTCAAATCAGACTCATTGTCAGGCACCATGAACTAACCACAGGCCTGAATTAATCTAGAGAACATACCCCCTACCTGTGTCACTGTCAGGGCTGCTGCTAGTGGCCTGTAGTGCAGCTGGAGGTTTGACACCTGCACCGATGCACTCCAGCAGTGTAAACAGAGTGTACCAGTCATCCGTGCAGTGGATGTTGGCAGCATTGGTTTTTAGCAGTTCGTGCAAGCCGTAGGCAACCTCTCGACTAACTCGGGACAACACATGCGGCTTCATCATTAGGAGCAGTCGCAAAGAGAGCAGTACCTGTGCAATAAGTGAAGAATATGTTTATTTTTGTTGGGTGGTTTTTTTTTTTTGGTTCAGTGAGCGTCACCACATTCAAGTTGCTGACAGGCTTATTTTCAGTTTGCATATTTCAAGTCACTTATAGTTGAATTTACAGTCACTTATAGTTGAATTTTCTTTCACCTGCATGTCTTACTGTGATAGGATGACTTCCTCCCTATTCTTCAAAATAAAATGTAAGATAAAATGCCTTTTGGTCATTTCACACGGATTACACTATATTGTAAGCACATAATGCAAAGCATCTTGGAATTAGTGTGCTGGATTAAAAAAAAGGTGTTTTTATTAAAAAATAATAATAATAATAATAATAATAAAATAATCACTGTGCACAACAGTATGGCTTTATGGGCAATTTCCTTTGTATTTACATTTAGGCGCTCTTACGAGCAACTCACAATTATCCTTTTTTTTTTTTTTTTTTTTTAATACAACTTGAGCAATTGAGGATTAAGGGCCTTGCTCAAGGGCCCAACAGTGGTGACAGTGGGGATTGAACCGCTGACCTTCGGATTAGTAACCCATCGCATTAACCACTAAGCCACCACTGCCTCATGTATTCTTGGTTGACAGTAGGAAACAAATGTTTCTCTCAGTAAAACATTCAACTATGTGACAAATACAAGTGTGTATGCAGTGTATCACAGATTTAAAAAAAAAAAAAAAAAAAAAAAAAGCTTCAATGTACTTGTGAGCTGATATCCTCTCGGCGCAGCAATCGTATAGCAAGTCTCAGCAGTCCTACTACAGCTCTTTCCACTAGGAAGCAGTTCTCATTAGCATGCACACACAGGTGACACAGACGGGCACGCACAGTCTGCCACAAACACGATACCCGGTCCCTGTAGGCACACAGACAACATTAAACAAGAAAATTGATGATTAAAACAATTACTTCTAACTCCATACATAAGATTAGCTGGAACTACTGGAGAGAACCCATACCTATTCTCTAAAACAATGCGCAGAAGCATTTCCAGACAGAAAGCAGCATCTTCTTCATCATAGGTCTCATCATCAGGAGTTACTGAGATGAGAGCCTGGAACATATTAAGAAGTCATCCATAAATACACAGGTTACCCTTGAGAAACTGTACATTAAAACATAGATTTGAGAAAGATCATGAATGCAAACAATGAAAACAATTGACTTTTCACCTTCATAAGCTCTTGTAGAGATTCCAGCTGCAAGAACTTGCTTTCGGTGATCAGTTTCTCAGGGTCACAATGCTATCAGGAAAAAAGAAAAAATAATTAATCAGTGAAGAACTGAATCCTTCACTTAAAAATATGGCACAACTGAAGTGATGAATTTTACCTTTATACAGAGCAGGGCGGCCTGCTTGGCCTCCTGATTCTCAGTGGATGGACCTCGCTGCCCAGATTGCTCTGCACCACTTAATGTCAACCAATTAACAAAGCTCAACACAGCCGACTCTCCCCTGAGAATGAAAAGATTAATACTCAAGTCACAGTAATTGCATACAATAACAAGAAATTGTTTGTATTTTTATATTAAATATTTCTCAAAACTAGCTTATAGTGCAAATGTTCACCTTATGCCATAATTTTGTTGGTAAATATATTTATCATACCAGATATAAAAACTATAAGCTAGATTTGAGAAATACTTCACCCTTTAGCGCCAGCGGGACCATATGGTCCTCTTTCAAAAATGTGAATAACGACTAGACGCATTGTATTCAGTGCTGCTCAAGTGTTCTACACTTAAAGCGTCACCTGATGCAACACAACTTGGTCCCACGTGCCTCTGTCAGCTGTCGGACAACCTTGAATGTGCAGGATTGTGTTATTCACAAATTTGTGTTTGATTACTTGTTATATGTTATGTTATTCGTGTTATTATAATTTTGTTGAAAGAAATGTGTTCAGGGTGTTTCCTTAGGCCTTTTTGATTCAGAAAAACTAGTAATATATATATATTTTTTTAACTGCAAAAAATAATTCAGGTGTTAAAGGGTTAATATAAAAACACTTTAAAAAAAAAAAAAAAAAAAAGGACTTTTTGTTTGAAATTCGTTAAAAGGATGAGATGTAAATTCACCTGTTTGACGGTGTCTCCTCACGTTGCAAAGAAATCTTTCCATTAGGCTCTACAAAATCCTCAACCTTCAAAGAAAGTAGAAAATGATTAGGCTTTAAACAAGTTAAAGATTTTCTATTAAATCTGCATTTCTTACTACTGACACCAGATCAAGAAAAGAAAAAAAAAAGAAAAAAAAAATCCTTTTACCTCTACCATGGACTTGGGTAAGAGCTCAGCCCTAAACAACTGCAGCATTGCATCCATAATGTTCTTCCAGCCCTCTCGTAAGATATCACCATGCCGATGGGCCAGGTTAAAAGTCGTCTTTGCTGCTATCTGTGCCTTGGCGTTGCTGCCAAACACTGTGGGCAAGTTTTCTACAGACTGACCATACAATATATGCTGTCACAAATCTAGAAGGTGTGACTTTGAAAGAAAAGCTGTGTATGATAGCCTGTAACTGTTCTTACCTCACTGTTGAGTGTGGTAAACTTGCAAAGAGAGATGATTAAATTATCAAAAACATCACTAAAGCCATAGTGTGCGGAGATCATTGCACATTTTCTAGGAACAAGCAAAAAAAAAAAAATAAATAAATAAAATAGACAATGACTATTACGCATTAAAAATTCAATTCAACTTGAAGACACGTCAACATTCTACGATGAACCACCACCTTCCATACTGCAACATACCTGAAGCCTGCAATGGCTTTTTGAATAATGGTGTCCTCCAAGCTCTTGTCAAAGACGTATGAAAGGGCAGCAATTGTTGGGCCCCAGGTCATTGTGAATAGATCATGATCATAGCTGCCTGCAGGAACATGAAGGAAGAGCCCTTCAGAAGTGGCACCTCTGTGTAGCAACACACTCCACACATAGTTCTCCTTCACCAGGCCTTTCTGCTCATCTGGCATAACAATTTCATCATTCCTGCAGAACAAATCACAAATCGCAGCCATTTAAATCGATAACACTATTTAACTAACGGTACCCGAAGGTGTGAGGTAACAATATGTTTGTTCGTCAAGTAGAGTTTTTGGAGAATCAGCAGTTTCACTTATTAAACATTGAAATTACTAAATGATTGAAAAGCAATATCTCCTTGCTATCTTACTTGATGGCATTGTAGATATCTTCCAGCATGTCCTGATCAAAATCCGTACCACCATTCACACCTTTCAGATTTTTCTTAAATTGCTACACGAAAGAAGAAAAAAGGGAAAAAAAAAAAAAAAAAAAAAAAAAAAAAAACAGAATATTGGGGGTTTGAGATAGGCAGATTAAGATTTCATTAATTCTTCCTAAATGCAGAACCATCTCTTTCTCATCACCTTTCAAATCTAATAATGGGCTTGAGAGTTTCTGCTTCTTACGGCATGTCCCTGAAGTGTCAGAGTTGGGGAGACTGGTCGAAAGTCAACCACAAGCCCAAATAAACACACACACACACACATCCGCTGCTGAGTGACGGCGTTAGGCCACTGTTTTATTGCATGCCTTCTTATTGGCAGGTAAAACAAGGGAAAGCTAATCTCCCAGGAGAGCAGGATGAGCAGAAAGAGAAACAAACAGTGGAGTAAACAGGGAGAAGGGGGCAAGTGCCAGCTGGGCCTGTGTTGTTCCATACAAGAGCTTTGGTCCAGACATTTACTATAGCTGCCTTAGAGACAGGACAGCTGCACACACACACACACACAGCACTGCACCCTTCGAGCTTCAAGAGCTCGGCTTTCACTTAGAATTCAGTTCTGATACTTTGCTCTGAAGCATGCAGCGTCCGCATATCTGTAGACCAGCCTCTTAGAGGTTGTCGTATCCTTTTAGCACCTGGATTTTAATAATATGGAGTCAAAATTTTATTTACATGTCTGGCTAGAATATAAACCTCCAGCTGTGCCAACCGTGTTTGTTCTATATCACGGTCAAAATGTGCAGAAGAATATTTTAGAAATTTTATTTATTTATTTCTATTGAGAACCGTCAGAGTTTCACCGCTATCTGCACGCAGTCCTGTGAAACGTATGGGGCAGGTTAACAAACATGAAGCATACATTTTCGGTCATCAATTTAAACAAAATTAGGACCAGTATTATAGTCAAGGATGTTACATCATCTGAGACGGCCGACAACGAAACACACAACAGTAATGTGTAAGGAAAATGTGTTTCAAAAAGCTTTGCCAGTCAACGTGTGTATTGGGGCAGAATGACTCGTGCAAAAGGCACTCACATTTTTTCTAGGAGTGCCACAGTTGCCTAAAACCTATTTATCTTCATCATTAAACCTATAATGGCGAATACATAATTCTAGAAAATTCTACAGGTACATTAGTGGTTTACTGACAGTACAGGGATCCCTTACTTTTCGCGGTTAATAGGGACCAAGCCCCCCCCCCCCCCCCCCCCCGCTGATTTCCACAAAGAACGATCGACCCACCCTGACTGACGCATACGTACATGTGTATATATAATATCAATAAATACATATTCAACGCTATAAATACTTATAATAAAAATTGAACATTCAAAAATAATGCATAAGATGTAAATAACAAACACGCACAGATGCACACCTCACATAAAATGTAAGTATTTTGTTGTGGGTTGTTTTTTTTGTTTTTGTTTTGTTTTTGCATAATTATCCTTGTTTTGCGGCATTTTCCTGAACATTTCCCCTATTTTTCCTGAATTGCCTTTTTTTTATTTTTCGATTAATATTTTTTGAAAAACCCGCGATGCACTGAAGCCGCAGAAACTGAAGTCGCGAGGGATCCCTGTGTATATATAAATGTGGAATACCCTACTGATCCAGTAATGTTCTGAAGATGCCAGACTTACCTCAACAGTCATGGGGATATTCTGCTTGCGAACATTGTGGTTGTGTTGGTCCGTATTCAACATAATCACAGCATAGGCCAAAGCAAAACCAGCATCATTTGACAAAAAAGGATTTCCATTGACTTTCTGCACATGAGGGAACGGGGGAACAAAAAACAAAAAAAATACGGTGGGTATGATAAACATAATCTCATTTCTGACAGGAACAGAAATATCTTTATAGATCATTTTGAATTTATACCGGCCCCAGCAAGTCCTCTAAGACATGCTTCCTTCCAAAAGGTCAGAGTATCAATTCATTTCTGTTTCAATAAGGTGATGTAAAGGGGAAGGGCACAAACCTGCTATATCTCTTCTGTGTGAAATGATCTCATCTGCTTTTTCCAGACTGAGACTAAAAAAGATATTACTACAAATACTTTCCAGGTCACACACAGAGAGCATCCAAGCTTATTTAAGGAGTGTGTTCTAAATGTTTCCTTTCTTTGGTTCAGCCTGGTCTACTGCGACAGGGCAGATCGATTATATCACAAGTCCTGCATCAACATTTTCCTTGTCCCTGATTACCTGCATGACTAATGTGCCTGTCCTTTATCCCAACTGGGTTGCTGTTTCACAGTCACTAATTACCTGATGATAGGGCCAGTTGGTGGTAAGGATTGACTGAGCGTGTGGTAATGGAAGAAGTAGTGTGTGTCCTAGTAATTGTGCACAAGTGAGACAGCAGTCTACACTCTATTTACAGTACGTGTGTATTCGTGAGTGTGTGTGTGTGTGTGTGTGTGTGTGTGTGTGTGTGTGTGTGTGTGTGTGTGTGTGTGTGTTATGGT
>CM045736.1:47943895-47961395 GCA_024760905.1 Plotosus lineatus
TATTAAGGGTGCGTGTGTGGCTAAGGGTGTTTCCAAACAGTAGGCGTTTCCAAACACTCCTTCCAAACAGTAAGTCCCTCCCTCCCTCCTCCTCCCACTCCATTCCATCAAGCCATCAACTACCATCACAAAGGTAAATAAAACCACTTTATTATACAGTACAGTTTATTTCTTTAATTACAATACAATAGCACATTTATTATACATAAAATAAGGTATATTTTTGTGTAGTTTTAAGGCTTATTTAGTAGAAAATGATGTTTTATGGGGACCTGGGAACGGATTATTCTCATTTTAATGGTTTCTTATGGGAAATAAATGTTCGGAAGACGAACTTTTCGCCTCACACACACTTTCTGGGAACCAATTATGTTCGTAAGCTGAGGTATCACTGTATATAAATAAAATATAAATACACACACCTCACATAAAAATGTAAGTAATTTTGTTGGGAGGGGGTTGGGGTTGTTGTTTTTTTTTGTTTTTGTTTTTTTTTTGCATAATTAGCCTTGTTTTGTGGCACTTTCCTTAACCTTTTCCCCTATTCTTCCTTATTTTTAATTCAATGCCTATTTATTAAAAAAAAAAAAAAAAAAAAAAAAAAAAACCCCCGCGATGCACCGACGCCGCATGAATTGAAGCGCAAAGTAGCGAGGGATCCCTGTATACAAGTTTGAGTTGAGCTGATACCAAAACAAGTATCAGAAAGCCTGACTGATATCGGCGAATACTCTGGTCTGTACATCAATATAATATGACGTAATAAAATAGTGATTTTACACAAATTAAACCATTGTTTTCATTCCTGAAGATCCTTGTTCAGAAGTTCTGCATGCTAGAAAAAGTTCGATTCTTGCGAGCTTCTGTTTGCTGTCGCTTAGAACTTACAGTTACAGCCACAGTTACCATAATGCAGATAAACTTAAAAAAATTTACATTAAGTTGAAGAGTCCCATCTTTTTTAAATTACAGTTGGATGAAAGACTGCTTATTTATAAATATATAAGCATTTCCCATTTTCTGTTGCCAAGAATGTCATATTGTGTTCACTATGGGACCCAATATAAGCAATTTTGAACATAATTTATTTGAATGATCGACCTGGTATGTTTTAACCAATCAAAGTGTAACGATGGATATACAGGGATCCCTCACTTTCCGTAGTTAATTGGGACCAAGATCCCCCCACAACCGTCGAATTCCATGATGTAGGATCGACCCCCCCCCCACTTCACCCCCGACTGAAGTATACGTACATGTGTATATAATATCAATGAAGACATATTCAACGCTATAAATGTTTACAATAGCAATTAAACATTCAAAAATAATGCATAAGATGTAAATAAAATAAACACACACATTTTCCTGTGAGGTGTGCATCTGAGTGTGTGCACGAGCACGCACAGATGCATGCGCACACACTCAGATGCGGACCTCACATAAAAATGTAAGTAGTTTTGATGGGAGGTTTTGGGTTGTTTTTTTGTTTTTGTTTGTTTAGGTGTTTTGTTTTTTTGCATAATTGGCCTTGTTTTGTGGCATTTTCCCTAACTTTTTCCCCTATTCTTCTTTAATTTCCTTATTTTTTAATTCAATGAATATTTATATTAAAAAAAACGTGATGCACTGAAGTCGCATGAATTGAAGCGAGAAGTAGCGAGGGATCCCTGTATTCATTCATTCTCCAGCTTGCAATTTGGTTAACAAACCAGTGGATGTGTCCAAGACCGCAAACAATGCATTCCCCCTTTTTCTTGAAATAAAAAAATTTAAATAAGGAGCTCGGTGAATCTCTGGTAATTCTCTAAAAAGAGATTGTGAACATAAGCGGTTTTAAACCTTACAGTTATCTGTTTGCCATACATTACAAAAAAAAAAACCATGTAAATAAAAATTCCCAATAATTGATTAAATACATTGTGGCAAAAATTGTTGGTTACTTCTCATCAGTTACAAAACTTTGATTCGGCTGAATTGCTTAACATACTAGGAATGTGTGAGGCTGAACCCTATATTAGCCAATTCTGAGCAAAGGCAAGGTACACTCAACACCAAACCAGTTCATCAGTCTCCCACACACACACACGCACAAACACACACACACAAACACACACACACAAACACACACACACAGACACACACACACAGACACACACACACAGACACACACAGACACACACACACACACACACACACACACACAAACAGACACACACACACACACACAGACACACACACACACAAACAGACACACAGACACACACACAAAAGACACAAACAGACAAACAGACACACACACACACACAAACAGACACACACACACACACACAAACAGACACACACACACACACAAACAGACACACACACACACACAAACAGACACACACACACACAAACAGACACACACACACACACAAACAGACACACACACACACACAAACAGACACACACACACACACAAACAGACACACACACACACAAACAGACACACACACACACAAACAGACACACACACACACACAAACAGACACACACACACACACACACAAACAGACACACACACACACACACGCAAACAGACACACACCACACGCAAACAGACACACACCACACACAAACAGACACACACACACACACACACAAACAGACACACACACACACACACACACAAACAGACACACACACACACACACACACAAACAGACACACACACACACACACACACACAAACAGACACACACACACACACAAACAGACACACACACACACACAAACAGACACACACACAATCACACAAACAGACACACACACAATCACACAAACAGACACACACAATCACACAAACAGACACACACACACACACACACACACACACACACACACACACACACAAACACACACACACACACACACACACACACACACACAAACACACACAAACACACACACACACAACACACACACACACACAAACAGACACACACACACACACACAGCACAAACAGACACACACACAAACAGACACACACACACACAAACAGACACACACACAAACAGACACACACACACACACACACAAACAGACACACACACACACACAAACAGACACACACACACACAAACAGACACACACACACACACAAACAGACACACACACACACACAAACAGACACACACACACACACACAAACAGACACACACACACACACAAACAGACACACACACACACAAACAGACACACACACACACACACAAACACAAACAGACACACACACACACACACACACACAAACAGACACACACACACACACACACACACACACACACACACACACACACACAAACAGACACACACACAAACAGACACACACACACACACACACACACACACACACACCAAGAGCAATTTGGAACTCTAATGTGCAGGTCCTTTAGACTGTGGGAACCAATCAGTAACAAAATATCATCCTGCTAATTTAACTCCACTGTGGCTAATGTCCCACTGCTCACCTTTCATGGGTTTGGTGGATATAGAGAAGGCCCCATGACTGCGTCTCCCAGGGGGTTCAGTGGAGGTGCTGAGGGAGTGTGGGGTCTCTGCTGTTATAGTTATCTAGTCCCTGTAAAACTAAATCGAGAGTTTTATTTTTTTGCCACTTGGTTGAACTTACTTCCAGCAATGTTAGAGAATCTGTCTGAGCTGCCCTTGTCACCAATCCTGTTTGTGGCACTCATAGACACGATTCCAAGACGTAGCAAGGGAGGGTGCCCAATTTGGGAACTCCAGTAACACATCCCTGCTTTTTACAGATGTGATTCTGTTGGCTGTTCAGAACATACACTGACCTTCAGTATGCACTGAAGCCGTTTGTAGCTGCCATGGTTCCCAACCAGAAAAAGGTGGATTGCTCCCTCCAAGTCAGGGTTGAGTCTTTGCCACAAGTAGAGTTCAAGTATCTTGGAAACTGACTCGTAAGTAACATTCGAATGGCGCGGGAGATGAACAAATGAATTGGTGCTGTTTCAGCAGTAATTAGGTGAAGAGCGACACATACAAGCAGCTGAAATCAGTGCATCTGGGCTACATCTTAGAACTAGAGTGATAAGCTCAAGCGTCCGGGGGTTGGGCTGAAGCTCGTCCGTATCAAAAGTAGTAAGTTGAAGTAGAATGTCTCCTGATCCGTTTACCTTCAGAGGTAATTGGAGGAAACTGGATGGATGGGAAATTTCAATGTAATTAAAAATAAATAAATAAATATTCGGGGCTACTAATTCAACGGATTTAAAATGTCAGAATCTGGTGAGACCGATTTGCTTTCATACTTGTCATCATTCAATCATGGAGACCCTCGACAAAAAATATGAAATTCTTTCACCATCCTTTAAACAAAAAAATCTTCAAAACACCTAAAAAAAAAAAAAAAACCCTGATTTGGACTGATGTGCAGGTTATGTGAATGATAATATCTGAACTGAGGGTTTACCTGAGAGGTTGTTTCCGAGAGTGCTGAGCTGGGCCTGGTCCATCTGTCCTGATGGGCTGCGCACCATGTGACGAGAAGTACGAGGAGAACGCTTTTGTTTTTTCCATTTTGATGATTCAGTCATTCCACCAGCACGCATCTTCAACTAAAACCAGACAAAATTACAGTATAGGATCCAAAAAATGTCAATTTATCTGAAACACATTCCACATGGACTTGTTAAAATGCAAATGATCTCAAATATGCTCTGTGGAGATGGCGAGAGCTCACGAACATGCGATGATAAAATCCTGGCATGGAAAACCTTATCAAGGACTTAACATTACACCTGGTCACAGAGACATGTTCAGTCTATAAAATGACATGTACTCAAAGTTAGCGCCAGACTACAGTGACCCACCATCTTTGAATCACTACACTATTCAATCATTTGCTATTTAAAGCTTGTTATTCACATACGATAGTGAAAATAAACTGGAAAATCATGGGTCAGGAAGGAAATAGGATGGAAGAGGTTACACGGATCATAAACTGCAGTCTCTTCTCCTTACCTGGACTCGTTTGTTTTTCCATAAAATATTGTAAGCCTCAGGAGAGAAGGGGCATGCCCCAGGATTAGTGATGAACACATTACACATGCAGACATACAGAAGCATGACAGCAGAGTGCATTACACCATGCACAGGACTGACTGACACACACACACACACACACACACAAAGTATGAATACCTGGTGGCCATCTATAAACTACACATGCAACGTCTTTGAATGCACATATATATATATTCACAAACAGACAGTGCTCTCTATAAACTAACCTGACAAACCCAAGACCTAATGTAATTTTGCTAGATCTAAGATAGGCATTGCATACTGCAGAAACAAACAAACAATTATGTTCCTATGAATATTTACAGAAAACAGTCGATATTTTCTGTAAATACACAGATAATATACAATAAATACTGCTAATTATGTTCTTATACAGGTACAACCTCCCCAGTCTGGCACCACGTGGTCCGGCATAATTTTAATGTGCCGGACGGCCTCTAGAACGCGGTGGCGCTGTTCTCTGTGGTTCGGAGCGCAGGTTTTATGGGTCATCCGAGGTCAATACAGCATCTGGACTCACTGCGTGTGGAGCAAGCTCAGCGTATTCCCATAGATTTTCTACATAATTCGGTAATATTTACCCCTGAATATGGATCCCAAGCGACCAGGAATTGACAGTGTTTTTGGTGAAGCTAAGAAAAAACACAAAGATGTCTCAATATCAGTGCAACAGTTGTTGAAGTTGGACAAAGGTGTGTCAGTGCGGACCCTATGCGAACAGTACAACATCAGGTCGTCAACTGTGTATGATATTAAGAAGCAGAAAAATCTAATTCTTAAGTTTTACAAGTGAGTCGGACACTAAAAAGTATATGGAAGTTCATAAAACACTTAAGGAGGGGGAAAGTGGTGATTTAGACCGTGCTCTCATTCAGTGGTTTAAACTTCGGCGAAGCCTGTAGTCGCGCATCCTGTGCCCAGAACGTCCACTACCCCAGACGCCTCCCCAGATGACCACTGAGCCGAGACACCAGCTGATAAACCACCTGAAAGTTCTGCAAAAACGCCATGTACCCACTTGTTTTCGTGGCTGAGTTGCGTGCACTGACTTAATTGGGTCTACTTTATCGTTGATCAATGAAGATTTCCGCGACTGTGTAAATAAAAAGCGGAGATGAAGCGCTAAATAGTTTCAAAGCCAAAGCCGCACCCTCCCTGCGCTCCACGCATCTCAGTCGCTTCGCTGCCATCGTATACTCACTTATTTTTCGAGTACTACAGGTTATAATCCAGGTTGAATAAGACGATGCAGGGTGTTTTAGGGTGTTTATTTAAGGACCACCTGTGGTTCGGAATTTTCTGTGGTCCGGCAAGCCTCAGGTCCCGAAAATGCCGAACTGGGGAGGTTGTACCTGTGTAAACCCCCTAAAGACTGTTAATAATATCCATGTACTATCATAACAACCATTACAGTGGATCCATTTCCTTAATCTTTAACCTTAATTCACAGACAATGTGAACCAGGGAGTCAAAGTAATGGAAGCAATCTGGTCAACCAGTTGAAGCTGAGGCGGAGACTTCATTATAATATCTATAAATAGACGGCAAATTATTGACATTACCATCATAACCATTACATTAATAATTTGCTTTTATTTAAACTGTGTTCATTATTCTCAGTAATTAATTGTGAATTACAACTTCAATTTACTCGAGTCTTGATTATTTAAAAGTATTTAAAAACAACATGCAGTCACTGCTGTAAGCCATGCCTCCCGATTTATTAAAATGCACTAGCTGTGGCCAAATCATTACGTCCACTTTATATAGACAACACAGAAATACCCCGTCTAAAGCACTTTGACTGGTGTTTTTAAAGTGATCTGCATTAATAAGCTCTTGTGTGTCCAGGATACAGCCTGGGATCTGTAGAAAAGAAGCAGCACAGAAATGTACCATGGGAAATGAAGAGACGCACACTGCATCAGCGCAATAGGGCGGGGACACGGGTAACACAGATGCACAACTGTCAATCCTACTGAAACAACGATAATGTATGATATTTATCAATGTCAGAACTAATGACTAATGGAAGAGCTGAATGATGGACTACGTGGATAAATGAGCTGTATCTTTCTACAAAGCTGTGTAGGGACAGCAGATGTAAGAAAAGCTGGTCTAAGATTAAGGCACCAGGGAGAAAGCAGACAGATGAGACAAAGTCAACTGAGACCCTTAATTCACTCACTCAACACATCTTTGATATTTACCTTCTTCATGTTGGTGCCCACAAAACTTTTAGCCTCTTCTTTAAACTGTGGTAATCTACAATGGGAATAAAATTTATAAAGTGCAATAAATTAGTAACTTACTGACAAATATGAACATTCGTATTATATGGGCACGCACTTTATGGTATACATTGCCTAGACACACAAAAAAAGTTTATACTCTCATACGATATTGAACTGAATATTCATATATTCATAATGTGTTGAACTGAATATTCATATATTCATACGGTGTTGAACAGAATACAGGGATCCCTCGTTACTTCGCGCTTCAATTCATGGGGCTTCAGTGCATCGCAGTTTTTTTTTAATTAATATTTACTGAATTAAAAAAATAAGGACATTAAGGAAGAAGAGGGGGGGAAGCAAAGGAAAATATAAGAACAAGGTTACTTATGCAAAAAAAACAAAAAACAAAAAAACAACCCCAACCCAAAACCTCCCATCAAAACTACTTACATTTTTATGTGTGGCATCTGTATGTGTGTGTATTTATATTTTATTTACATGTTTACATCTTGTGCATTATTTTTTAATGTTTAATTGTTATTATAAGCATTTATACTGTTTAATATGTATTTATTGATTTTATATACACATATACATCAATCGGGGGGCGGGGTGTCAATCCTACTTCACAGAATTGAGTGGGGGGGGGGGTGTCCCGGTCCCAATTAACAGCGGAAAGTGAGGGATCCCTGCATTCATACTCTCATACGGTGTTGAACTGCATATTCATACTCTCATACGGTGTTGAACTGAATATTCATACTCTTATACGGTGTTGAACTTCCTTTAGCTTTGATTCTTACGCATAATTACCATGGCATTGTTTTGATAGACAAATACATCACAACACGATCATTCCATTTGAAATCACCCAGGGCTTCCCAGGTGACCCGTTCAGATTTTTATGAATCCATAATATGTCTGATGAACACCTTCAAAATATTTGTGCTTAATTCTGAATAGTTTTACATAATTTTTTAAATGGTTAACCCAAACCTAATTTTATATCTACAAGAAAGTTTGAGATTTTTTTTTTTTTTTTTGCATTTAAAAAAGCAATATCTTGACAAAGAATGCATGTACCTGTATGAAACTGAAATTTCTATCTGCAACATTTGGAAACCCTACTGACAGAATTTTTAAAAATGACTTGTATAGTATATTTTAATATTTATAGCTTGACAAAATAACGGCTGTAATACTGAGCGCTATGAGCAAAATACTGTATCTGTATAACCTTGATTTTCACATGTAAATAATTAATAAAGTTAATATTTTTCTCCATGAAGGCATTTGTATTCGAGAAAAGGATTTTTACACAAAGTTGCCTCATAGAAAACTCCTTTTCTTCTTCTTTTCCTTCGGCTGTTCCCTTCAGTGGTCGCCACAGTGAATCATCTGCATCTTCTTCTCTTACACCAACTACCTTCATGTCCTCCTTCACCACATCCATAAATCTTCTCTTTGGTCTTCCACTCGGCCTTCTGCCTGGCAGTTCCAACCTCAGCGTCCTCCTACCGATATATTCACTTTGCCTCGCAGAACACGTCTCTTAAAAATCTCTTTGAGGAGGCCGAGTGTCTGTCAGCATTATCAAGTTTTACTGTGAAGGAAGGCTTATTAACTCTATTTTATTTTTAGTACATTTCTGAAGCTCATCAACTGATGGTCAATATTTTTAATGAACGTGAGTTACCCAGATATTTTAAATTTACAATATGAGCATTATTCCTTGCAATGTTTGCTCAGGGCATGTTTCTACTTTAAAAAAAAAATGAAAATAAACAAATGGCCCTATTTTTGATGCTATCAAAATGAAAACACTCTTTGCAACTCTTTTTGAAAGTTATTTTCTGTCATAAGCGTTTCCAATAATACTGCACATAAATTTCAGTGTTATACATGCATCTATTGTCAATATACTGCGGTTCGAAAGTATAATAATGGAAAAAGAGATCAAAATTCTTCGCAGGGTATAATATTGGGTGTATATTGCCAAATCTAAAGCTAGAGGTGGTTCAGAAACCACTCCATGAAGTTTTCAGTGCATTCCAAAGACTTCCAATGGGGTTCAGGTCATGACCAGTGGTGGTGAAAGTTCATGTGTGTAACCGAGTCCTTACGCTCCCTGAACCACTACTTCATGATTTGAGCCTAATTTTTATATAAATGCCATGACGGAAGAAAATGGCCATTAACGGCAGAACCTCGTTATCCAGTAGATTCAGGTCATCAGAAGACTCCATTGTATTGCCATATATTGTTGCCGAGTCTTAAAATGGCCAACTGAAGCAACGATGTCATGGTGATTATATGCTGTAAACCAAGCTAAAGGTGGTTCAACAAAATATTCCAGTATGTGACTCATATGCCTCACACGACATTAGAACCTGGGGGAACGTGGGTCTTGTTCAGCCAGAAAAAAATTAAAACGCTTGTTCATTTGAAAAGGCTCTTTAGGGTGTGGCTGGGAAACAATACATCAGTGGCACTGTCATCTTTGTTCAAGTGTCATGACTTTCTGACCTATGCTGCCGGTTCATTAGTTGAATTAGATGAGATGATGTTCTCATGGTGCGTTGTGTGGACTTTGCAGCTTTCCCTTAAATAAGCCATCACCTCTCACACAGTGAGAAAGACAAGACCTGATGTTAACTCTGCTCTGCGTTAATAGAGTGTTGTCTTGCTGGCTCAATTATTGGATGATCTGTGAGTCCAACAGATTAACATCCTTAATGCTTTCAGCAGGCTGCTTAAGCCTCCTCCTGAGCACTCAATAAGATCTGCTGTTCATTACTTCATCTATCCCTCTGCCTCACACATGAATGTGTACACACACACACACACACACACACCCAGCTTATTAGTGCTCTCCCTTTCCTTTACATGCATGCATATACTGATGCACAGGAAAAATAAATAAATAAAAAAGCATGCTCTTTGTGAAGGCCTTTCCCCCTTATTATACAGAAATCACGATCAAGAAGTCTATTAAGAAATATACACCCAGCAGGAGGAAAGGTGTGTGTGCATGCATACTGAAGACACAAAAAAAGTGCTTAATTACAAAATCCCATATAAATAGCTTACTGGTGGTCATCTCAAGGACACCGTGCTTAAGCGTGTATTTAAGGTATTCACAAAACAGAAAAATTCTTCCGCAAAAAGTATGATTTGGTTTAAACAACAGATTTGATTTTTCTGAATAAAAATTCTGTGTGCGTGTCTGTCAGTTCTCATCTATATGCAGATGGTAGACCAGGTTGCTTTGTACGCTCATTCTCTTGTCTGTGTGGGATGTGACTGGAAGCCTAATACAAGTGCTGTCTCCAGGGATACGCACCTCTGATAAATGCCATCCCATAATCATGTTATTGCATTAGAGAAGCAGTGCATTATGACCTGAATGATGGGACAAAGTGGTGCTACACACAATTTGATAACATTAATTGCAGTGCAATAGTGATTTAATAAGGACATCAAATCGAAATCAAGACCTGTTTTCCCAAAATGCCATGTGCGATTAAAACCTCAGTGGGGGCTGGGTGGGCCTGTTCGTGTAATAAAATAAAATGTAGTGTGGATCCTGCAAACCTTCGCAGTGTCGCAACCTCATTAGTGTTCGGCTGGCAAAGAACCTTTTGTATGTCGGAAGTGGAAAATCTCAGGAATCATCTGAGAGTGAAATTGGAAACCGTTAAGGACACAAAACAAGTTCCTGCTGTCTTTGGTCTCAGGTTCGTTTTGATTATGTTTACACCCAGCAGACAACTGGGTCCTTAATCCCCCTCAAGCCCCTCACTCGCCATCTTTCTCTTCCACACTCATCCATTCCCCACTCTCTGGTTACCTGGAGAAGAGCAGCTGCACCATGTCCACCAGCGTGTGTTCGGCTGATTTCCTCAGCAGCTCTGTGGAGGGCAGACAGAGCACGGATGGAGTGAACAGGAGGTTAGCTTAGAAAAGAGAGCAGCAGTAATTCAGGACCCGAGAGTCCTGCTCTGTTTGGCCAGGATTAGTGCTGGGCTTTATTAGTGCCCTGCTCAGGGACTGGGGGCAGGGAGCTGTGAACTGCAGTCTAACATACATGGGGTCGGCAGTTTTAACTGTACCAACAGCTGAAAATCTCAATATAATAACCAAGAATGGATTTGTTGTCTTATTTACTTAGAGATATATGGTTAGTAATAAGTGTTTCATGGGAACTGCAGCAGTTTCAGTTACTTGGCTCACCACTCAGTCTCATCTCAAAGCAAATGCGGAAGCAGGACTGCATGATTTCACACACAGACTCATTCGTCAGATGGGCTCCCACTGGAGTCAGGAGCAAAGTCCTTAAAACCTGAAAAGCCACAACAAGGCAAGTCAGCAAATTACGATTGAATTATTTGTATTATTTTGTGTAGGGGCCACAATATTGTCAAAATAGCATAATAATTTCACAGTTCATCAAATACATTGAGCAGCAAAAAAGAAAATGTATTTATATATATATATATATATATATATATATATATATATATATATATATATATATATATATATATATATATATATATATATATATATATACATAATATAGTGTGTGTGTGTGTGTGTCACACACACAGAGACATACATATAAATGGGGCAGTGGTGGTCTAGTGGTCTAGGGCGCTGGATCGCTGATCCAAAGGTTGGGGGTTCAAGTCCCACTCTCAAAAAAGTTTGTCACTGTCCCCCCAGTGCAGCTAACTGGGTTATCAAAGGCGGGCCATGTATCTCACTGTCTGCAAAGTCATCAGCGTGTTTTTGTCCCTTGCTAAAAAGGGTTGTGACAGGAAGGGCATCCAACATAAAAACCTCTGCCAAATCAAATGTGCAAATCATATGATTCGCTGTGGCGACTCCCGAGTAAAAGGGGAAAAAGTCGAAAGAAAAGCAGGCAAGATATATACACATACACACACACACACACACACACACAGAGTGGTACGTCACTTTACAAAAGTCTCGCCAAACGAAAAATTTCGGTTACGAAACGAATTTTCCTAAAATTTTTGTCTCTGGATACGAAAAACAAGTTCATGTTACGAAAGCGCTATCTTAAAAATTCAAACGTGCCATTCAAACAATCATCATCGTTTTCCCTACACTGGAGCCATTGCTCCTCAGGGTGCACTCATTGGGTCCATTGATCAATGAAGTGCAGAAAGTTCTCCCTGTCCATCATCATTCTCCTGAGCTGCTGGACATCTATCCCCAGCAGTCCCTCCAATTTCTTCCGAGTTTTAGATCGTTCATCAAAAAAGACCTGTTTTCGTATATCCCCGTTACTCATCCGGCAGACATGAGCCAGGTACTTTAGCTGCTGTGTTCTACAGAATGTCTCAATGGGTTCAGTTCCAGTCATACGACGTAGGAACCTCCAGCACTCCTGTCCATCTTTACACACACTAGCAATTCCGCGATCCCCTTGTCGCCTATACCTGCCCTTCACCATCAAGGAAACTGTTCCAGACCACCTCGATCTTTGCTATTTCCTTTGAGGTCATTACCCAGGCCTGCACACTATATAAGAGCTGGGATCTTACACAGGCTTTTAGAAACTTCACCCTAGTAGATAGATGTATCCGGTTGTCTGTTAACACATGTTTGAGCTCATTCCACTTTTGATATGCAGATCCCATTCTAGAGTAGAAATTCTCTGTGTTGTTGATTGAGTTTGAAATGTAAACAATGCACGAGCTGCTCTCCCATCAATGACATTCAAACATCCAGCCCCACTGTCCTCCCATTGGCTAGGAGGGGTGACGCAGCTACCTCCCATTGCCTATCTCCCAACATCCGCACTGCTGGTCTCCCATTGGCTAGGAGGGATGACGCAGCACACTCTTATTGGCTATTATTAAGCTGCATCCACCATCATGCTTTTCGTGTAAAGTTGCTGTTGTTTCTTGCTTTATTTCTTGACTCAGGCTTTTAACCTTCTATAAACATTTTTAAGATTATAACTCCGCGAAGAAGACATGGTCAATGCGTGCGCTTGTGATTTCCGGTGTGAGTGAGAAGAAAAAACGGGCTCGAGTAACATCGCAAAGGAATATGAGCAAACCTGTCTACCATCAGTACGATATTGAAGCAGAAGGAGGTCTTAAAAGGTATGCTTTTATAATTTTTAAAGAGTTTAGGGTGTAGTATTGGGAGCCTTGGAACAAATCACACGTTTTACATGTAAAATGCGGTTCAATTTACGAAAAATGCAGGTTACGAAAAAGTCTCTGTAATGGATTAATTTCGTAACATGAGGTACCACTGTGTGTGTGTGTGTCTATAATATAATATAATTATATATATATACATATACATACATACATACATATATATATATATATATATATATATATACACATACATATACATGCATATATATATACATACATATATACATATATATATATACATACATATATATATATATATATATATATATATATATATATATATATATATATATATATATATATATATATATATATATATATATATATATATAGAGGATTTTCTGAGTAGATCCTTCCGTAGGAGAGTGCTCAATACTTTTGGTAGAGCAAATAACAAAGGACAGGACAAAGGCTTTCTATTGAAACTCCATTTATCACTACAGATCTGTTTAGGGTGGTGAAACCATCCTCTCTTCAGGTGATTACAGAAGAATGATTACAAAGTAATCAACTTTGTAATCATTCTTCTGTAATCACCTGAAGAGAGGGGATGGTTTCACCACCCCTCGAAACAGATCTGTAGTGATAAATGGAGTTTCAATAGAAAGCCTTTGTCCTGTCCTTTTGTTTTATATATATATATATATATATATATATATACACATACATATATATACATACATATACATATATATATACATACATATATATATATATATATACATATATATATATATATATATATATATATATATATATATAGATAGATATATATATATATATATACACATACACATATATATATATATACACATACATATATACACACATACATATATACACACATATATATATATATATATATATATATATATATATGCTCCCCAAATTATGTGTTTAATTGGTTCCGGACGACCGAACGCAAGTTGAAAGTGAACGTAAGTTGTTACAGTGACGTATGACGTGTGACGCTCATACTGTACTATACATCCATAAATACCATACCGTATCTCATAAAACACCCCTAAATCAATTATTATAAACATAACAGTGTAAACTAATATCAAATATGTCAAATAATATCAGCATTAATTTCAAATAAGTCACTTATTTATACCGAGTTACTTTACATTAAGCTTAAAACAGTCAATCAACGCTTACAATATGTGAAGCGCTCAATACCGAAAGTAGTGTACTTGCTGTGACTTCCGGTCTTTCAAGTGCATAGGGGTGCCGTTGAACTCGTTTAGAACACAGCCTTGCCATGTGAATCCCAACAAAGAGGAACGTTCTTTCTTTTGTGTAAGTAAATTTTATTCAAGAGATGCGTACAAAGAACAATTACAAATCCTAATGAATATTAATATATAAATAAGTATACACTCTTAGGATTCTGCTAAAAAATAATAAATATCTGTAATTGTTCTGTAATTTGTGTTTTCATTCATATTACAACTCTCTTTGCTTAACTGAGTATGCATTAGATTGTGCCGATCTGAGCAGATAGTGAATTCATCTCTGTGTATGAGACTTGCACCCATGCTAGTGGACTTACACTTCAGACCAACCATATTTGCTTAGGGTTACAAAAGTCTGCAAAACAGTGTAAACACAAAGATCACACAGACGACGTCTTAACACAAGGGTAACACGCTATATAACTGACATATATATATATATATATATATATATATATATATATATATATACACACATATACATATATATATATATATATAAACAAAAATAAAAGGACAGGACAAAGACTTTCTATTGAAACTCCATTTATCACTACAGATCTGTTTCGAGGGGTGGTGAAACCATCCTCTCTCTTCAGGTGATTATAGAAGAATTCTTTTTATAGAAAGATTCTTCTATAATCACCTGAAGAGAGAGGATGGTTTCACCACCCCTAAACAGATCTGTAGTGATAAATGGAGTTTCAATAGAAAGTCTTTGTCCTGTCCTTTTATTTTTGTTATTTGCTCTACCAAAAAGTATTGAGCACTCTCCTACAGAAGGATCTACTCAGAAAATCCTCTATATATATATATATATTTATATACACATACACACACACACACACACATATACACACACACACACACACACACATATACATATATATATATATATATACATATATATATATATATATATATATATATATATATATATATATCCCCTCAGGATATATAACATGTGGATCTTGCAAACAGTGAGTGCAAAGCCAGAAGAAATCCCAGAATGAGACACCAGTCCATTACAGGACACATCTCCCACACAAAAATTATTCAATCCACACGGAAAATAAAATAATAATTTGATCACAGAAGTCCAGATGCTCCAGCCAATGGAACCATTTGAAAGTCCAACATATAAAATATGACTTTGAAACAGACCCAAAGTGACCCATGTACACTCCCATTCCATTTGCCTCTGAAGGGGCACATACAGCAGATTTGGTGATTTTCTTACAAAGTCATCACACCAAGTTGTACAGTTCAGAGCGAGTACGATGAAACAATACATCACGCTACAGACGGAAGATTTTCTCTGTTTTTATGTGATTCCGACACTTTTCTCAGAAAGAGATATTGTCATTACCTGGAGGATTTTCATAAGTACCACTTCATCACTAGCAGGGTCAGTCCCCACAAATCTTGCATGAGTGACTGCGTCAGCCATGTTCTCAATCCCCTCTGCTGCTCCTTCATGAATGGGATCTGGAATGGACAAGAGTTTAATAAGGTCAAAACATTTTAAGGAAGCCAAGCATTACTCACAGAATCTAATGCATATTCAAGACTTTCATCTGGACTAATGGCATACTGTATTCAGAAGGTGCACTGATTATGGTTGTAAATCTGTGTGGATATTAAATAAGGCTCATAAGTTAAATAAGCCTGATACATTCAGCTTGGTTCATCTCATTACAACCCTTCCATTCAGAGCACTCCATGAGAGGGGTCCATCACAGGCTTCTGACATCTAATCACCAGATGTGTCCTTTGTGGGCAGGTGGGTAAATTGGCTGTCTAGGCAACGGGAACCAGTGTTTTGAAACCTAAGCTGAGCCAGAAAACAAACTGAAGCCAGGCTGCTTTTCTTTCCCAACGCCTTAAAAGAGCATTTCATTAACTAATAAGTACAGGCTGTCTGGAATGGAAATTGGGGCTCTTGCCACAGGTAGAGTACACAGATGAGAGAACATTTCACTTTTTATTAACTACACAAAAAATTAAGGAGGAGGGGGAAGGTAGTCATCATTCTGCTGCTTCACATTTCACTCAAACACCAGACAACTCGCATTTTATTGAATTTGAATTGAGAATAAACTTCTTCGGCCCAGTGTTTCTGGGGAAAAATACTACAATGTAGGTTTAGAGAAATAGAGAAAAATAACAGCTGCTTCATCATATACAGTCTAAAACAAACAATGGGGTTAATGAACAAGATAGACTTCTGAAAAGAATTCAGAAAACCTTAAATAGTCCAATTTGAAAACCATTTATAAAGATCACATGGCAAAATAATTTTATGAGCCCTGGTGAATTTAGTGGTTATATAGAAAGGGCCCCAGTAAACATGAGCTCTTCTAAATACCCCATCTCCACGGAAACCATAGCTATGGGCTATTCAGCAGAACATTAGAAGTCATCTAAAATACTAATCCTCACTTGGCACCGGGTACACAGACAGGCGGCAGGGCCCTTGTTGAAATAACAGCAGTACGGGTGGGGCTGAGGGACTGCATGCATGTGTGTGTGAGTGTGTGTGCGCGTGTGCGTGAGACAGAGAGAGAGAGAGAGAGAGAGAGAGAGAGAGAAGACGTGTGTGAGACTGGGGCAAACAGCTGTCATGTAATAAGATGGCAAGTCAAAAAACATTCAGACACTATCATCACTGAGAATACTACATTATAGAACAGCATTTAAGATACAGATTTAACATGA
>CM045736.1:47966395-48028895 GCA_024760905.1 Plotosus lineatus
TTTTTAAAAAAATCCAAAAAATTAAATAAAAAGAATTAGTACTGAAAGTTCATGTTAAGTGCTATTCTTAAGTTCAGAAGCACTTACTGTATTATTTATGAACTTACTCTTGTTTAATTGTTATTTATTGGCAATTACAGTATTAATGTTACTGGACATGTGTGATTGTGATGTTTATTGTTACATGTTTATCTTAAATATATTACATCAAAAATACGTGTTTGTGTCACGTTATAGGAGTTTGGGAGGGACTTGGAACGGATTAATTGGTTTTATATTGTTTCCAATGGGAATTTTTGTTTCATCTAATTTCCACTTACAAGCTCGCCCTTGGAACGGATTAATTTAGTACATTGAGGTACCACTGTAATAGCTTTTATTTTCATACACACAAGTGCATTGGAAACATGACACATTCTATTGCAAATCAAAACATTTAGAGAAATATCAAATTTGAGTTATTCCTTGAAAGAAATTGAAGAAAACTGAACATTTAGACTGTTCAAAAAAATAGCCGTATCTGTTTTCATCTTTACAAACTCAAACATTCACTGAATAAATGGGAAAATCTTAGATTTTGTCTTCCTTTGTATCACTGAACTAATATTTATTTGTATAAACACTGTTTCTGAGAACTGCTGCACATCTGTGTTGCATGGAGTCAACCAACTTCTAACACCTGGCAGGTTTTCCAAACAAGGATGATTGGACTCCATTCCACAGAAGCCAAGCCACTGGAGCCAAGACGGTGCCCGTTTTCTGGCGTGTTGGGGATCGTTGTCTTGTTGGAACACCCTGTTCAAGTGCATTTCCTCTTCAGCATAAGGCAGCAGAACCTTTTCAGGTGTTCTGATGTGTTCGAGCTGATCCATGATGCCTGGGGTGCAATAAATAGGCCCATATTATGATGCTCGCACCACCGGGCTTCACTGTAATCACTGTGTACTGTGACTTGAATTCAGTGTTTGGGGGATCATCTGACAAACTGTCTCTGGCCACTAGACCCAAAAAGAGCAATTTTACCTTCAACAGTCCACAAAATATTGCGTTTTGTCTCTCTTTTGTTTCTCTTTTGGACCGCGAATGTGCTCTTCGGTAAATTGTAACCTCTTCAGTACATGTCTTTTTTTCCAACATTGGGACTTTGTGGGGGCTTCTTGCCGATAGCTCGGCTTCACATAGGCGTCTTCTAATTACAACAGGACTCTCACAGGTAACTTTAGACCCTCTTTGATCTTCCTGGAGCTGATTGGTGGCTGAGGCCTTGTCGTTTTTATTATTCTTCGATCCATTCGAATGGTAGTTTTTCACTTTGTTTCAGGTTTTGGTTGCCATTTCATTTGGGATCATTTTAGCTGAAAAGGCTTTCACTTTCTGCACTTCTTTGTTCAGGAGAAAGGTTGGTTGAAGCGGAAAACATACAATGTCTGGAACGACCCATTTTCCTCAGAATTTCAGAGAGAAATTCTCTCTAACCAGCATGTACAAGATTTCTGCCTTCTTTCATTAAATAAATGCAATAATCGGAACCTATTTTTCAAAGAATTAATGATGTCATTAATTAAACTCCACACTGCTATCATTTTGAACATGAACCTTTCAATTAGTGACTCAATTACACAAATCAACAGCATGCATGTCATGACTGTTGGGTTGGAAATATCATTTCTCCCCAAAACTCGTTGATCATGTTAGTGATGTCAGACTGCTAGTACTTTGAACACACACACACACACACACGATTACTATCATGCTAGTGTGTGAAATCCTTCCTCTGGCAAGACAGCACATCTTTTGGATCACCCCAGGCTGGTTGCCATAGAAATCTATACATGTGAACCTTCTGACGAGATGTAGGATAAAAGATCACCCCTGAATCTGGAGTGACAACAGACCACTGAGAGTTCGTGACTTATTTCTTGGGCATGTACATGTTGAATATTCCCTAGCCTGTGCCTATAGCGCACAATGCGATTCATTTATCATTTAGCAACCCATGTAATATGCCTGCGAATTCCAATGCACTACACAAATTTTTCCTAATTTAAACATCATACTTCACACTGAGATGGTTTTATGTCACACCTCATACATTCTCCCTTGCATAATTAAAAAAAAATGTATAAATGACAGGTCAAGTAGCTTTGTTTCAGTTACAGCATTTCAGGACACAGCATGTCTCTCCATCTTTATTCTTTTGCGCAAACCATACAGCTGCTTGGTAAGTGCTGTCATATTATTTATTCAACAGCTTCTCACGATTTATGGGAGATTAGAGAAAAATTATGGATGGCTCACATCTGGAGCTGTATTCTGGTTTCAGACATTCACTCTCAGCATCACAGCAAATGCGCCCTCCAGAAGTGGCCCATTTTATTCTCGACAACGCTACAAAAAAAAAAATCTTCCAATAAATATTTTAGAAAATCCTATATTCTTCATTCAGTGAATGGCTGTTAACTTTTTTTCTTTAATTCAGAGCAATCTCATCTGAAGAGAACAACAATGTGATCCTACTAGAAACTGTCACAATATATTTACATGGAAATAAAACATTTGACCCATTGTCTTAAAATAGATTTTACCGATGAGGCCATAAGAGAGGAACTTGTTGACAGAAGTTAGAGCAAGGCCTGTGATTGGTCCAGTTGTGTCCTCAGAGCGAACAACTTCCAAGAAGGGTCGGAGAAACACATTGGGCTCCACTTCAGAGAGGTCTGAAAGAGAACATAAGGCATAATACATGTGAGAACAGTAAGCTTATTTAGATCACTGTGTTTTTAATAACTTCGGTCAAGAAAGAAAGTGCTCCTAAATAAGAAAAACAAGCCGCATCGACACCGAATTTACATGTTTTGGGGGTTGTTGTTTTTTTGGTTTGCTTTTTCTTGTTTGTTTTTTTTTTTTTATGTAGCAACAGAGAAGAGAAATGGACATAAAGGACAGAGTAAAATAGAGTAATACAACAGCAACAATAGCCCCCCCCAAAAAAAAAAAAAAAAGAAAAAAGAAGAAAAAAGGCAGGTAAGATTTCCTGGGGCAGGTTTAATTCACCAGCAGTGTGGGATATCTTATTACAATTCAATTTCTAGAAGCTTTACTAAAGCGGTGGTATAGAATGTAGGATTTTCCATTAATGAAATATCTCAATTGAGCAACAAATTTTCAAGAAAACAAACTTTCTCCTAATGCATGGGGATTTTGTCTCATAAAAAAAGCATGAAAATACCACTGAGGGCAAAAAAGAAGGCTGCTTTTTAAGATTCAAATAAAATATATTAAAAACACTAATGCAGTAAAATGCCCGAATAACCTAATATCTTAGTTCTGTAGGGTGCACAAACATGACAAAAAAGTTGGATTCATGAAAAAAAAAAAAAAAAAAAAAGAATCTACTTCTGTAATCACAGCATTTGTTACTTAGGAGCTCTCATGAAAATATCAGAGTCTATCGCACATAAATCCCTAAGCTCAGAGAGCCAGTAAATCACAGCAGCAGCAGCACAGGGTCCTACACAGTGCATGTCCAGAATGCGACTCTGAGCTGCATGTGTGGATGGGAAAACACCTCGGGCCAATCCACCCAGGAATGGGAAGCAGCCCTTCTGAAAGCAACAGCGAGAGGGAGAGGGTGAGAGGTTACAAAACACAAACCAGGTAAAACAACAAGAGAAAATTAGCCAAGTCACGAAAGGCGGTAAAAATGCTAAGCTGGATCTCCGCTTGCCATTTTAATACTGGCTGGATTAAGGCCCTCTAGAACATTTACTTCATAAAAAAAAAAGCAGCTTGTGACTTCAAAGTCTGAGATGAGCACATGTGACCACTCAGAATTAGTTATGATATCTAATATCCTGAAGGCATGTTTGGAAATCAAATATGAAACAATTTAAAAATTTCCACACTTTGTTTTATCTCTGGCCAGGTTGCACTCAGATGAGCCTCCATAAGCAAATCTTCAGCTGCAAGGCAATCGCAATCTATGGGACCAGGGCTTGCACTCGAGAGAAAATGTTCAGTGCTGCATTTCAGAATAGTTAATGCACTGAAAAGCTTTAAAACGATGCTGTATAATAAAAATAAGACAACTCGGTGCCTTCTATAGAAGTCCATGAGAAAAGCAGACATGTACAACAAAAACAAAAGTAACTTTGAAAACTAGTCAAAGAAATATTCTCTAAGCTTTCAAAACACCGAGTGTAATAACTATTGTGCTAAACCACATCACAAGAGTCAGGAACTTTTAAGGGTGGGCTTAGTGTCTATTACTTTACAGTGGGAGACGGGGTCTGAAAATAAGTGCACAGACATGGGAGAGAGCGATAAAATGAATCTGTCAATAGAGTCTAATAAAGACTTCATCAGAGGTGATCACCCCATAAGTGCCACCATGGCACTCTTAGTCTCTCAGGCTGGAGAACACAATTGTGTTGTATTGATCTGGAAGGCCATCAGCAAGCAGAGACATTCCATCATCTGCCCCCCCCACACACACACCCACCCACACACACACCACCCTCCCCCGATATGTGGGCCAATCTAGTTAAATAAAGAATAAATATCTGTACTTTGGAGAACCCTCCAAGGCCACACAGTGAAATAAATAAAGAATGGATGTGTTGGAGCATCATGGTGAAACAATCCAAGAGTAATCCCACAATGTGACCTCTGGGTGACCACCTAAAATAAAATGAGGATTAAAGTTCTTCTGCCCTTCATGTATATTTGAGGAAAGAGACTTGAGCACCCCCAATGGACAAACTTAAAAGGACACCGTTTCCCTTGCCAGGACACAGGTCACTGGGATCCCCCGCCCATAGGAGCCAGGCCTGGGGGAGGGGCTCAAAGGTGACTGCCTGGTGGTTGGGCTTCTGCCCATAGAGCCCGGCAAGGCCCAGCCCAAAACATAAACATGGATCCGCCCTCCCAGAGACCAACCACCTGTAGTGAGGCTATAGGGGTTGGGTGCAGTTTGAGTTGGGTGGCAGCCAAAGGCACGGGATCTGTGGGAATGATCCTTGGCTACTGACTCTTCGGACAACCAATGTCACCTCTCTGGCAGAGAAGGAGCCTGAGCTGGTGCATGAGGTGAAGAAATACCGGGTAAATATTGTCGGACTCACCTCAACACATAGCTTGGACTCTGGAGTCCAGGGCTGGACCGTATTCCATTTTCGAGTTAATCATGAGGAGAGGCGGTGGGCCAGTGTGGGCATCCTTAGTTGGCCCTGTTTCGGTGCCGACACGTTGGGCTTTTCCGTGGTTGACAAAAAGGATAGCTTCCCTCTGCCTTCGGATGGGGGACAGGTCCTGACTGCTGTCTGTGCTTATGCACCAAATGACGGTTCAGAGTACCCACCCTTCTTGGAGTCTTTAAGGAGGTGTTGGAGAACACTCCCCAGGAGAATTCACTTGTTGGCGTGGGAGACTTCAACGCATACGTGGGCAACGATAGTGTGACCTGGAAGGGTGTGATCGATAGGTATGGCCTCTCCCATCTGAAACCAAATAGTATTTCATTGTTGGACTTCTGTGCTCGCCACAGTTTGTCCATCACAAACACCATGTTCGAAGATAAGACTGTTCATTAGTGCACTTGGCACCAGGACACCCTAGGCTGCAGTTCAAAGGTCGACTTTGTACTCGTGTCACCGGACTTGTGGTAATATGTTCTGGACACTCGGGTGAAGAGGGGAGCCGAGCTGTCAACCAATCGCCACATAGCGGTGAGCTGCTCCAATGGCGGGGAAGGCCACCATCCCGACCTTACACCAGGTCTCCGAGGAACATTTGGCAGGGCCTCTTGTGAGAGGGGCTACCTCCAGCAGAGCTACAGGATCTAGGGTCAAGGGCAGACTGATGCCCATCTCGGGCCGACTCCGGACGAGGGCGGGATACACCCTGGACAGCTCACCAGGCCATTGCAGGGCCAACACTCACACCTAGGGAAGATTTGGAACAGCCAATTAGCCTACTGTGCATGTTTTTGAACCGTGGGAGGAAACCAGAGTACCGGAAGTAAACCCACACAAGCACGGGGAGAAAACAAACTCCACACAGAAATGCCCAGGCTGGGAATTAAACCCAGGACTTTCTTGCTATGAGGCAGACGTGCTAACCACTACACCGCCTGCCTGGCCGTCTCCGATGCAGAATCTCAGGTTCAGTGGAGGAGCCTGGAAAGTGATTCTCGGTTGGCCACAAAAAGGTTCTGGACCACCATCCCACGCCTCAGGAGGGGAAGCAGTTTTACACAAATACTGTTTACAGTGGAAGTAGGATGCTGCTTACCTCGACTGAGGGTGTTGTCATGAGGTGGAAGGAATGCTTCAAGGACCTCCTCAATGCCAACAACATAGGAGATGGAAGACCTTGGGAGTTTGGGTGGGATCCACCCAAAGCTGTAAGTGAAGTCGCTGATGTAGTCAAAAAGCTCCTCGGTGGTCATGCTCCAGAAGTGAAGGAGATCCACCCTGAATATCTTGGTGCTCTGGATGTTGTAAAACTGTCTTGGTTGACTTGTCTCTGCAACATGGCAAGGCCATTGGGGGCCGTACCTCTGGATTGGCAAACAGAGGTGGTAGTCCCCTGCATAAGTTGTGTTCCAATTATCGTGGAATCACACTCCGCCTACCCGGGAAAGTGTATGCAGGGGTGCTGGAGAGGAGCCGATCAATAGTTGAACCTCTGTTTCAGGAGGAACAATGTGGTTTTCGTCCTAGCCACGGCACTCTTAACCAACTGTATACGCTCTGTATACCAACTGTATACAGGATCCTGGAGGGAGGATGGGAGTTATCCCAATCTGTCCACGTGTGTTTGGTAGACTTAGAGAAGGCCTCCGACTGTGTCCATGAGGCTATCTTGTGGAACGTGGTCTGGGAGTACGGTGTACTGGACCCGTTGTTATGGGCCATTCGGTACCTGTATCACTGGAGCAAGAGCTTGGTCCGCATTAGTAACAACAGGTCAAATTCGTTTCCAGTGAGGCTTGGAGTCCGTCAAGGCTGTTCTTGGTCATTGATTCTGCTCATAATTTTTGTGGACAGAATGTCTCGTCGCAGCCGAGGCATTGAAGGGTTCTGGCTTGCTGGCCATCAGATCTCGTGTTTGCTTTTTACAGATGATGTTATCCTTTTGGCTTCATCAATGCAGGACCTCCAGCTCTCATTGGAGCAATTCTCAGTCAAGTGTGAAGTAGCCGGGGTGAGAATCAGCACCTCCAAGTCTGAGGTCATAGTTCTCAGCTAGAAAAGTGTGGCATGCAACCTCTAGGTCTGGAATGAAGTACTGCCCCAAGTGGAGGAGTTCAAATATCTCGGGGTCTTGTTCAGAGTGAAGGAAGGCTGGAGTGGGACATTGACAGGCAGATCGCTGCAACCTCTGTTGCAAGGCTGAGTTTTTACTGGTCCATCATGATGAAGAGGGCGCTGAGCAGCAAAGCAAAGCACTCAATTTAACAATTGATCTACGTTCCAACCCTCACCTATGGTCACAAGATTTGGGCAGTGACCAAAAGTACAATTCCTTTGCTGGGTGGCAGGGCTCTCCCTTAGAGATAAGGTGAGAAGCTCAGCCATCTGGGGTGCTCGAAGTAGAACCCCTGCTCCTCCGCACTGAGAGGAGTCAGATGAGATGGCTCGGGCATCTGGGTAGAATGCCTCCTGAACACCTCCGTGGTGTTCGGGCATGTCTGACCGGGAAGGGATTATGTCTCTCGGCTGGACCGAAAGTGCTGGAGGAAGTAGCTGGAGAGAGGAATGTTTGAACCTCATTACTTAGGTTGCTACCCCTGTGACCCAACCCCGGATTATGCGGATGAAGATGTTGGACTTGAGCACCAGAATGAGTAAATGCATGAACGTGTTGTGCGTACTTGGGAGAAAATGCTGCCTCACATGTTCGTAGTCCTCCACTGTCATAAAAGGTACATTTCATTCCACTGTATGTTGTGGAAATATTGTAGAATGAAATACAAAACAAATCATCTCATGCTAATCTCAAAATGTGCATCCTATTAACATTTCTTATTGCATAATTTGAACCATTAAAGAGAGGCTGCTAGTTTCCAACAACAGAGACCAAGCTGAATCGTTTTGAAACACCAGGGCTGTGCATCCATGTGTGGCTTATATTGTGGTATAACAACCCCAGAGCAGAGGAGACAGTGAACCTCATGGGAGCACCTGTAGGAGACCATTACAAATGTGCATACATTGGCAGCGAAGCAGAAAGAGCTTCATTTACAAACAAAGGAAGGTGTTTTATTAGCCACAGACAGTTTTTCTCATGGAAAAACACAAACAGGCTTCTGTCCCAACATCCAGGGTAATAATTCATAGCTAAAACCTCAAACATGTAAAAGACATTTCTAAAAGCAATAGATGAGCAGAAAATTTAACAGCTGTTCTTAGATTCTTAATACAGTATTCACTTCAGCGATTCAAAGGAAAAGAAAAAGCATCATTAAAAGAAAGAGGTTTTAAAATGTAGATAAATCTACCAGTATATAAAAAAACAAGTTATATGGACAGAACTAAGAGGACGCAGAAATGTATCAAAGGAATTTCATAAAAACATTACCTCCAACAACAACTAAACCCTATTTTAACCATGCAACAGCCTGACAGAAATGAGACAGAGAAAGAATAAAGTTGTTGCTAGTAAAGATAGAGATACGGTGTGTGTGTGTGTGTGTGTGTGTGTGTGTGTGTGTGTCAGTCATGGCTATTCAGAGCAGCACATGATTAGACTACAGCACCAGAAATACAAACAGTGTCTGATGGAGTATTGGAGCTGACAGTGCTTTGTATTTGCTTAATTTCACCACAAAAGAATGAATAACTTAATTTGTCAGACTGCTGTGTCACATATTTTATTCAGTCATACACTGGCTGCAATCACTTGTCGTGTAAACAGCAGTTCGTATTAATTTCTCAGCAGTCCAACCTTTCCCCCCCCCAATTTGCTTCACACATTGTTTAGAAAATAATGCTCAAAATTACCCAAATCAATAAAAGTGTTAAAAATGAAGACCTGAAACATTTTTTTAAAATTAGGTTTCACTTTAGTTCACGACATGAGTGAAATTGTACTTGGGGGGTGTTTATTCCAGCTGTCTATCTTCCAGTGAATGTTCGTCTCAATAACAGTCAAGAAACTGATCTACTTGTGGCAGTCAGGGTATTTTTGTTTGTTTATTTGATGTGGCAGCTTTCCTTTCATGAAATAGATTAGCAGATTAGTAAAAGGCTTTTACATACCAAGTTCTATGTTGATTGGGGCAACAGTTAACATGAATATAAAATATAATTTAAAGAAATAAAAATGTATTATATCACTGTATAAATTTCACTGATACATATTTTTCTTTAAAATGGCACCTTTTCTTCTACAATTTATTAAATACAGCATAGCCTAACGGCCCTGTAATTGTAATTTTGCATGACCTCAAGTTACAGTTCATAATATGGATCATTATTAATTACAAAATGATGTAAATTCTGTGTCTTGTGATGGCCATGTTTTCTGACTGAGTTCTTCACGATTCATCATCATCATCATCATCATCTTCCACTTAGTCCAGGGTCGGGTCGCAGGGGCAGCAACCTAAGCAAAGAGGTCCAGACGTCCCTCTCCCGAGCCACTTCCTCTAACTCTCCCGGGGGGACACCGAGGCGGTCCCAGACAAGCCGAGAGACAGAGTCCCTCCAGCGTGTTCTAGGTCGACCCCGGGGTCTCTTCCCGGTTGGACATGCCCGAAACACCACACCAGGGAGGTGTCCGAGGGGCATTCTGACCAGATGCCCGAGCCACCTCAACTGGCCCCTCTCAATGCGGAGGAGCAGCGGATCTACTCCGAGCTCTCCCCGGATGGTGGAGCTTCTCACCTTATCTCTAAGGGAGAACCCCGCCACCCGGCGAAGGAAGCTCATTTCAGCCGCTTGTATCCGTGATCTTGTTCTTTCGGTCATTACCCAAAGCTCGTGACCATAGGTGAGGGTTGGAACGTAGATCGACTGGTAAATTGAGAGCTTTGCCTTGCGGCTCAGCTCCTTCTTCACCACGACAGACCGGTGCAGGCACCACTTAACAGCAGAGGCTACAGCGATCCGTCTGTCGATCTCTCACCCCTCGTAAACAAGACCCCAAGATACTTAAACTCCTCCACTTGGGGCAGGACTTCATTCCCGACCCGGAGGGTGCATTCCACCATTGTCCGACTGAGAACCATGGCCTTTGACTTGGAGGTACTGATCTTCATCCCAGCTGCTTTGCACTCGGCTGCGAATCGCTCCAACGAGAGCTGGAGGTCCCGACTTGAAGCCAAAAAGACAACATCATCTGCAAAAAGCAGAGACAAGATCCGATGGCCACCAAACCAGAACCCCTCAACGCCTCGACTGCGCCTAGAAATTCTGTCCATAAAAATTATGAACAGAATCGGTGACAAAGGACAGCCTTGGCGGACTCCAACTCCCACTGGAAACGAATCCGACCTGCTGTTGCCAATACGGACCAATTAAATTCTTCACAATTTAAGTCTGGAATAGGTTTTTAAAAATTAGCTGATAAGTCATGTGACCTATGGAGTATTGTTCAGACCATGACACACGACAAGTTAACTTAAATTGCTAATTTCTCACGGCTTGGCTTTAGCTTTATAGCCATAAAAATGGTGCAATAATAGTCAATAATAATAAGCAGAAAAGTAACACTGAAAATCTTCCTTCGAATTTGTGCCACAGCACCCCATTTAATACATGTTGTCAGTTATCATATAGGGGCAGAATTTCTCAATAAAACAGGATCCAGGTTTTAAAAAATCCTACGTTTTTACATTAATGTGTGTCCAGGGAGAATACACATCCTCTTCGTTTTTTTAATTTTATCCATTATACCTTATTTCCATGTAGACACACACACACACACAGGTCCTTCTCAGATTGCGGTTTTGAGTAATGTACCAGGCTGGGAGTTTTTAAAAGCCTCAGGAATCTTTTATAGTTAATTGGTTGATTCAGATGATTAGGTTAATAGCTCGTTTAGAGTACCTTTTCATGATATGCTAATTTTTTGAGATAGGAATTTTGGGTTTTCATGAGCTGTATGCCAAAATCATCAGTATTAAAACAATAAAAGACCTGAAATATTTCAGTTGGTGTGCGATGAATCTAAAGTTTAATTTTTATCAGTACATAACAGAAAATAATGAACTTTATCACAATATGCTAATTTTTTGAGAAGGACTAGTATTATTATTTTATATATATATATATATATATATATATATATATATATATATATATATATATCCACACACACACACACAGAGAGGGATCCCTCGCTATCATGCGCTTCAATTCATGCGGCTTCAGTGCATCACGGTTTTTTTGAAAAAATAAATAAATAAAGTTCAGGAAAATGCCACAAAAACAAGGCCAATTATGCCACACACAAAAAAAAACCCTAAACCAATACAAAAAAAAAATCTCCCATGGAAACTAGTTCTGTTGCACGTGTGTGCACACACATCTGCGCATGTGTGTGTGTGTGTGTGTGTGTGTCGTCTTCTCAAGCAAATACCATCTGTATGTGTGTGTTTATATTTTATTTACATCTTTTGCATTATTTAATGTTTGTTATTATGAGCATTTATAGCATTGAATATGTACTTATTGATATTATATACACATACATGTACGTATACATCAGTCGTGGGGGGCGTTGGGGGAGTGGTCCTACTTCGTGGATGTCGATGGCCGTGTGGGGATCTCGGTCCCAATTAACCGCACAGAGTGAGGGATCACTGTGTATATACACACACACACACACAAAAAAAAAAAAAAACATGCATACTCACACCTGTATCAACTGCTAATAAAATGTATAAATGAAAGATAAATTAAGTGACACATGAAGTTCTGAAATGCAGCTGCTTTATTCTCTACTCTTCCATGTCCAAGGCCACCCCAGAATGTTGTTTGCGTGATCATGACTGTAACATACACATATAATCCTCTTCGTGCTATGTAGCACATAAGGCCTCTACCAGAGATCTCCACTTCTGCCAGTCCTGTCCCCAATGCTGTATCTGTCCCCGTCCATTTCTTTGCCTTTATCTCTTTTTTCACTGATCTTCTCCATGTTTCTTTCAGTCTTCCTCTGCTCCTCTTTCCTTGTGGAGTCCATCTCAATGCAGTCCTTGGAATTGCATCCGGTTGCATCCGTAGCATGTGATCAATATAGCGCCACTTTTTCTTCCTTATTTGCCAGGACAATGGGGTTGTATTTGTCTGTAAAGCTCCTCATTCATGATTTTGTTTGGCCAGTATATTCCCAGTATTCTGAGAAGGCACCTGGCCTGGAAAACATCGAGCTTGTTGGTGATGCTCTGAGTGACTTTCCATGATTCTGCACCATACAACAGTACTCTCAGGGTGTTGCTCTTGAAGATTCTCAGCTTGGTGTTGGTGTTGATTCTGTGTGATTTCCAGGTGTTTTTAAGACTTGTGAATGTATATCTGGCTTTGCCGATCCGGGTTTGTATGTCGGCTTCAGAATTTCCGTCTACGGTGATCTTGCTTCAGAGGTATGTAAACTCTTGCACTTCTTCAATGACCACGTCTTCAAGGTGGAGTGCTTCTGTAGACTTCCCATTGATCATCATCATCATCTTGGTCTTGCTGGCATTGACTTTAAGGCCTATTTGACTTCCTGTCGTGGCGAGGATGTTGGTTTTGTCTTTGATGTCGTTGAAGCGATGGGACAGTAAGGCTATGTTGTCAGCAAAGTCCAGGTCTTCAAGGCTCGTATTGAAAGTCCAGCTGATTCCTCTGTTAGCATTCTTGGTGGTTTCCTTCATCAGCCAGTCAATGCAGAGTGTGAATAGTAGTGGGGATTGGAGGCAGCCTTATCAAACACCTGTCTTTAGTTGTAACTCTTCGCTTAAACTGGATCCACAGATAACTCTCAAGAGGGTACATCACTCTCAAGAGGGTACATCACCTTTCCGTGGTTTGGGAGCTTGTGTAACTCAAGGAACCAGGGAGCAATGTTGGCGGGAGTTTACACTCCTGGCGGGTTTAACCAAGCCGAACTGGTCTCTGGGGAGGGTTCAGACGAAGAATGTCCCCTGGTCCTCCAAGTTGGGGGTTGGGCATTGGACTGACAATTCAATCCTGTAAAAACAAACAACTGTCCTAGAAACCAAAACCAAAGACAACCTTCATGCTGGAAGGAGAGATGTCATTCAGACAACTGAAGATATGACGGATGACAGTCAAATCCAACAGGAAGCTGCCACCCCGAGGACAGATATCCTTCGACCAAAAACAAGGATAAGAGTTGGAACATGCAGACACTCTACCAAATGGGAAAACTTGCTCAAGTCACCAAAGAAATGGACAGCTATAACATCCAGCTACTGGGACTGAGTGAATCCCGGTGGACAGGAAACGGTTCAAGACAGCTGGCTACAGGGCACCATATTCTCTACTCAGGCAGACAAGACAACCACCACAGTAGAGGAGTCGCCATTATCATCTCAAAAGATGTACAGAAGAGCGTGCTTGAATGGAATCCAGTCAATGAAAGAATATTTCAGACAAGATTCAAATCATCTTATACAAAGTTAACAATAATTGTCTGCTATGCCCCGACAGACAACAAGAATGAGAAAGAGGTCTTCTATGATAACCAACAGAAAGAAGTCATCAAAAAAGCAGTCCATGACATGCTGATCACCATGGGAGACTTTAATGCAAAAGTAGGTACAGACAACAGAGGGAAAGAAAGCATCATGGGTAGACAAGGAACAGGGACCCCAAACAACAATGGCGACAGACTAACAGCATTCTGCCAAGAAAACAACTTCGTGACTGGAGGAACTCTGTTGTCACACAAACAAATCCACAAAACAACTTTGACCTCCCCTGATGGTCATACAGAAAATCAAACTCATCACATCATCATCAACAGAAGGTGGAGAAGTAGTCTACAGGATGTAGTAGCAAGACGTGGAGCAGATGTTGGAAGTGACCATTCACTAGTATTGGGAAAAATCCGACTGAAGCTAAGATGAGCCAAGAAAAAGTCACATAGGTCCCCACAAGTCAACATTGAAATGTCGAAAGACCTAACCATAAAACAACAATTCCAAGTAAAGGTGAAGAACAGGTTTGCTGTGCTACAGAAGCAAGACAACATTGGACTTGAACAATTCAACTCAGTGCTACTAAAAACGGGAAAATAAATACTTGGACCAAGAAGAAAAAAGTAAGAACAATGGATAAAGGAAAAGACCTGGAAGGTGATAGAAGAGCGGGAAAAAACAAAAGAAGAAAATCCTCAACACCAAGTCAGAAAGACTGACAGACAAGCTCAAAGAAGGTTACAAGGCATTAGACAAAGAAGTCAAGAAAAGAACAAGATCAGATAAGAAGGCATACTTTGACCAGCTAGCAGAAGCAGCAGAAACAGCAGATGCCAATCAAGATATAAAAAAAACCTCTACAGGTTAACTAAAACTCTCTCAGGCAAAAATGAAGCCATCTCCCCACCTATGAGGAACAAACAGGGAAAAACAGTCACTAAAAAGAGGATATCTTGAACTGCTGGAAGGAGCACTTTGAGAAGGTGCTGAACAGAGAAGATCCGGAAGGAGAAGCGCACAATCTGCCTGCAGAAAATGTCCTTGACATCAACACAGACCCACCAACTATCAGTGAAGTCACCAGAGCTATGAAGAAGCTGAAAAATGGGAAATCACCTGGATTGGACCAGATAAATGTAGAAATGCTCAAAGCAGAAGGCGGCTTGACGCCAACATCCTTCAGAGCATATGGATATCAGAAGAACAGCCAGATGCCTGGAAGACAGGGCTAATAGTCAAGCTCCCAAAGAAAGGCGATCTCACCAATTGTGATAACTGGTGAGGGATCATGTTGCTCTCAACCACAAGCAAAGTCCTAGGTCAGGTGATCCTGAACAGACTAACGGAAGTATTGGATACCATGCTAAGACTAGAACAAGCCGGCTTTAGGAAAGGAAGATCATGTGCAGATCAAATATTCATTCTGTGACAGATTGTTGAACGCCACAGTATATGCCAACTTCATAGACTTCTCCAAGGCATCTGACAGTGTCAACAGAACAGCTCTGTGGAGAATCCTTGGACGCTATGGCATCCCCGACAAGATAATCTCTATTATCAAAATGCTATATAACATCATGACTGTACGACAACTTCAAAACCAATTCAAGCCTACACTTGGCACTTTTATTAAACCAGGAAGCACGGTAATGACGAGTATAAATGTGAACTGAGCCCAAACTTGTAGCAGCATTAAAATGATCTGATACATAAAGGAAGGGCCATTGACACATGGTTTGCCGAGTTTTGAGCTGATTGGGTCCCTGAATTCCACCCTTCTGAACAGCTGTGATATGAACTCAAGTCCAATACCAAGGCCTAACCCCACTCATCCTGTCATGGATGTTTGGGAAGCAAAAGTCTAAAATGCAGTGGAAGCACTTCCGAGAAGAAATGTTATTATAATCGCTGATCAGGTACCAAATCTGCAACGAGATGGTCAAAAATGTACATATATTCAAATTAAAAGGATAATAAAGAATATTCATCTTGTTAAGCTGTGTGTCCATAAACCTTCCCCTGCAAAGTATGGCCGAAAAACAAAATCTCAAATATTTTTCAAACCACAGCCGAATTTATAATTCCGATTTTTTTAGTTGTTTGTTCTTAAGCAAGGACACGGGTCAAATAAATTATTTGAATATTAATAGAGAAGCAGCGTGCACGTTTCTTTAAAAATAAATAAATAAAGTTTAAAAGTGAATTTGTTTCGCCAAGTAGTGCTCAGGAAATACTGCACATTCTCCTTCAGGATCATTGAAATATAAACTGAGATAAACAAAATTAAATAAACAAAAACAAATAAAGAAAGAAAGAAATGCCTTGAAGGAAAGGAAAAAGTCTTGAATATCTGAACAAGAAGTTTTGACAACAAAATACATTTTGAATTTGTAAAGGAATAACAGGACATCAGGAGCTTTTGATATTTGCTTTAAAGTGTTTCTGTTGTTTATTAAGTGAGAAAGAAAAAGCTTGAAGTATGGCATGTTTCATGTGAACTGCTCTATATGGGGCTCTGTATGGGCAGAGCCATTTTGGTAAAGTACTTTTGGCTTGGTAACTCATATCTGGCGTCAATTTTACCTCTCATCTCAAAGATTTCAGTCAAAATTCGCCAGTGTTGGCCCACATTGACATGGGGCTGGTGAGATGACAGAGGCAGTTAGTCATCCTGTGAACAGTCCAGCACTCATGCTTATTGATTGGCTGCTGGAATTAAAGACAACCCCTCTACTGCATTCTGCTCTGGGGGAGAGGGGACGCTCTAACGAGGCCAGCAAGGCCAAAGCAAATCCAGTGAGACCCCTCAGCAGTGCCTGCAACCAGCCCAGCAATTTTCTCCCTCTCTTTTGGGGAGGCTGGATCTGACGCATGTCAACACCGTATTCCCCCCTTTTCCCTCTTCTCGAGCTCTTGAAGAAAATTGGCACTTGTCAAAAAGGGCAATTAGGATGTAACAACGATATGGAAGTCCATATGGTTGGCTTGTACAAGCCGCAGTGGTATCTGAATGCTTTGAACAATGCCCTACACAATCTAAACAGGCAATTTTGAAAGCCCCAGAGAAATTAAAACTTTTCTTGAAGCTTCCATAGTCACACAGTGCAGTTATTTTTTTATGTTGTAAGATCACAACAGGGTTCTTCTACTGAGGGAAGAAATTTAGCCTAAATGTATATGTACACACGATTGGGTTCTCGGGTCATTTCTTTTCAGCAAGGACAATGACTGATCTTTGATTTACTACACGAGATGAAGATCCTGAATCTTGAACTATCAGTTATATTTATATGGCGGGTTTAAACATGTACTTAAAAATAATTTGACAAATGTGACAAAAATTATTTTTAAAATGAAACTTAAAAATATGGATAATTTCTTCTAAACAGTTTAAATTGAGTAATTATATTACTTTATATTAATTCATCAGTATTCAATGCCTCTGAGTGAAAACATAAATTTAAGTATGCAGGACCACATGTTGGTACATTCTTAGGTAGATCGATAGAGGGATAGCTGCTGTATATCTGCTGTGTAGCATATGTGACGGGGCACAAGTGTCATCAAAGGTCCCATCAGAAATGCCTCTGATAGCAGCAGAGTGTCATTTTTTTTTTTTTTGGAACTAGGCCAAACTGTAAATGTAGCGCTCACATGTATATATCCTGTCACATGCACATGTATCTGTCCAATGTGCAATAAAGTAATTCAGAAACATTAGGGCATTCAAACTCTGCATGCTCTGAAGGCATTCTCTTTTACACATTGTAAATAGCACGAAGCCGTTCGCAAAAACTTATCTACGTTTTTTTTTTTTTCATGGGTGTCGGATAGGTATTGACAGGTACTTAACAGTCAGGTATCCATAATAGTGTTATTTGTGTAAAGAATTGTTATAAGTAATCCTCTGCATAACACTGTATCCTTTTTAACATAAATCCTTATTATCATTCTGGAATACAAAAAAAACGTAAGAAATATAGATCAACTTCAAACAAAGAATAACTAACAATTTTTTAGTGTTTAAACAAAAAGATTTAAAGTGCATCAATTTGCCTGATGAGCAGTGGTGGTCTAATGGTTAGGGCACAGGATCGCTGATCCAAAGGTTGGGGGTTCGAGTCCCCACAGGGTTGTCACTGCCCCCCGCCCCCCAGTGCAGCTAACCGAGTTATCAAAGGCAGGCCATGTCTCTCACTGTCTATGGTGAGAGGCATGTAAAAGAACCATTGCTGACTTTCGTAAAGAGTAGCTGCAAAGCCGTCAGCGTGTTTCTACGACCTGGAGAGGGATGGGCGCCGCCAGGCCAAATCAGCCCAAGTCTCGCCATGAAGGCGCCCCAACGACATCCCCGGATGTTATGGGATAAGTGAAGAAGAAGAAGTATTTGCCTGAAATAAAAAAGTATCCTTATTTAAACTGTAAACTTTATTTGACCAACAATTTGAACCATTTGATACTGCAAAATAAAATGAAATAAAATCAATCAATAATAAATTGAAATTGATCAGCAATATTAACTCAGGAGCACGATATATAAAACACTAACCTACAAAACAAAAATGAATTAAACAATTTGTATTGTTTTATAATAATTATTATTATTATTATTATATTATCATCAAAATGATTAATTCCAGATTAATGGTATAATGAGCACGTTTCGCAGTGCACATCTTTTCGAAGGGTTTAAAGTACGATACTGAACTCTCAGCTCCTGCTCAATGCTGAACTGGGACCTGGACTTATTTTCGCAGCAGTGACGTCATCCAGCATGACAGAGCCGTGTGTGCTGCAGGTCGGATCAGTTCCTCTGCTGTGCTGTGAGGTTTTCTGCACTGAGCAGTTTGGTACTCCACTTTCTCTGATGCTAACAGAGCTCGCGGAAAAAACTCACGCGGCTCATCACGTGATCGGGGTGTGACGTCTTTAAGTGACGCCTGAATTTATTTGGCTTCATGCTGTCCGCTGCCAATGTTTTCAGACACAGTAAACACACCGGCCTTTCCTCGTTTCTCACCGCAGCACAGTGAAGCCGAGCGCTACATCCGCTTCATCATACCTCCTCAACTTAGCTTCCAGGAGACTTTTGTTTCTCTCACCGTCTCAGTCTCTCTCTGACTCTCTTTCCGTCCCTGTCAAAAATTTTCATGGTGGGTTTATTAACTTCAATTATTATTTTACCTCTGGGCACACTCTAACAGTGACTAAGCCACTGCCACCTGCTGCAGTGGATGGAGAATTACACTTTACCCAAATATGGCACACAAAAAAAAAAAAGCATGTTCCTTGGTGTCTCCCCCTGCATCGCACCCCCCCTGGGTCCCATTATTTGAGAATCACTGTTATAAAGTACAAGGATGCATTCAGTGAACAAAAAGTGGTGGCATGTTCATAAAATACTTTGGAATTTGAGCACCATAAGTTAAAATGCAAAAATTTTCACGAAGAATAAAAAATACTGCACCTAGATGTAGGACATAATCAAAAATCTAAAACGTATTCCGATCCAGGTGATGGAAAGCACAGGTCACATCATATATTCATGTTGTGATTGAGACTGTTACAAAACATCTTTTAAATCATGACACCATGAAGAGCTGTGGCTGATGAAATTCCCAAATTTTATCACTACTTTCTGTTGCATATAAGCTTGATTGACGACCATCAAAGTCGTTTAAGGCTTTTTTATTACCTGCTTTGAATTATCTAAATAAAAATAAATAGCAAAACTTAATTTCTGGTGAGTGCTGTAATATCAGTAATTCTGACTCCGACAATATGGTTAAACTTTGCTTTACTAATGGCCATGAAAACCGAGCCTGTATCCAGAACCACTCGCGACTCACTCTGTAGTGCACTATACAGTGAATTCATCATTTTCGTAGTGGTGTCTGAATGCATAATGAGAACAGTACACTCAATGGATCCCATGATGGATCATAAAAAGTGGCGTGGAAGTCTTCAACAGAATTTTATGAAGGAATCCTTTATAACATTACAATGCAGTGAAAGAAATTGGTCCAGAGACTCAAATGTAATTTAAGAACAGGCAGCAGCCAACCACCAGCCCACGACAGTGCCGAGGAGTCAGTACACAAAAGCATTTTAACACGGTGGATCTCATCATATGTGTTTAGTTCAAGAGTATTGAATGAGTGAACAGTTTCGGATACCAAGTGCGTCTACACCCAAGAAGCTTTCACAGTCACTCTCGCTGGGATATTTCCTCTTCAGCTACTCTCTCCTGCACGTGTTGATCCATAGGACTAAATGTTTGCATAGACCACACTGAACTACCATCAACATACAAGACAGTCACTCGGTTAATATGGAAAACATACAATAGCAGTTAAAACTTGTTTTTATACATGCATACTTATTTTAACCTCGACTTTTTTCACCAGTACTGTATTTGATTTGACATGTATCTGATGAGAAATATAAGCTAATAATAAATTTGCCCATTGATCCTGGTAACACTGATTACTGATGTATGCCTTTTTATCTGTCAGTCATTCTTTTATTTGTAATCCTGTAAATAATTTCATTGATTAGAAAAGAGGATTAAGTATTTGCTTCTTATTACAGCTGTCTTCTGATAAGATCCCAGACATTTTTCAGTCAAGATTACCTTAATTATTACCTTAATTAATTAATACAAATAAATGAGACTAAATCCTGATGTTTTACTATCTTTAATTAATCAAATCAGTTATTCAACATTAATGAAAGTCTATGGCTCCAGTCAGCAGGATAAGCCTCTCTCTCTCTCTAGGAGCAACCCGTGCGCGTGTGCGCATGCACGTGTGTGTGTGTGTGTGTGTGTGTGTGTGTGTGTAATAAGTAAGTGAAAGAACAGCACTAAGTTTAATCAGACAGATGAACTGCCATGTTTGGAGAGTCCTTTCCACTAATCCAAACCCTCTTTTCTTTCTCTCCTGTTCTCGTTACGCAGCTTTGAATGGGTGGCTGAGCGGTCATGGCTTTTGTTTGCCACACCTTGAGGCTAATATTAAAAAAGGTGCTGAGCGAGAGTGCAAACAAACAAACAGCAGCCCTGCACCTCACCTCTGACCTGAAGGAGCTTTGTTCAAATTGCCCTCTGGACTCATATTGACCAGAGGACTGAAATACTGCAGGATTTGACAGGGTTCAAAACCACAGTTGAGAGGATGAACAGGGAGAATAGTTTGTATTCATGGGAAAAGAGCAGCATCTCATCACGTAAACTGAAAAGTAACAGGGAAAGTACATACTTAAAGGATTGTGGAATGAAGAGTTTGAAAAGAAAAAAGTATAAAAATCACTCGATACCCTTTCCAAGTAAACATGTTTAGTACAGGCAAAAGAGATGTTACGTGGCATGGATTATGTGTACGAAACATAAGAACTACAAGGATTCCTCGCTTTCCGCGGTTAATTGTGACCGAGACCCCCACCGAATTCCGCAAAGTAGGATCGACCCCTCCCCGCCTACTGACGTATATGTACATAATATCAATAAATACAAATTCAATGCTATAAATGCTTATAATAAGAATTAAACATTCAAAAATAATGCACAAGATGTAAATAAAATATAAATACACACACATACAAACACGCGCGCACATGCAGATGTGCACCTCATAAAAATGTCAGTAGTTTTGATAGGGGGTTTTGGGTTGGTTTTTATCTTTTTGCATAATTGGCCTTGTTTTGCAGCAGTTTCCTTAATTTCCTTTTTTTAATTCAATGAATATTAAAAAAGAAAAAAAAACAAAAACCACGATGCACTGAAGCCGCATGAATTGAAGCGCGAAGTAGCGAAGGATCCCTGTATACATTTCTCTGCCTATTTTCCTATTAGTTTACATAAAGCCATTAGAAATTTAATGACTGTGTATTTACAGTGATGAGGGAAATGTTTACTCGAACCTCTTGCAGGATGAACTGAATTACAGGGTGAGGCTTGAACGTCTGTGAAGCGTATATAACGTTGTATAGTCCTGCATAAATATGACGTAAAACAGTAATTAGATTTTCATCAGAATGGAATGGGTTAAAACACCCGACAAGCTGATCTGCAGGACAGATCAACAGTTCCCGGAAATATTTATCTGCAGGTAATCATTGCAGCACTTAGAGATCATTACCAATAACTAAATAATAAAGTATAATATTTTGTCTCAATTATTTAACTGGGTTCTCTTTATCTACTTGTAGTGCTAGTGTGAAAATCCAATGTTTGAAATGTCGCAAACTTTCAGGCACCACCGTACGACTGAATAAACATTACAAATACAATAAAATAAAGTATCATCAATAACACTATATACTTTACATTTCCTTTGCCACTAAAATGTCACTCGTAATTTCTATCCATAACTAAACAGTCTATGTGTTTAAAAATAAATGGCTCCAACAGGAACTTTCAAAACAGGATGCATTCACAAACCATGACTTCATTAGCATCCAAGCTTCATATCGCTCACACCTGTTACCCTGCAAATAAAATGTATTTTTTTTTATGCTCCATTCTTTACACAGAAGCTACATTATTCTGGCTGGGGAGAGCGAGCAGAGATGTGCAGTAATGTGTTTCACAGTGTGCGGACGGCTCATGATGGATGGACTTCTGCTCCAAAATGCGTTACACTCGATTAGCTCATAAATAACGGATGTTTTATCATGCTGAATTAAAACATTGGAGAGAATGGCAGCCATAGACAGTTCATTTCCTCCGTCCATGTGTGCGTGTGCGTCCGAGCGCATGTATACTTCCTCAAGAATGTGCTGCAGAAGGTTGTGAGAACTCTTGAGCACGGATGTTCAAACGTCTGCCTGATTCTTTATTAGAGTGAAATGCAGGTCTAATTTAGGAAAGAATTCTATAAAAGATTACGTGCATTGCATATTAAATTTTTTTCTGATTAAATGTTGACGTACAGTCTATTTTTGTTCCCTTTCTGTGTAGCTGAAATAAATGGTATGCTGGCTCACAAAAAAAAAAAAAAAAAAAAAAAGATGAAATATTTGAACGAAAGTTGCTTGATGATTGATTATACACTGAACATATCTTCAAGATGAACTAATTTATAATTTCTATGTAATTATACCTTCCCCCAAAAGATCTCTTGAAGATATATGTACATTTCGCACTATAATACACAAAATACACACCGATACAGTGTGACCTTCATCAGTGATGACTCTGCATTTGCACCTCTGATTAGAGGAAAACCAAACAGTGCGAATTAGACCTTCACTTTCCATTTTGTATTTTGATACTCCACGACTGGCAGGCTTTGAAGTGCCTCGAGTAGTGTGTGTGTGTGAGGCTTGAGGACGGACGGCTCGTTTCACTGGGGTAGTGTAAGGAGTTAAGCCTGGGAGAGTGGGCAGTACCACAGGATCAACTGCCACACATGCTCTGGCTCTGAGCAGATTTCACACCGTGTATGATGACTACTACAATCCACAACTGCACTGAAAGAATGAGAGAAAGAGAACCGGAGAAAGGGGAGGGGAGAATAAAGCAGGCTGACTAGAGACGGAGTCTGTGCCTTATTTGTTTCACCTGCTGCATTCCTTCAACTCCGCACTAATGGCATTCCCAGGGGTTATGAGAGAATTCTGCAACCATGCACTGTAGAGCCGGACTACAGGCCTCAGCTACTGCGATAGCAAGACACAATACCCACAGACACTGAGGCGCATACTAAAACAAGCCCTTCTTGCTATGGTTACATTGCTGTTCGGGCCTGGAAAGTACAAAGAAAGCTTGAGGAGAAAAGATGTATGGGCATACTAGAAATGCTAATTAATAAAAACATGTTTAAAAAGGGAAAAAAATATTGCTGTTATATAATAGCAACTCTAAAACTGATTCTCAGAAACAGAACATGCTGTATGCTGATACTGCTAAATTAGCAGTTAATCAAATCCATCATCAATAAATCTCACCATCAAGCATATGCATTTCAACATGCAGGATTTCCAATGAGGAGATGATCAAACGGGAAGATCCAGACAGTGGAAGAAGTCAACTAAATGTTTTCGACTCGGTGCATCAGGTTTCTAGCTCGAGGACCATACTATGATTTAGCACAGTCTTAATCACTCGCGGTCTGACCCAGATTTTATGCAGAACAATGTATCCCGTTTCTCCGCATTGACACTAAAACCGGCACGCATGCTTTATAAAAGCAGCAGTTAGGTAGGCTGGACTAAGATCAAGACACCTAATGACTGTGCCATGAGCAGGTGAATTAAAGAGGATTAGTCTTAATCTGAGCTGTTTCAGGTCGCTGTGAATGTGTGATCAGTCGGACACATAGAAAGCAGGAGAAACGGATGAGCCAAATGGTCCAAGTGTGCCAAAAAAATTCGGATTTCTTTACTCGAAATCACCACAAACCTGTTGCTAATGTTGTCAAGTTTAAGTTTGTAATTATTGGAAAAAGAACTAAATGCCTACCAAAAAAATAATAATAATAATAATAATAATAATAAATTTTGACTTGAAACACTGAGGATCTCAACAAGGTTTGCAGGGTGGTATAGCCATGACAAAAGTGGTGGTGCTCCTAAGTCAATCTCGCTCGCCATGGCAACAGCTGATGACTTTGGACAACATAAGCTGAGAGACAACATTTCTGGGCGCTGATGCCGCAGGATCATTGCAGTGAGCAAACACAACAGCAGATCGGGTTTAAACCCAGTGGGGCACTGAAATGTAACTCAGAGAGTGGCAGGCGATGCCCTGTGCAGCTTAGCAGACCAAGGCGACAAATGTCAAAAATGACTCCCCTGAGTGCCTGCATGTCTACTATATAGTAACCAGCCCAGCATGTGAGAGAAAAGAGATCAGAGAGAGGGCAATGTGCCCCCAACACTCCAAAGTCTCACAAAGGCCTTCTCCAGTCCCGCTATATAAATACAGTTTAGAGAGGAGCAAATATAAATAAATAAACCCAGTAATTAAGCTGAACATGCCCATCCTCAACTGTGCCTAAGAGGTTACAAACCTGAAGATCTAACACTAAAGTACTTGAGCTGAATTCATATCCCATCCCAGTCTTTTCGAGTGACGTCTAAAGTGCACTTCCCTGGGGCTTGCTGTTTGTCATAAAACATCTCTCAGCAGACAATTTACCCAAAACTGGGGAGGCAAAAAAAAAAAAAAGAAAGAAAGAAATACAAACACAATTTCCAGAAGTGGCGGAGAAGCAAAACTCTACAGCCGTTTGCCAGTAGTGTGGTAACTTTAAACCGTGCAGCGTTAAAGTGGCTCCTCCACCATATTGTGTGGTAATGTGGGACAGCTGAGCACATGGGCCCAGCGCCAGGGAGTGCATTATCTTTATGAATTCATGACAAAATTCTTTTTAGGCAGCAAACGCCAGATAGGTGTTTGTAAACATTCATGCTCCTTTCACATGAGAATATCTTGTACAGATGGAGTTCTACCACAGCATTACTTATTTTGAAGAATTCTCTCTTTTTTTAGCATTCTGCCAATACCGAGCCTTTTATTCCGTGCCAGCATTCAATAAGAGTACAGTGTTTGTATAATCCTTTGCTCTCTGCAGACCAACACAGACTTGACTCGAGTTTATATGTGCAAATATCATGACAGCAATAAGACAAATAAATTAAATATTTCTAGCTTTCCATCAAGAATGGGGAGGAAATAATGTTGAGATTTACTATAACGACGATACCAAATTCACAAAGTTCTTTTTAGTTTTAATACAAATTATTCATTAGAAACACTGGAAACATTCGTACTGCCGAGGTCACTGAGAATCACGCTCCAGTTTCACAAAATACACAGAGCTGTGCATATCCATGTCATCCCACGATCACAAAACGTTATTCCAACAATGAGAATCTACCTCAAAACACTGACCATCCACAAAGCAAACAGAAAATGAGGCAAAACGAGAAGTCACCTTTACTACATATACTCAGGTGGTCACAAAACATGAATTTCGACTTGGATGCTATTAACAGCTTCATTAACACGATTGTCAACATGAAAATCAAAATATTTACATATAGACTAAAAAGAAACAGGAAGCAGATATAGCTACAAGAAATGTATTTCCCGAAAACATTGTGCGATCCATTTTATCTTATTTTGGGGGTTTTATTATGCCACTGTTTTTGCTAACAGAATACTTTCCCATAATTCAGGATTTTGCCGTCTGTTGCGTCTCCATCTCTCTGTTCATTCAGCACACGCAAGGCTGCGCCTATCCAGTCCAACTGGCATCACTGCTATGGAATGCTGAAGTCCACATTTTTCCTATTCAGCAAGGAAAAACGTCCTTTCAAAACCAATCAGCTAGAAATGCTGCTTTGTTTTTATTTTTTGACTGAACTTCCTGGAACCTATTATGAAGCTGTCAGGGATGTATATTTAGCTATGGCAACAGCGCGTCTCCTCACACACTTGCGCCACTGGCCATGTCACCTCAGATAAACAGAAAACAACTGATTACCCCTTTTTTGTTACCGTTAAATAAAATAGTACAATGAGTATGAGAAAGAGATGTACAAAAGAGAGAGAGAGAGAGAGAGAGAGAGAGAGAGAGAGAGAAAATGCAGTACTTTCACTATACTATTAGCAAACAGTCAAGAACAGAGTGTCACAGTCACTACATTAGATATTGCTGCTGAAAGTTAGAGAAATTTAATTTGAAAATAGATATACGCATAGAGGTTAAAAACAGTAAAATAGTACATTTACTTTCAACCAAAACAAGATCCCAACTGCACAATAAACCAGCCAATTTCACTTCCATTTATATCTCACCTGCATACCAACATGGCTCAAGACCCATAATAACTTAATGAGCACATACGGAAACATTATCTCCTGAAATCACGTGTGTAAAAACTGACACTCACTCCTCCCTCAGTGACAAATGTTGGTCAAGTAGTAGGAAAAGGATACATGGAGGAAGCATGTGAAGTGGAGAAAAGTCAGATAAAATCTATACTCAATTGTTTAAATACTGAAGGTTCGAAGGAATGTTAATGTGCACATGGCAGGTTAGAAGTTCATGAGGCAGGTTAAATGTTCTGAAGGTAGGCAATGGTGGAATATTAAATTAAACCGGGTCTCTAGTGCATTCATATGGGGTTAGGAGAGGCCGTGTTAAGGTCAGGGCTGAGCACTCTCTGGCCTTTAGTGACCCACAGTGAATTAAAACCACCACTAATGTTTACACAACAAATGTATTTTAAATAGACAAAGTCAAAAGTTAAAACTAAACATTCCCTTTTAAAAATTCCCCTTAAAAAAAGATCTGCAAAACAATTAAATCTGTTCGCAAAAAACATGAGCATGTAAGATGGCATCAAATACCATCCAACTGCAATTTTTTTTTTTTTTTTTGGTTCGTTTACTACTTGACAAATGCTAAGTGGTGCATTTTATAAACAGGCCTACATTTTTCGTGTGGGGTGGAAAAAAAGCAGCTGTGGAACGAACTTCACAGCAGACCTATACATATCTCAAGCTAAATAAAGAAGGACTTGCATTTTAATTCACACCTTGCCATGTCCACAGTGGAACAAACGGTAACAATGCCATGCAGGTTAGAGATTCAATAATGCTGTGACCTTGTGTCCAACCATGCCAAAAAAAGAAAGAAAGAAAGAAAGACCCATATTGTTACTCAGCAAGTGCTCGCAGCTCATAGATTCTACTCTTCAAGACTTCATCACTCATGGATACTACCAGCGTGCCAGTAAAGCAGGAATGTTTTCAGTTTAAAACCAACACAGGCTAATGTGCATAACTGAGATGGCAAGAATTGTGATAGAAGAGTGCATACAAAAACTGTTTACCAAGAAAGGGAGGGTAGTACAGCCCCCAAATCCAAGAAAGCACCAAAAGGCAGAGGAACAAACATGCGCACAAACTAACATGCTCATAAAACAGATTTTATGTAGACAAAAAATTAACTTCTACTGGAATTTAAAGAATATACACCGTTATGTCTTTTCAAGATTTAATTTTAAAAATAAAGTGATATACAGGGATCCCTCACTTTCCACGGTTAATCGGGACCGAGACCCCCGCCCCCTGCAACCGCCAAATTCCGTAAAGTAGGATTGACCCCCCCCTGACTGACGTATAAGTACATGTATACGTGTATATAATATCAATAAATACATATTCAATGCCATCAATGCTTATAATAACAAACATTCAGAAATAATGCATGAGATGTAAATAAAATATAAATACATACACATACAGACGCGCGCGCACACAGATGCGCACCTCACGTAAAACTGTAAGTCGTTTTGTTGGCGGGTTTTGGGTTGTTTTTGCATAATTGGCCTTGTTTTGCAGCATTTTCCTTAAATTTTCCCGATTTTTCCTTATTTTCCGGTGAATGTTTGTGAAAAACCCACGTTGCATTGAAACCACAGAAGCTGAAGCATGAAGTAGCGAGGGATCCCTGTAATTAGCTAACTGGAGCACATAAATAACACAAGTCATTTAATAAGCCAGTGTCTGCAAAGTGTCATCAAACTGACCCAAAATGAAAGTTAAAAAAACTGCAAAGATCATTAAACAGGAAAGATTCATAACATACTCCATTTGACTGGCACTAAATTACACATCTAGTATTCTACCACACGAAGCAATATTTAAAAAAAAAAAGGGAAAAAAAAAAAAAAAAGTGGGAGCAGCCGCTGGGGCGAGGGGGGGGGGGGGGGTGTCTGTCGTAACTGTATATCGGTAGGTCTATTTTGCTTTCAGAGCAGTCATCACCTCCTTGTTGTCCTAGGTTGTTAGCATGTCCCCTGGTCAGCTGTGGGGCCTCCACTCTGCCAGCCTCCCATCTATGTCAGCATAGTGGCTTTTGTTAAAATATGTAATAAGCAGAGCTGAGTCCATTCTATTTCAGAAGACCCCATCAACAGGTTTAAAAAGGATGCCCACATGTGTCACCCTTCTGGCTTGAATATTTATATGTGCACCCTGAATGGCTGGCAGTTGTTTAATCATCTGAGAGTGCCTCTTCCACGCCCCTGACGCCAACAAGAAAGTTTTGAACCATGTCACCTTTACAATGGCACTCTGCTTCAAAACCAACTGCTGCCCAAAAATAGGAACTACTTTTTTTTTTTTCTCTTTTTTTTCTTTTTTAAATGCCAGGCCACCACTTGAATTCTACTGCCTTTGCCAGAGGTCCGTTGTGTGCCAACTGTAGGCAGACAGGACTTCAAAGGCCTTTGGCTGTGTATGCTAACTTGATCATAGGATTCACTGGAGAGTAAGTGAGAGTGAGCTGGACATGTTCAATGAAGAAGGTGATGAGCACAGAGACACCACCACTTAAAAAACCTGAATATTCTCAGACACAGGTGGCCTATTACCATTTCATTTACAGTGACGCGACCGCTACCTTAATCATGTTTGACCAACATCTAACTTTATATAGGACATATGTGAGTGTTGTTTCATCCTGACAACCAACAATGTAAAGCCAATTAGGGCAACACCAATTAAATGACTGTTTAATATTACAAACATATACACATACATACACATTATATATATATATATAATTATTTCATTTTCTGTAACTGCTTAATCCGAATTTGGGTCCCGGGGAGGCTGGTGCCCATTCCAGCCAACTTCGGGCGAGGGCTGTCCCTCTGATCTACTCGTTTCTGATCCTATCCATCCTCGTTACTCCAAGAGAGAACCTCAGCATTTTCATCTCTGCTACCTCCAGCTCTGCCTCCTGCCTTTTTCTCAGCGCCACTGTTTCTAGGCCATACAACATCGCTGGCCTCATCACCGTCTTGTACACTTTTCCTTTCATTCTTGCTGACACTCTCCTATCGCACATCACATCGGTCACTTTTCTCCAACCATTCCAACCTGCCTGTACACGCTTCTTCACCTCTTTTCCACACTCTCCATTGCTCTGGATTGTTGAGCCTAAGTACTTAAAATCCTCCACCTTCCTTACCTCTGCTCCCTGTAACATCACCGTTCCTCCTGGGTCCTTCTCATTCACACACATGTATTCTGATTTTCTGAGGCTAACCTTCATTCCTCTCCTTTCCAGGGCATACCTCCACCTCTCTAGATTTTCCTCCACTTGTTCTCTGCTCTCACGACAGATCATGATGTCATCTCCAAACATCATAGTCCATGGAGATTCTTGTCTAACCTCGTCTGTCAGCCTGTCCATCACCATCGCAAACAAGAAGGGGCTCAGAGCTGATCCTTGATGCAGTCCTGCCTCCACCTTGAATTCGTCGGTCACGCCGACAGCACACCTCAGCACTGTCTTCCATCTCTCATACATGTCCTGCACCACTCTAACATACTTCTCTGCCACTCCAGACTTTCTCATGCAATACCACGGTTCTTCTCTTGGCACCCTGTCATATGCTTTTTCCAGATCTACAAAGGCACAGTGCAGTTCCCTCTGACCTTCTCTGTACTTCTCTATTAACATCCTCAAGGCAAACACTGCATCTGTGGTGCTCTTTCTTGGCATGAAACCAAACTGTTGCCCACAAATGCTGACCTCTGCCCTTAGTCGAGCTTCCACTATTCTTTCCCATAACTTCATCGTATGGTTCATCAACTTTATCCCTCAGTAGTTGCCGCAACTCTGCATATACACACACATACATACATCTATATACACATACATATACATATATATATATATATATATACACATATACACACACATATACACATATACACATATATACATATACACATATATAATTATACATATATACATATATCAGTGGTTCTTAACCTTGTTGGCAGTACTGAACCCCACCAGTTTCTTATGTTTATTCACTGAACCCTTCTTTATTGAAAAATAAAATGATTTTTTTTTTTTTTTTTTCAAATTCAAGACACAGATATATGTTTTTATTGGGGCACCAAAATGAACTGTGCATTAACATTGCTGTGTTCAAAGAACAAAACCAATACAATGCATGAACTCCCCTATGACAACTACTTACATTTTTATGTGAGGTGTGCATCTGAGTGCGTGCACACACATCTGTGTTTGCGTACGCGCGTCTGTTTTTTATTTCCATCTTATGCATTATTTTTGAATTTTTAATCGTTATTATAAGAATTTATAGTATTGAATATGTATTTATTGTATACATACACATATATATGTACGTATACGTCAGTCAGTGGGGGTTGATCCTACTTCGCAAATCATGCAGATAGGACGCTAATTAGCATCACATTCCTTTATATGTGTAAATCCATGTTGTACATATTCCTTCGACCACTTTCTTTTTTGCTCAACATAGTATGGATTAAAACATTAAGAAAGAAATCAAACAATGTACTATCACAACAGTCACAAGTCGACTACTGAGCACACCAAATTTCCTGCAGCACAGATTGGCCAAGCAATGTAGCGTGATCACCTGCAGCCAATGATGGCCAAGCAGGGCGTGTTGTCATGAATATGAGTTGGGTGTGTGTCTTGACCTCCGCCGAACCCCTGAGACTGACTCACCAAACCCCTCGGGTTCGATCAAACCCAGGTTAAGAACCACTGATATATATGTCTCTCTGTCCCTGCATATATATCTCCCGGTCTCTCTCTCGCTCTCTCTCTCACACACACATTACAATGCACATGTTTATTCTAGCGTTGCGGGCCACGCCCACAAGATGTGGAATTCAAAGCACATTCCCTGATTGACCATTTACTGAATTAAAACAACTTCAAAAACTAAACTAAAAACTAAAGCGTTATTCCTTCCTTCTCTCGCGCGCGCATGCTGTGGGCCACGCCCACAAGACATGAATTCAAAGCGCAGTCCCTGCTTGACCATTTACTGAATTAAAACTTAAAAAACTAAACTAAAAAATAAAGCATGATTCCTTCTGTCTGTCTGTATTGCGCTGCGGGCCACGTCCACAAGACGTGAATTCAAAGTGCATTCCCTGCTTGACAAACTCAACTTTGATTTGATTCCTTGAGGGATTGAAATTCCAGCTGAGCTCAAATGCGCCCACATTTATTAAACATTTACTGAATTAAAACAACTTAAAAAACTGAAGCGTGAAGCTTCCTTCTGTCTCTATCTGGGAGGCCAGCGAGGCAGGATGTTGCGAGACAGCTCATGAGAGAGCAACTCGTGCATCGTGTGAAATTTTGACTGGTGCATTTGAATTTCTTTTCTTAAGAGGGGATTGTTTCGTATCTCAGGGACGGAACACAGGAAAATGTTTTTCGTAATCCGGGGATTTCGTACACATGAATCTTCGTAAGTTGGGACGACTGTATCTATTAATAAAATATATAAACATTATACATATCTATATATATATCTATATCTATATATGTATATCTATATATATCTATATGTATGTATGTATGTATATATATATATATATATATATATATATATATGTATATATATATATATATATATATATATATATATATATATATATATATATATATACACACATACACACACACATATATATTATATACATATCTATATATATATATACATACATATTTATATATCTATATATACATACATACATACATACACACACACACATACAGTATGTATGTTTTCATTTTGTATACATATACATATACAGTGATACCTCTGCTCACGAACATAATTGGTTCCCAGAAAGTGTGTGAGGCGAAAAGTTCGTCTTCCGAACATTTATTTCCCATAAGAAACCATTAAAATGAGAATAATCCGTTCCCAGGTCCCCATAAAACATAATTTTCTACTAAATAAGCCTTAAAACAACACAAAAATATACCTTATTTTATGTATAATAAATGTGCTATTGTATTGTAATTAAAGAAATAAACTGTCCTGTATAATAAAGTCGTTTTATTTACCTTTGTGATGGTAGTTGATGGCTTGATGGAATGGAGTGGGAGGAGGAGGGTGGGAGGGACTTACTGTTTGGAAGGAGAGTTTGGAAACGCCTACTGTTTGGAAACACCCTTAGCCACACACGCACCCTTAATAGCTTCCTTGTTCTTAAGGATGGTGGTAGACTTAGCGTACTGGTACTGGGACGCTGAGTCACACAAACGCACACCTCGTTCGTGTTTTTCAATGATCTCCGCCTGTGGTGGGGTCTTTTTCGGTCCCATAATAGCAAAAGTACACTCAATATGGTCCAAAATGTCTATCAAACACAATCCACTTCGCACTCAAAGAAAGTGGGTGACGAACTGGGACGCCATGAGCGTGCGTCAGCTTCTCGTGGCCGCCACCGTGGCGCTGTTCGACCGCGTGGTTTGATTCGTCCGCCGAAAACTAGTTCGTCAGCAGAGACAACATGCTCGCAAATTTAATGTTCTTGAGGCGAAAAGTTCGTGAGCTTAAGCGTTCGTCAGCGGAGGTTTTACTGTATATGTATACAAAATGAAAACATACATACTGTATGTGTGTGTGTGTATGTATATATATATATATATATATATATATATATATATATATAATAAATATATATATCTATCTAATAAATATATATATATACATACACACACATACATACATACAGTATGTATGTTTTCATTTTGTATGTACTGTATAATATATTATCCAGTGAAGCTCTCTGATGCCACTCTCTTCTGAAGAAATAAGACTTTCTCCTGAAGAAACGACAGTTTCTTCTGAAGTGCCTGAAGAGAATCAGCTGAACTGTTGAGAAAGTGAATGTTTATGATAAATGTTTAGAAGCCAAGGAGCAGCTCAGCCATGCCCCATCAAAGTCCCCCAAAAAGAACATGAAATGTAATAAATTGGATAAACAAAACAATAAACATGCTACACCAGAGTACATAAAATCACACACAAAAGTTCTAAAAATTAACTTCGGTACTGTACTGGAATAATGATTGAAAAAGACTAATACTAGAGTGTTTTCAGATGTTTATTTCTCTTCAGGCACTTCAGAGGAAACTGTCGTTTCTTCAGGAGAAAGTCTTATTTCTTCAGAAGAGACATCCAACATCATTACCTTTTCTAGCGCTTAGCCAGAGAAGACGCACAGCGTTTGAGTGTCATCACAGAGCCTAACTGGTAATTAAAACACACGAAAAAAAGAGGCTCATTGAAAACTTGTGCGCGAATGAGGAAAAAAGGGGCGTTACATCATCTCAACCAATCAGCGGGAAGGAGGACAGCCATTGGCTGAATTTGAGTGACGTGTCAGCTGCTCGGCAGTCTGCAAATACTCAAACCATGAATAGTCAAGGGCCTACTGTATATCTAAATCTTCAGGCCGTGACCCGTCATCCCATAACACAATCACATAATACAGATGCAAATTGGCTTGTAAGATGGCAGCATAAAATAATAATGTGAAGCTTATTAACATTACGACAATGAGGTACATTGTGCCATCATGTACAAACTAACAGCATACAGTTCATGTACATTGGAAGTGATCTAATTGTAAGGTGAACATACTTGGTGTAGTTAACACATACAATGAGGAGACTTCAGCTGCAACCATTTCTAACCTCCTTGACCACCTGTGTTCTCAGAGAATGCATTGAATCACAGTCACACCATCCTTCGGTCTTGAAAGAAATCCATCCTTCTCCCCTTAGGATTGTTAGTATCATGACTCTTAAAGTTCATAATAGTTGGAGTCAGGTCCAGGATTTTTTTTGTTTGTTTGTTTTAGCTTATTTTGAAATAATTATGATTTAATTACATTTACTAAAATCAGCAGCACAGTACTTGTGATTTCTTGATGCAGAATATACTGAAAGGAAACTTTTTTGAAAAGTGTTTAAGCGTCTCCTCGGAGTAAGAAGTCTCTTTTTGCAGTAAAAAGGTAAATCCATCTTTTTAAGTGTTTTCCAACAGAATGGCCTTCAGTGTAGGATTTTTTTTTTTTTTACTTGAGCTCTATAATAAATGAAAGATATGAACAAAAAGAGCAGAAGAAATTAACTTGTGCGTTCATAAGAAGACATAATATCTGACAAACACACAAAACACTGCAATATAATGGTCAGGCTTTGTGTTTGTACATTAGTATGAGAATGGCAAACAAAGACCAACAACGTAATACACAATTTGATACGTGTATTACAGTGTTCATGGTCACAGGGTCCCTCTGGGGCATGAAATAACGGACAGCTGTGCGAATGTGTGTGGATAGTGAGGTTTATTAGCCACTATCTATAAAGGCAGTCTGGGATTCACACTAGGACGCCCAAGGCTTAAGATCTCAACATCACACAGGGCATTGCCTCTGCAATACTAATATTAGCCCTTATTTCTGCAAACCCCAATTTTTCTCCATTCCCAATCTGTTAAGGATTAGAGTGCAATTGAGCCCAGATTCACTTCACAAAATCAGTGCATCACAGCTTATAACTGTCAGCACAAAGACACTGGAAGTTTGAATGCAACACTGCATTAAGAATTTGTGCACAGAAACACAAAGCTACCACTGTGCAATATTTCTGATTTCTACTCTTAACTGAAACAAAACACATTACACGCCATTTCAAATGATTAACCATTTTTAAACTTAAGATAAAAAAAAAAAAAAAAAGATTATGCCATAAATCTGCCACAACTGCCACTCTGAACTAACAGCAGAGTACACAGTGAATCAGCACGTTGTTGCTTATACAAGTTATTAAAAATAATTAGTATCTATTATAAAGGAATACACAGTCTGATAAGTTCATCTTATTTAATTAATAACTGAAGCACTGAAACACTGAAGGAATTCTTGAAACATCCAACAACTCCGAGATCTAGTTGTTTTTTTATATATATATTGTTTTATTTTCCTCCCTAATTTTAGTCATATCTAATTCCCACCCATCAAGTACTTCCCTCCCTAACACACGACCACCACCAATCAGAGAGGGACAAAAGCATGCATATGTCCCCTTCGCGACATGCAATGCTATCCACCCACCTCCTTTCAAACTGCTGTGCAGAGGGAAAGTGCTATCTGCCCCTCATACGAATGAGCTCACAGGCGGTCATGAATGGGTGGCGATCACTACGAGTGACGAGGAAGTACGCTCACGCCATCCCTCCCGCCTGTGAAAGCTCAGCCAATTCGCTTCCATGAACTCCCAGTCACAGATGGCAGTGGCGTTAACCTGGATTCAAATTTGCAATTTCTGTGTTAATGGTCATGTGCCTTGTCGATGCGTCACTCGGGAGCACAAACGCTTGACATACAGTCGGCCCCCTTCTTACGAAAACCTCTGAATACGAAAAATACAGTATGCAAAAACATTTTCCTAAATTTTTGTCCTCTGTATACGAAACATCCTGTTCCTCCGAAAAGCGAAAAAAGCCCCAGTCAAACATTCAAACAATGAGCGAGTTGCTCTCTCATTGGCTGTCTCCCAACATCCTGCCCCGCTGGCCTCCCATTGGCTAATAAGGTTGACGTAGCTCCCTCCCATTGGCTATCTCTCAACATCCTGCCCCGCTGGCCTCCCATTGGCTAATAAGGTTGACGTAGCTCCCTCCCATTGGCTGTCTCTCAACATCCCACCCCGCTGGCCTCCCATTGGCTAGGAGGGATAACACTGTCGTTCCAACTTTGTTCAAGTTGGTGTGAACTGCGTTGTTTGTGTGTCATTCCAGCTGTATTTTATGGCTCAGGCTTTTAACTTTCCATAAACATTTGTAAGATTATAACTCTGCTAAGAAGACATGGTCAACACACGCACGCACGCACGCACGCACGCACGCACGCACCCACACACACACCCACACACACACCCACACACACACCCACACACACACCCACACACACACCCACACACACACCCACACACACGTGTGATTACCGGTGAAAGTGATTCCCGGTGCCATGGTCATTGTAAGATTATAACTCTGCTAAGACGACATGGTCAACGCACGCACGCACACACGTGTGATTACCTTTTTTTTTTGGCATGCATATATACACACACATACACACACACACACACACACACGATTCCCAGTGCCATGGTCATTGTAAGATTATAACTCTGCTAAGACGACATGATCAACGCACGCACGCACACGCACACACATGTGTGATTACCTTTTTTTTTTGGCATGCATATATACACACATATACACACACGATTCCCAGTGCCATGGTCATTGTAAGATTATAACTCTGCTAAGAAGACATGGTCAACACGAAGTAAGTACCTTATAATGTATGCTTTTATCATTTTTAAAGGGTAGTCTTGGGAGCCTTGGAATGAATCACACGTTTTACATGTAACATGCACCTCTACTTACGAAAACTCCAGGTTCCGAAAAAGGCGCTGGAACGGATTAATTTCATAAGAAGGGGGCCGACTGTATTCTGTGACGAACTTCCTGATAGTTTGCATGATGCTTTCTTTCCATGTTCAAGGTGACATTCAGGAATATTTGATGTTCAAATGGATCATAAGAGTTTGGCAACACTTTGTTGGATTTCTAGGACTTCAGCCTTAGTCACTGCAAACCTGGAATTTTTGTCTGTATTTTTCTCGTCAAGAATTTTCCTAAACCAATCAGATCTCACCTTTCTTGTGGAGTATATACACTTAACATGTGATACGAGTGGAAAATACTTGAATAAAATTGACAGACAAAAACCTCACAGTTCGTCAACCATTACTCATTTCAGGAAATCCTTAGAATTCAACAAAATGTAATCCCAAAAATGAGTCATGCACCTGTTAATGGCTTTTTTTTTTTTGTACTGCAACCTTCCCACCCTCTCCTACTTGGTGTAAAATCCCTTGCTCCTGCTTATTTTTTGTTGGGTCCCCCAGCATCCCAATCACAATGCACACTTCATGGTTAAATGACAATTCAAGATTCAGACAGACTTTGTGGTCTTTCTGAGAGAGGAGAATTTATATTTACATGAGCGTAATATTAATTCAGAACGAAAATATGCAGCTCTGTTTGCTCAAAATCATTTGGTGTGTTGATGAGGGATTAGAACAGCAACCGCAAAAGAAAGCTGATTATAACCTGAGGAAATCTGCACTTCTTGTTTGTTGCAGCTCAACTATTTTGAGGGCGTGTTAAGTTGAGGGGTAGAAATATTCCGCCACCACCCTCAAAAGTAATGCTTGACAAAACAATGAAAAACTGGAAATTATGCATTGTAAAGATTTAGCCAATGCCTAACAGCTGAGCTCCAAACAGATGTCTCTTTTTTGATAGATCTCTATTTATCCCAATAAATGTCTAAATCAGGGGTCAGCAACCCATGGCTCCGGAGCCGCAAGTGGCTCTTTCATCCCACTGCTACGGCCTCCAGTGGATTTGGAAAATAAATAATACATATTTAATTTATTTTAGTCATTTTTTTAAAGCAATTCTAAATTCTAAGATTATAATACTCTTATAACATTAATATAAACCATGTTTAATTTTTTTTGCCGCTCAAAATATGCGTCATAACTGTGACTTGCGAAATCCGCTAGTGCGGAATAGAAAATTCCATTCAATTCAGATCTAACTTTTCAACCCCAGGTTGGCTAACGTGGATAAATCCAAGAGAAGAAAAGTTTCGGAAGAAAACAAAACATTTAATGAGATGTGGACAGATTCATTTGCTTTTATTGCTGATGACAGTGGATTCCCAGTATATACCTAATATGTGGTGAAAAATTCATCAATAATAAAAAGTCCAATGTTACCAGATGTTTCCACAAACAAACACGCAGCTTTTACTGAAAAATATCCGGACGAGGATGCAAGAAAAAAAGCCGATTCGGAACTGTTGCAGAAACTTGACTTCAGCAAAACATTTCAAGAAGTGGACGCAGTCTGACGACGACAAACAGAAGCTGACAGCATTCTTGGATTGCTGAAGTTAGCAAGTTAAAAGTTTTGATGTCATGAATACGAATAGGACTCAATTAGAAGTCGAATATTTCATTTGAAAGTAACATTCAATCCAACTTGCTTTTTGTTAAGGTTAGTTCAAAATGTTTAATTTTTTTATTTTTTTTTATCTGCAGAAAAAATTTCATTTTCTCGGAGCAGTTCATTGATTTCATAAATGCGACACACTACAGTCCACTTGTATACTTTCCAGAAAGGCAACAAACAATATATGCAGTACAGGGATCCCTCGCTACTTCAATTCATGCGGCTTCAGTGCATCGCGGGGTCTTTTTTTTTGTGTGTGTTTTTTAATATTCATCGAATTAAAAATTAAGGAAATTTAGGAAGAATATGGGGGAAAGTTAAGGAAAATACCACAAAAATAAGGCCAATTATGCAAAAAAAAACAAACAAAAAAAAAAAACAACCCAAAATCCCTCATTAAAACTACTAAACATTTTTATGTGAGGTGCACATCTGTGTGTGTATTTTATTTACATCTGATGCATTATTTTTGAATGCTTAATTATTATAAGCATTTAGAGCATTGAACATGTATTTATTGATATTATACACACATATACGTCAGTCGGGGGGGGGGGATCCTACTTCGCAGAATTCGGCGGTTGCACGGGGGTCCTCGGTCCCAATTAACCGTGGAAAGTGGGGTATCCCTGTACAGATTTTTACTTTATATGTGAAAAGGGTTTTGTGTGTCCGTGTTTTTGTTTTATGTGGGGAAATAGCCCCACGAAATGAACACCTTTTCGCCTTCATTTTTCTTTTCTAAGCTCAGCATCTATTCGCCCTCATGTCTTCTCTTGCCCACTGGACTCTGTGAAGGAGGTGAGTGAGAGGAGGATGGTAGCAAAGCTCACATCCATCCTGGTCAACAGCTCTCACCCACTTCACCAGACTGTAGAGGAGCTGAGCAGCTCCTTCAGTGGACGACTGAGGCATCCTCAGTGCAGGAAGGAGCGCTACCGCAGGTCGTTCATTCCCACCGCTGTCAGACTGTACAACGCCACTTTGTGACTGTCTGTGAAAATACCGGTTATGTGCAATAAAAACCCCCGCGCACTTTAATCAACCACATCTACCCCACTGTGACTGTGAACCATATCAACCCATCTACTCTGCACTCAGATACATTACACTTTAATATAGGCCAGTCTATAAAGTTGCTCCATTCTTTTCTTTTATTGTTTAGTAATTTATACTATTTATGTATCTATTTATTTATTTACTTATATAATATATATGTATGTGTGTATGTTTGTACTTGTATCTATTTTTGCACCCCCTACTGATAGTACCTCGAGAGCCTGTAACAGTGAATTTCTCCATTGTGAGATTAATAAAGCTGTATCTTATCTTATCTTTCCTACCTTTTTGTCTTTTTCAGTGCCTTAGTAGACTGGCACAAAATATACCCAGCTTATTTATCATGTTCAAAAGCAGACTGTAACTTTCTCTGCATTAAAGTAAAGCGTTCGTGCTCCTCAGTCAGTGTTTAAATGTCATTTGCAAGGCAAGTACTTCTGGATTTTTTTTTTATGAACCCTGTGAGTGCAAAGTGCATCAGTTTTAACCTTGCAGAGGGCACACATTTCTCTACCCTCCCATCAGCACATCCGGACCTCCCACCATCCTATAAAACTCCCACCTCTCACTTGCACTTTGATCGTCTGCTGCACAGGCACACCAAGCCCGTGATTGATGGTTGCGCCAGGCCTCTGCATGTACTCAGCACATTGTTGAGAGGCCCTGAAACAGAACAACAGTTGCATCCCATCCTCACACCAGACCTAAGTCCTGCCTGTCAGTCGCCGGTTAGGGGACTGCTAACTGGCCAGATTTACAGTTACTAACTAGTGCTGGGTGGCTGCCTGGCAGAAACAGAACAGACATTCATCATTACTTGATGAAATGTTTCAGAACTGCAGTGAGCTCAAATGAGTGCTCAATCTACCTGATAAACTCAGACTACTAAAGAGTGAACGAAAAGAACAGCTTTTAGAAACATGACACAAGATGGACCTCGTTTAAGTTACTCATTAGTGTCCCAAGTTACAATGCGGTGAAACCACTTTTTCAACTCGTACACACTAGCAGAGTTCAGTTGCTTCTTTGTTGCTCACTGCAGCAGTTGAGAACGGCGATGTAACCGAAACCCTGGACTCCAGTTTTGGCCCAATGGCTACGAGACCGCTCTCCTCATGGGAGAGTGGTTGTAAATTCCATGCAGTTAAAAATCTTGTTAGTCAACGACAAGCCCTTCATCTTGTCTCTAGCACTGGTAATGATATTTATTTAAAAAAAAAAAAAAAAAAAGATGGGCTCTCAAATATTAATCATAGCAGAAAGTTTAAAAATAATAATAATAATACATTCATTTTCTGAACCGTTTAATCTCAGTTAGGGTGACGGAGAGGTCGGTGCCCATCTCAGTGGACTCTGGGCAAGGGCAGAGTACATTCTGGACAGCTCACCAGGCTATCACAGGGCAGACACATGCTGACGGCCATGCAGCTACTCTTGACGAAGGTCAGCAATGGTTTTTGTACATGAACCTCACACCACAGACAGTGAGAGAGATGGCCGGCCTTTGATCACTCAGCTGCACTGGGGGAGGGGGTTGCGACAGTGACAACCTGTTGAGGGTGGGGCTTGAACCTCCAACCTTGTCATCAGAGATCCTACACCTTACCACACCTGCCCAACATACATCCAAATATGCATTACAAAAGTGAATGCTTATTTTCATCAGTAAAAATAATGCTATGCATATAACTTAGTTACGCAAATTACTGACCTCTTAAAGATTCATACATGGAAGCTTCACACACAGCATATGCTACAATGAGTAAACATATTTGCATATGTGGTCACCTGATTTGACTTATGGCTCTTCTTGTTACACTGTGTCTGCCAAATTGCATTCTTACTATTCATCTGGGAAAGATATATGTGCACATATCAAATGGCAAATGAGCAGCATGAGGCCTCTAGAGTGCAGGATATACCCACATAGTGAATGAAGGCCACATTGGGACACTGGCACTCAGGCACAGCTGTGAGTCTAAGACAGCTCGCACTTGACCTTGAGCTTCACTGAAGAAAGCGAGACATAGGCTTGGACTCAAAAAATGCAAGCGTACACTCTTGTGCATGAGAGAGAGAGAGAGAGCGTGCGCACTCACACAGACTACAGCGCAGGGATTCTAAGACTGTGAACAATTACATAATTGTGTTACTATTATAATTTATAAGACAAAATGTGGTCACAACACTGTCTTATGCTCATAATTAAAACAAATGAACTTCCAAGTAAATTTGATTTCATTGCATGGAAGCAAGACCCGGTGCTGCCTCAATATTGACTTGAGTAGTAATCAGCTGTTCGCTGGGATCAGAGGCAGACTCTGGGCTCTAAATAAGAAAAGCACAGTTAAAACACAAGTCAATGAATTTGATCAAGCTGGTGACCTTGATAAGCAATTTCTGCTCTGTCCTTTGTTCAGCGGACAGGATATAATTCGAAATAAAGGTCAGTGATGAAAGCATCTCTCCGAGATGTACTCTATAGTTCAATTACATCCTAATCAGCTATGAGGTTCAGGTGTTCCTCGTCAATTGAGGCAGCTCATAAATTCTCCCAGTGTTATAAATGGGCAAGGGAATAAAGGTGGGGGGGGGGGAGGAAAACAAAGCTGTCAATCAGATGAAACCTGTGTTTGTATGAATAAAAATATGGGGATTTAGCCCTTCACTTTCCTCCACAGATTTTTCAAAAAACCTGACACTCAATGTATCACACAGAGAGGAGAAGACGGCAGAAAGATTTAAAGATTTAGTCGGCTAAGGTTGAGGCTGGCTGGTGCATAAAAAGCAGAAAGAAATCATGTGAGAAGACCTACATTTTTCTGTCAATCAATACACCACTTTCAACCCCCCAATCGGCTTCACTGTTAAACTGCACCACTGCAGAAGTGGTTCATAGAAATTATTCAACTCTACCGCAAGTCTGTTTTCACAGTTTATCCGTCGCTCAAATCCAGAACGATTCACAACAAATGTGAAGGATCCAGTGAGCAGACCGAGTTTGACGTAAACACTAGATAAGTGGACAACTGTGCTGTGCTTTACAGATCGTAAGAACAGGTTCCTGAAAAATAACACCTCATATTCCAACATCCATTTGTCACCTTAACACACTTGTTTGTGCTTCCAGAGAGGCTCGGGATTAGCAAACGCATGTCTGAGTGGCTATCCCTGTCGACAGTGAAAAATAATACATGCGACAGAATCTGAATGATGAAAACTTACAACAACCTGAAAACAATCTTTCACCTTATTCAATCCAGACTAGTGTTCTTATACAAATCTTTAAGGTTCGAATTCCAGAAGTGACATACCAAAATTACAGCTCCCTGAAAAAAAAAAAAAAAACAAAAAAAAAAAAAAGACTTTGTGTGTCAGAAATAAAGTCATCACAGACAGGACAACAATTTTTGTGAACATTCCGGTTTACTCATTCGTTCCCAAATTCAAGTACTGAGGTCGGGAAAGGCTGGAGCACATCTCTGCCTACACTGGACAGAAGCGGGGTATGCAATGGAGAGATCACTTGACCATTGCAGGGCGAACACACATACATCTACTCACTTTGACATCTCGGGCCAGTTTGGAAATGTCAATTAGCTTCATGTGCATGTCTTTGAACTGTGGGGCCATAACAGAGCACCCGGAGGAAACCCAAACAAGCATCGGGAGAATTTGTACTCCACTCGGAAACGTGCTCACCGTATCCAAGAGTCGAACCCAGGACCTTACTGTCATTAAGCAAATAGCTCACCCAACACGCCACTGGCTAATTAGTCTGTCTGTCTGTCTTCCTTTCGGCTTTTTCCCTTTCTCTGGAGTCGCCACAGCGAATCATCTGATTCGCACGTTTGATTTTGGCAGAGGTTTTTTTTTACGTCGGATGCCCTTCCTGTCACAACCCTTTTAGCAAGGGACAGAAACACGCTGACGACTTTGCAGCCTACTTTTTACGAAAGTCAGCAATGGTTCTTTTACATGCCTCTCACCATAGACAGTGACAGACATGGCCCGCCTTTGATAACCCAGTTAGCTGCACTGGGGGGGGGACAGTGACAACCTTGTGGAGAGTGGGACTTGAACCCCCAACCTTTGGATCAGCGATCCAACGCCCTATACCACTGTTTAAATAAAGTTGACAGACCATAACAAGCTATAATGTGAATGTCGGACGGGAAATGAGGCCCAAAAAAGTCAGACAGATGAAAAAAGCGAGGCCAAAGACACACTTTAAGAAATAACAATTTTGTTTTGAGATTAAAGCAACAATGAAGCTTCTATATCTATATCTGTTTATAATACATACATACATACACGCTTTCATTTGTGACTGTGTTCATTCAACCATTCTTTTAAAAAATAGTTGATTTCATTTATTTGACTATAAAACAATTGTTTCTTGTCGCTAGTGCTGGACAATTAATAGGTTTTGTTGATTCGTTCGAATTTTTGGTTGAAGGCAACGCGCAACATGAAAATTGTGTTTCAATATAAACCTTAAAATATTCAAATGTGCTTGTCATTCTATAACTTAGATTCTGAACCCCCAGCCAGGATTATTTCCCCGAGGTGGGGTGTGCTCCAAAAGTAAAAGGGGGAAAGGTCTGTTTAAAATTTGATGCGACTAAAGGTAGTACAGTGATCCCTCGCTACTTCGCGCTTCAGTTTCTGCAGCTCCAGTGCATCGCGGGTTTTTCAAAAATATTTAATGAAAAACAAAAAAATAAGGAAATTACAGAAGAATAGGAGGAAAAGTTAAGGAAAATGCCACAAAACAAGACCAATTATGCAAAATAAAAAAAACAAACAAACAAACAAAAAAACAACCCAAACCCCTCCAACAACACTACTAACATTTTTGTGTGAGGTGCGCATCTGAGTGTGTGTATTTATGTTTTATTTACATCCTATACATTATTTTTGAATGTTTAATTGTTATTATAAGCATTTATAGCATTAAATATGTATTTATTGATATTATATACACATATACATGTATGTATACGTCAGTCAGGCTGGTCGATCCTACTTCACGGAAATTGGTGGGCGGGGGGGTCTCGGTTCCCATTAACCACGGAAAGTGAGGGATCACTGGAGTTCGACAAATTTAGTTCCGTATCTTAAACACACAGCCAAGTAACAGGTCTATGTCGCTTGTGTCGCCTCTAAAGTCAAACGCACTGCACTATATATCATATGGCTGAAGGGGGAAAAAAAAAAAATACACAGGTGGCGGCGTCTCATGTCAGAAAGATACGGTGCCCACATAGTGAATATACAGTACACTGGGGATAATCCACTGCAGATATGAACTACCAATTCAAAAGTATTCAATCATAGTACCCATGTCCCATAGAGCATTACACATGAAGCATGTCATGCTAAAAGCTACATAAATTAATAAACAAAACCATTTCAAGTTATTTTAAAAAGCTACTTTTTTGTTGTTTACTTCTAATTGATCCTGCAGTGAGTATTCAGTGAGCAGCGCTCAATTCCACTTCGACAATTAAGAAATGTCTTTGGTTCTTGTAACGGGAATGGTTTTGTTAAAATACACTTTATTTGAAAAATGTGCTTGCCTTTAAAAAATAAGAAATCAGAATCATAAGTCCGGTGCCAAAAAAAAAAAAAAAAATCTGCAATTTATTTTAGGCCATATTTTACAGCTCTTCCTGTAGCCCTAGCAGACTACTTGACCCAACCGTAGAGAAACTTGAGAAAATGTGCTCCAACATCTCCCTGTTAACAGGACCAAGGGAAAGCCAGGTACTAGAATCAAGAAAGAAGAGACAAACATGCAGCTGATGCTCAGCACCCACAACTGTACAGACTATGCTTTGTTTCAGAAACACAGGGAAAAAAAGTCCTCTTCCACAAGTGGAAGAAGAGACAACACTTCCTTTCCCAGAACAATCCATCTCCCAGTCTGACAAGTCCCTCTGCTATATTTACCCAACTAAAGCTGCAGATGATATACTTACAGCTGCACGCTGCCGCCGAAAGGCACTTGTTCCTGTCAATCATACAGGTCGGCGAGGGGAAGGAGAGCAGGACCAGTACCAAGCCAAGGAAATTATCGAGTCCTCCGTTTGTGGAGAAGATTTAACAGTGTGGATGGAATTAATGAGATTTTGTTCAGCAAACAAATACAGTCCGTAGATTATTCGTCATCACATCACCGAAAATTAACGAACTCAAAATTGTTCTTTCAAGAAACAGAATCAACTTGAATCTGCTAAAAGTAAATCTTGATCCTTATCTGCCTTGTGAGTCAAGTTTGGGGGGGAACGACAAAATTCACAAAATTTTAAAACTGAATAGAAATTCAAGGGAAAGGATGTTGGACTTGTCTGTACATTAGTATTCAGCCCTCAGATCAGGATGAAAAAATAACAAGCAACCATATTACTTACTACCCTGCAGTATTCTCAACATGCAGTTTACTACAAATGTAACGTGCATGGCACACTACTTATAACATCCATCATATATGGATAAGCTATGATTTATAGACCATCAGAGAGTTAATCTTCTAGAAACCCCAGTTATTGATGACTTTCTTCACCACGTACCTCAAACTCTAAAGCTGACCGTTATTTGTGCACCGACTTGGCAAAGAGAGGACGTTGTGGTAGGGCTGAGGGTGAAAAAATATGGTGGATTCTTCCCAAGTCCCAGATGCAGGCACTCCTGTCCATCTAACAAAGCTCCCAAGAGATGATTAAGTGAGGGGGGGGAGTGGAAATGAGGGGGGAGACAGACCTTCCCATGCACACTCTTCACATCCCACAGCCTCCCACAGATTCCATTCCCCAAAACTCTCTTATTCTTACTCTCCGTGCAGCCTGGAATCAAGGCTGAGCACTGAGCTACCTGGGCTAGGAGAACACAATCATGAGCCACCAGTGGACCTGACAGGGGATGATGACAATCTGGTAAATTTGAAAATCTTGAGAGAAATGGGTTGCATTTGTCCATGGTTTATTCTAAGGAGTAGATTTTAGTAGACCATTGCACCGTAATTTTTAGACTGGTTCTGGGATTAATATATAATAAAAAAAGAGCCCAATGCGGCCCAGTTTAAACAACGCAGTCAGCTGAGATATGCCAAAATAACTAAAACTTTGGAAAACATCGCAAGTAAAATGAGTGCGGTGGAATATATGAGACATGGCAGTAATGAACACAAAGAGGGTGGAAATCGTTATAAAAAGGGATTTTGTGTAGTTTTTTTTATTTGATCAAAATTTGTCTTCGTAACTCAAAGCACCTATTTGGTGGTTCAATATTTAATCAATAATATACAGGGATCTCAGCAAAATTTTGAAAAAATAGAGGAAATTGGTTCAGAAATAGAGGAAATGAAATATTCCAACTGGGGAGGGGGGGGGGGGGCAAAGGGGCCGTGGGGACCCTGAAGCTGAAAAAAAAAGCGGAATTCTGCTAAATAGCCGAGATCTGGGATCCCTAAATATAGGCATAAGCTACTGTCAAAGAAACAGATTTATAACAAGATAGAAGACTTCATTTATATATATTTTTTTTTAATTCACAAAAGGTTTTATAACTAACTGAAAAAAGTTTTATACCAGTGTGGCACTCCGATATAAAACCTTTATCAGTTATAAAACCTTTGTGATTTTTTTTTTTTAATAGAAATCAAATACTATAACTAAACTACAACAGTATTTATGTTTAAATAGCATTTAGAACAGCTTTTAAATGCTTTTAAACATAAATTCTGAGATGTAGACACCTCTGATATGCGACACCATGTAAAAATGAATCATGTTAAAACTTCCATGGGTGAACATGCCATTAACCTCAGAGAACCAATCCGTTGCTACTAAACAATCCACAACATGGCCCACACAAAACCATGTTCTCAAAATACACAGGGACAGTGCATCATGGAAGATGTGTAGACTACCAACACACCTGGCCAAAGAAAGAGTACTTCAGGTCACAAATCATCCTTTAAACACACACAGTACACACTCAATTCTTAGTACTAGCTGGCTACAAACAAATCATCCACAGCTTCTAGAATTAACCCGTTAACTGGCTGATAACTGAAGCTGTATTTATTATTGTAGTTTCAAACAAGCAAAAAATTGCCTGCTGCAAATCATTACAGCACCAAAAAAATGCTCCTCCATTTTACATCTACTGTTTCCATATAAACCTTAGACCTTAACTGTGCTGCAATATACAATCTGTAAAAATATATATATAAAACTAATTTATCTAAAAGTGAGGGATCCCTCACTTTCCGCAGTTAATTGGGAAAGAGATCCCCCGTGACCATCGAATTTCACGAAGTAGAATCACCACCATCACCCACCCCCCCGACTGACGTATACGTACATGTGTATATAATATCAATAAATATATATTCAATGCTATGTGCTTATAATAACAATTAAACATTCAAAAATAATGCATAAAATGTACATAAAATATAAACACACACACATACAGACGCACTCAGATGCGCACCTCACAAAAATGTAAGTCGTTTTGATGGGAGGTTTTGGGTCGTTTTGTTTTTTGGGGATTTTTTTGCACAATTGGCCTTGTTTATGAGGGATTTTCCTTCACTTTTTCTCCCATTTCTCCTTGATTTCCTTACTTTTTAATTCGATGAATATAAAAAAAAAAAAAAACCCTGCTATGCACTGAAGCCGCATGAATTGAAGCACGAAGCAGCGAGGGATCCCTGTATTTCTCATTAGTTCAGTTAAGCACGGTCTCCGAAGAAAAAATTGTGACAAAGTAGGAGGAAGTGATGAAATGAACCTTTTTCTGTTGTCAGTACTCCTGAGGATATGAATCTGAGAAACATCACTTTGTTTATTTTGCATAAAGGCATGATCCTACGAACTGATTGTGCACTCACATGCAGAAAAAAAGTGGCTGTATGTGGACTTCCTTGAAATGGCATTTGAAAAGCCAGCAGCATCAATGATTTCTGCTCTTTTTTTAAAAAACCTCACTTCCTGCCATCATATCAAATATTCAGCAAGGAAGGAAATGCTTGTTTTGAAGAACACTTGCTATGGCTCGAGAAATTACACTATGTGGGGCATAAATACTTCAGTCAGTCTCCAGGACGAAGATTGATCGCAATATTTGCTTCATATACTGACAACCTTTGAAAACTTGAAACTGAAAATGATAACATTTTGCTCAGAAAAGGATCTTTAAAACATACGGTAACCTGATGTTCACTTTAAAGCTAATCCTAACATTAAACTTAATACCCAGACTGCACTCAGGCTTAATACAGCTTTCGCAGTTGAAACAGCGGTGGACGTTCTCAGTACACTCAGTTCAATACAAACTTTATCGCCAAGATTTTTTTCTTTGTTAGATTCCCTGACAGTTATGATCACATAGGCGCAAAGTGTACACATGGTTGTTTACAACAACGACAGAAATCCCTCATTGGGAATTCACCCATCCACACCATGATAAAACAGCTTAAACCCTGCTCCGAAGCTTTTAGCTTTGCTACCATTCCACCTGGTCTCCTGAACACACAGTATGTCAACCATCCTGCTCTGCATCATGTCAGCCAGCTCTCTATTTTTTCCTTGCACAGTTCCAACATTCAAAGTCCCTACTCTCAGTCCGAGACTCATGCTTTTCCTCTTCTCTCTCTGCCTACGGACACGCCTCCCGCCTCTCCTTCGACCAACAGTAGTCCAATTTCCATCAGCACCCTGTTGGTTAACAGCACTGACGGCGATCGTTGTTAACCCGGGCCTCGACCGATCCGGTAGAGGTAATATTTGTGATATGCATGATAAAGTTTGGCATTGGTTTTACGTCGGATGCCCTTCCTGACCCAACCCTCTGCATTTCTCCGGGCTTGGGACCGGAGTAATGGGGAGAGACACTGGTTAGTGCCGCCCCTTCACGGCTGCATTTAATTGCAGGGGGTCTCGGTCCCAATTAACAGTAGAAAATGAAGTATCTATATATGTGTCTACAGAATATCAAATACATATTCAAGACTATAAATGCTTATAATAATTAAATATTCAAAAACAATGGATAAGATGTAAATAAAATATAAATCCACGCATACAGACGCGCACACGCACGTACTCAGCTGCACACCTCACATAAAAATGTAAGTAGTTTTGTTGAGGGGTTTTGGGTTGTTTTTGTTTGTTTGTTTTGTCTGGGTTTTTTGTTTTTTTTTTGTTTTTTTTGCATAATTGGCCTTTGTTTTTGTGGCATTTTCCTTAACTTTTCGCCAATTCTTCCTTAATTTCCACACTTTTTTAATTTGATGAATGCAGTGGTACCTTACGAAAGTCTAAAAAAAAAAAAAAAAAAAAAAAAAAATCCAGATTACGAAACACATTTTCCTAAAATTTTTGTCTCTGGATACAAAACAAGTTCACATTATGAAAGCTCCATCTCAAAAATTCAAACATCCTGCCCCGCTGGCCTCCCATTGGCTATCTCCCAACATCCCGCCCCGCTGGCCTCCCATTGGCTAGCTCCCAACATCCCACCCCGCTGGCCTCCCATTGGCTAGCTCCCAACATCCCATCTCGCTGGCCTCCCATTGGCTATTCTGGAGCTGCATCTCCATAATACTCATGATGCTTTTCGTGTAAAGGACAGAGTGACTGTTGTTTTGTGAGTTTTTCGAGTGTGCTCACGGCAACTTTATTTTTTTGCTCAGGCTTTTAACCTTGCATAAACATTTGTAAGATTATAACTCTGCTAAGAAGACATGGTCAACACGCGCTCACGCACGCATGTGATTCCGGTTGCAAGTGAAAGGAAGTGGGCTTGTGGCATGCAGTTGAGTGATATCGCAAAGGAATATGGACAAACCCGTCTACCATCGGTACGATATTGAAACGTTTTAAAACCCTATGTATGATATTACATTGGCTAAAATATGCTTCTTAAACACATTGTGCAGACAGTCTTACTCATTAATACAGTAATAATGTAGTTAAAAAGTGTAGTAATGATTAAGTAAAAACTTTTTAATTTTGTACTGTGATCATATTTGTGAATAAATAAAGCACTTAGACTCCTTACCAGAAGCTAAAGAGGATGCAGGGCGTTTGAGAGACATCATAGAGATTAACATCATTAAAAACACACGAAAAAAAATTACTTCACAATTCATGTAATCACGTTGATAACTTGGGTGCGAAGGAGAAAAAAAACAGGTGTACACATCATCTGCAACCAATCAGCAAGAGGGTGAAACAAAAGCTCTCAGCCATTGGCTAAATTTGAATCATGTGCCAGTTACTTCTGGGTTTGTAGCCAAGCTGCGAGTATGCGGGGGCGTGAGCGCTGAACTGCGAATGATCAAGGGTCTACTGTAAACAAATTTTACTGATGAATTATTCTTCTCCCGTCATAACATACTATCGCCAGTCTTGCAAAGATGTGGAAAGTATTTTTAGGTTTACAGTTTAAAGTGGACCCGACACACACCGGTCCACATTGTTCAGTAACAAATACTGGACTTGTGGTGCAAACCCACAATCCATAGAATCCTCAAAAAGTAAGACCTGCAATGATTCAGTGCTACTGCGCTGTACGGATCAGTAGTAATTTCCAAGATTGTGCCACCCCGTATTGGAGCAGTATTTGAGGATCGTTTGATGGCTTGAAAAATGTTACCACACAAACCTAATGCAGACTCTTCCCAGCATCAATTTTGGAGATTGTTTTCACTATATTACATAGATGAACACTTGCACAAAACTGCTTAACATTTACTTTGGCAGTCAGGTTCATTATGAATCATTTAGATAACTAAATGAACAAACACTGACAGTTTCCATGGGACACCCTAAAATCATGAGATGAAATAAAAATCCAACAATAAGACAATGAGAGGATAATATTGACTAACTCGAAAATGTCACCCGATTGTCGCAGTGGACATATTGCACACCTGATCAAATATGCTTGTGGCAGGGCATTCCTGTCTGAATTCTAAATAGCAGATGTACAATTATCACAGCGCAAGCTGACAAATGACTCGTGAGTATAAAACAGGGCTAAACTGGAGGGAGAGAGAGAGAGAGAGAGAGAGAGAGACTTATATACACCCAGTGCTGTGCAAACATTTAGGGCACCCTATTTTGTTTTTAGTATAAACTTTGCGATACAATCTGATTACGTAATTTGTATGTGAGCAAGTCAGTACAAAAACAGCAATAGATTTCCAAACATTAGATTTCGAGCACAACGTGAAATGTTATATTAAAAAAAATTTAATACAGTATGTAAATCAAGAAAGCTGCAGAGTGGTGGAACTTGCACTTGGCATCTGGGCCTTCAGTGGGGCTTAACAGACAATCCACCGCTTAATGCCGCCACTATTACAATTTAATTATAGATAATAATACAAACAATTACCGGTGAGACCTGCCGGTAAATTTGGCCCTCAGCCAAATGTAGGACGCATAAACCTTACCTTCTCAACCTCTCTTTATGATGTCGAGCTTTTCTGGAAGAGTCCACCTTGAAAATGAATTTTTAAGTATGTCTGACACCAATTCAATGTATCCCCCTTCTTCAGCCATTGTAGGCATAAAAAGACTAACACTATTCTATGCAAATCGCTACAGACTATTTAACTAATTTTGATGTTATTTTAAAAACGATAACAGACGAATCTGAAATCTGATTGGTGAAAGAAACAGCCCCATTAATAATATACAGTGGTACCTCACCTTACGAAAGATCCAACAAACGAAAAATGCAAGTTACGAAACGCATTTACTTAAAATTTCCGTCTTTAGATATGAAAAAAATTCACATTGTGAAACACGCCATCTCAAAAATTCAAACAATACGCGAGTTGCTCTCCCATTGGCTATCTCCCGACACCGCGCCTCGCTGGCCTCCCACTGGCTAGGAGGGAGCTGTATCTCCATAATACCCATGATGCTTTTCATGTGCCTTCAGCCCATTGTTCGTCACGGAAATGCAGCTCCCTCCCATTGGCTATTACGGAGCTGCATCTCCATAATACCCACGATGCTTTTTGTGTGCCTTCGACCCATTGTTCATCACGGTGTTCTAACATGCGTAAAGGACAGAGTTACTGTAGTTTTGAGAGTTTTTCGAGTGAGCTCATTGCAACTTTATTTTTTGGCTCAGGCTTTTAACCTTACATAAAAATTTGTAAGATTATAACTCTGCTAAGAAGACATGGGCGGTACACACACCCACGCGCGCGCGCACACACACACGCACTCACTTCCTGGTGAAAGTGATTCCCGGTGCGAGTGGGAAAAAAAAAAAAAAAAAAAAGAAGCGAGCTCATGGCATGCGGTTGAGTGATATCGCAAAGGAATATGTCTGAAACCCATCTACCATCGGTACAATAGTCAGGCATGTGATTTGACCACCACAAAAATATCTGAAAATCAGCCAGGGTCTGGGGGGGGCGTAACCCCCACCCCCCGAAGCTCCTAGATTTTAAGCATCTCAAAAGGAAAAAGGCTATTTAATGACACTGAAGGAGCTCTAGAAAGTTTAATTTCTAATCTACATATGCGCACTGTACCTCAACTTGTGGGTTTATCATGTGGGATTCCAACACTAATCAAAGTGTCACAGTCACAAATCAAATAGTCACTCTTATAGATATGTCCTGCCTCACAACACTATTATCAACAGTCATTGTCTTTAAACACAATCTGGAAACAAACTATACAAATGACATGCTATACATGACATAAGTTTTTTGAATTAATGTTTCTTTGTCTTTAGTGCTTTAGCATGGCACTTTCTTGCTTCCTTTTGTGTAGCCTGAACTGTCCTGGAGGCTGAGGTGCTTCGGTCGAGTCTCAGATTCATAGTTTTACATTTCCAATATTAATGGGCTAATTCCACGAGCACACACTCCCGCTGCTGTTTAGAAACACTGAATAACAATGCCTATTTATATAAGTTAATTACGAAAAACTGGCGAGTTAATGCGGCAATAATTTACTTATTCTAAACGGCAGAAAAATTATTCAGTGACCATAGAGTCGGCTCATTTGATTCAGTTCACGGAGTAAACACGTGAACGTCCTACACCTAAAACATGCATGCATTCACAATAATTTGAAAAATATCATCGGAAACTCGACAAGAAAACTCTCAAATATACCTCAAAATTAACTACTCAATCGGCAATAGAAACTGGTTGTTTCACTGGCTCTTTTCTTTGCACGGAAGTTTCTGGTCGAACGGCAAACCAAGGGTCAAGTCCGTAGGGTTCTGGAATCTTCCGGAAATTGAATAATTTGTTTTCTTTAATTCCAGTTTTTTGACATGTTTCTTGCTTTTCGCGTGGCTGTCGAACGCCTTAAAAGCCCTTCCACCGTAGTCGATAGTGTCGTTACACCACGTACACAACACACATGTCTATGTACATGTTTCAACATCAGCCAATCAGCAGTAACGTTTCAAGAGAGGTTATAACGTCATGGTCTTAAGTAAGGTCATAAGTAAGGTCTCAAGAAAGGTCATTTTATGCAAAACTCGGAACGGAATAAAAGCGGAAAAAGATTATTTTGACATACTGTATTCGGCTCTTTTTTTTTTTTTTTTAAATGGGCCAATGAAAAAAAAAAAAATCGGAATTCCTATATTTCGCGGAAGAATCACATGCCTAGATATTTAAGCAGAAGGAGGCCTTAAAAGGTATACTTGTATAATTTTTAAATGGTTTAGGGGTAGTATTGGGGGTCTTGGAATGAATCAGGCCTTTTACATGTAAAATGATACTCAACTTACCAAAAAAAAAAAAAAAAAAAAGGTTACGAAACCACTTCTGGAATAGATTAATTTCGTAATGTGAGGTATGACTGTACAGTAGTTTAGGTGACATCGGCCAGCCTTCTGATTTTGAAGACCCTGGGCAGATTAGATTATATGGCATCACACAGATGCTGAAATCTGATTGGACAAAAGATTTTATTTATATATATATATATATATACACACACACACGCATACATACATACATACATACACACACAAAGTTTTTTCAATCTGCTAATAATTAATAACTATTGAGAGTAGTACGGTAAAATGAACTGAGTTTGTGATGTATAACCTTTGATATTGTTGAGGTTCTCCTTAAGGTGGCTGAAACTGCTGAGAAGAGGATCCTGCTCTTCATCCTGTAAAAAAGTAAGCAAAATCGGTGATTTTTTTTTTTTTTTTTGTAGACCACTTTTTAACACTTCATAATCCACTTTAAGAGAGTAGGAAACAAAATGCAGGTGATTCCACAAGACAAGAACAATATACATGACAACAGCAAAAAATATTTTCAGCGGAACTTTAGCGCGCGGTGTCCAGGGCGGAGCCTGTTTGCTATCTCCAGTTGGTCAACATATCTAGCATAGACTAATTGGAATATAATTATTTATAAACATATGTATATGCAATATAATATATACACAGAATTGAGAAATAGGTGAAGCATGGCTCGATGTTTTATGTTGTATAAATGAAAGATGAAAAAAATACACAAATATTTCCTGTAAACCACTTTATAAATTTCTGAAACATTTTCAACCAACTGTCCCAGCCTGCTAGTTACTAATTAATGTTGAGATACTACTCAGGTAAATAACAATGCAGTGTATTAATTTATGACAACCATCGCCAATGTATTGAGTATTTTCAAATTGAACACGAATTTGGATGCAAATTTAAAAAAAAATAATAAAATGAAAACAACATTTTAATACATATTAAACTGCTATTATCAACAATTCCAGTAAGTTTATCACAAATTATTTTACCAATAAATATTACTTTTATTAAGTTACATTTCAATCGGATCTCACGTAGTCTAAACGAAATAAATATTTAGGAATTCCCAGAGTGCACTTGTCTGTCGGCCATAAGTGCAATACATCCACGAGATCCATAATTGATCAGGACATTGCAATAAACACACAAGACCTTGCCGGCAACATCAGATTTCTTTATGAAACTCGCCAAAGGTTCCGATACGTTCTGAGTCCGTTTGCCGATTTTCTAGCCATTCCCACAAACTTATTCTTCACATCCCTATCTATTTCTGACACACGGGATTGCTCTTCTTTCATTAAAGTTCGCACCATTTTAAACACAACACGCTGCAAATTTGCATTGAGCCGAGTCACTTTACATGAAGCTGAGCCGAGTCACTTTACATTAAGCTTAAAACAACCAATCAGCCAGCGGCTTACAATATGTGAGGTGTGCCACCGAAAATAGTAGGCACTTGAAGCAAGTTCACTTGCTTGTGCTTGAGACAAAGCGCGGCTTATCCGGACTTCCAGGCTTTCAAGTGAGCAAGTGGGCCGTTGAATACTTTAGTACTCAGCCTTCAGTCCGGAAAAGCCGCGCTTTGTCTCAAGCACAACAAGTGAATTTGTCAGAAGCGCCCCTATCCCCCCAATTTTCTCCTCAGATTTAGATGATTCACAGAAATTACCAATTTGAGATAAAAACCACGGAATTCCACATATGTAATGAAGTACATTTTAATAATTTAAAATGTCAATCACAGTTATTGCTTATCCAATTTAAAGATTCAAACATCTTAAGTATTTCAACAAGATCTGGGTCAATCAAAATATGGTTGGTAGGCTGTGACTGTAGTTTTAATTCAAGTGGTTTAACAAAAATATTGCATTAAATGTACACGAAGGACTGCAATTTTTCCAGTGTCTATTTTTCCAGGCACAATAGTAAAGGGAATATTTTGATTATGCTTTGGAAGACTTTTATAACTATATACACCATCACTGAAAAGTTTGGGGTCACTAGGAAGCTTTTGGGTTGTTTTTCTCTTGTGGGGGGGGGGGGGGGGCTTTGTCCCCCATAACAAAAAGAAATTTGATCAGCCAGACAGTCTAGGGTTCCCAAGTGATTTTATTCTTGTACATGACCATTATAGATGGAAACCACTGTATTTTTAAATTAAATATTCAAAAAGGTGTACACAGGCCCAATTTCATACATCTATCATGGGTATAGGTAAACAACCCTTTTGCAAATATGTCAGCACAAATAAAAACTGAATTCTCCACTGTATGACAGTCAAGCACCAACATTCTCAGTTCAAGCGGAGTCAGACAACAGTGGAAATAGCTCCCATTCCTGGGTGATCACCATCGACCATTTATAAAGATGTCATGCGTCAAGTGGAGGGCACCATTATTGAACGATCGCCACATAGCCATTCGCCAATAAGCCAAAGATGCCTAAAGTGGCGTGAGGAGTGGGTTGGATTATCCATGACCATTTGCACATGCAAAGGTTGTCTGCACAATGGTTGCTCAAACCTTTTCAGAACTAAACAATTACTTCCATGCTACCAGTTTCTTTTGGCCATATGCCAAGGAAACCAGGAGTACTAAAAAAGGGACAAAACAAGGGTCAGTCCCTATGATCCAGAGACCAGAGCCAAGTCAAAGCAATGGAAAGTCCAGTACTAGGTGGGCAATGTCATACTCACAGACTTCCAGGACCATCATGAAGTAGGAAGATGTATTTCCTGGCAAAGGGTACCACAATTTCTTGAATATACTACAGTGCTGGAGAAAGTACAAAAGGTCATCAAAACGGGGAGACATGGCATGCTGACCAAAAGCGTCTTCCTTGGTTCAGAATTCACATGTCACAGTGAGGGAATCACAGTCATGCAGCTGTGAAATCCTTTCACCCCTTATATTCTCTTGGCCTTGCATTTTTGAAGGGCAAGCACGTACTAGAAGATGAAATGCTGATTTCTGAGGTCAAGTCGCAACCTCTGAGAAAGCCTGTGTTCATGTGAGAAAGACTAATAACCGTGCCAAGTTCTAGCCCACTAAGTCCATAGGAAATGTCAGGGAAAATCTTGAGCAAACAGCCCTTGTCGATACATACATACATACAGTACATCAACCTGATCTTTAACCTATTTCGTTGTTCCAGTCCATATGTAGTTAGTAATGTCAAAGTTGTGAAAGTTTTGTCCAAATTCATCCAAACAGGTAGCCGACAGTGTGTTCAAGATTTTTCATGTGACCTTGACCTCTGAATCTGTACCAGTTCATGGGCCCGAAGTACTGAGTTATTGGCGAAAATGCATATACAGTACAGGGATCCCTCACTTTCCACGATTAATGGGAATGGGGACCGAGAGACACGCACACACATGCACGCACGCACACACTCACGCCAATTTCCACGAAGTAGGATCAACCCCCCTGACTGAATGTATACGTAGCTGTATATGTGTATATAATATAAATAAATACACATTCAATGCTATAAATGCTTATAACAACAATTAAAAACATTCAAAAAATGCATAAGATTTAAATAAAATATAAAGACACACACGTACAGAGTTCCTCATCTGATGAATTTGTCATGAAATAATAAGGAAATGCAACAACTGGTCAGTTTATCAGTCAAATTTCCTTCTGATCCTATGAAAATGGCAGCACTATGTAAAAACGGCTTTCATTCCTAAATTGTCAATGCAGTGTTGTTGCTCAACTAATTAAAATAAAACTACAATGGTACAGGGTGACCAAACAATAATCAAATAATTATTTGCACACATGAAACTTGATTCAAAATAGAAGCACCCATCAGTTGAGCACATGTCAATTGCTATTTAAAGATCATGTCACATTATACTCACCACCAAGATTTTTCTAACTGCCATAATATTGGTGTATTGTGATGATTCACAAAGTAACTTGATTGGAAGCATGCACCACAGTCCAAGGAATACATGATTGCCATCAAAGAGCTAATGCATGGCAAGCAGAGTACCATACTTAGAAACACAGTCATTGGTATCACTTTGATCTGACTTTGTCAAGGGTGGTGATGTTTCTATTAAAAGAAATCTCAGTCGTGAAACGCTTTCAGGCAATCTCAAAACTTTGGGGAGGGGGCAGTCATAACATGATGGTTGTATGACATATCATCATTGGTGTCATCAAAATAAATTTATATTGAAACCTTACTTGAGAGGCTACCGATACCCATGATTAGCACTGTGTCACTTACTAAACACTTATTGATCAGGGTTCAATATTTATATATTATTCCAAGGTTGGCATGAGTACTAATGTCTGATTGCTCAATTATAGCTTTCAGTAGTTTGTTTCTTTATAACAGAAAACAGCCACATGGAACCTATGTTTAGCAGAAGCAATAAAGCACTTTAAAATCAATACTAACAATCAATCCATCAAAATATATGTAAACTGTTCATCCATCAGTGTCTTCGAGACACTCCCAAAAGGCTTCGAGCAAGAGAGAGTAGGCACCCTGAACAGTTCACCAGTCCATTGCATCGCGAACACGGACATAAACAACCATTCACACTCGCAACAACGTGACTCTTTGGTATGTTAACGGAAAGTGGAGTTCCCGGAGGAAACCCACACAAGAGAAATATATACAGGTATGCTGCACCCATCGTCGTTAATTGGCTCCAGGAGCAACGACTTAAGTTGAAAAACGACTTAAATAGAAATAGCTTGTCTCTAGGCTAGCCTACGCCAAATTTACTTGGGTGTGTGTGTGCGTGTGTGTGTCTGTACACATACATACATACATACATACATATATATATATATTATATACATATATATATATATACATATATACATATATATATATACATATATACATATATATATATACATATATACATATATATATATACACACACACACACACACACACACACACACATACAAACACACATACACAGGTCCTTCTCAAAAAATTAGCATATTGTGATAAAGTTCATTATTTTCTGGAATGTACTGATAAACATTAGACTTTTATATATTTTAGATTCATTACAGTGGTGGTATAGGGCACTGGATCACTGATCCAAAGGTTGGGGGTTCGAGTCCCACTCTCAAAAAAGTTTGTCACTGTCCCCCCCCAGTGCAGCTAACTGGGTTATCAAAGGCGGGTCATGTCTGTCACTGTCTATGGTGAGAGACATGTAAAAGAACCATTGCTGACTTTCGTAAAGAGTAGCTGCAAAGCCGTCAGCGTGTTTCTGTCCCTTACTATAAAGGGTTGTGACAGGAAGGGCATCCGACGTAAAAACCTCTGCCAAATCAAACATGCGAATCAGACGATTCACTGTGGCGACTCCCGAGTAAAAGGGAAAAAGCCGAAAGGAAGACAGACACACAACTGAAGTAATTCAAGCCTTTTATTGTTTTAATATTGATAATTTTGGCAAAAAGGTAAAGAAAAACCAAAAATCCCTATCTCAAAAAATTAGCATATTGCATCCGACCAATAAAAAAGTGCTTTGAATACAAAAAAAATTCAACCTTCAAATAGTTATGTTCAGTTCTGCACTCAATACTTGGTCGGGAACCCTTTTGCAGAAATGACTGCTTCAATGCGGCGTGGCATGGAGGCAATCAGCCTGTGGCACTGCTGAGGTGTTATGGAGGCCCAGGATGCTTCGATAGCGGCCTTAAGCTCATCCACAGTGTTGGGTCTGGTTTCGCTCAACTTTCTCTTCACAATATCCCACAGATTCTCTATGGGCTTCAGGTCAGGAGAGTTGGCAGGCCAATTGAGCACAGTAATACCATGGTCAGTAAACCATTTAGCAGTGGTTTTGGCACCATCACTGACTGTGGGTACTTGACACTGGACTTCAGGCATTTTCTTCTCCCCAGTCTTCCTCCAGACTCTGGCACCTTGATTCCCGAATGACATGCAAAATTTGCTTTCATCCGAAAAAAGTACTTTCTTCTGCCGCCGTTTCTGGTTCAAAAGTGGCTTGACCTGGGGAATGCGGCACTAGTAGCCCATTTCCTGCACACGCCTGTGCACGGTGGCTCTGGATGTTTCTACTCCAGACTCAGTCCACTGCTTCCACAGGTCCCCAAAGGTCTGGAATCGGCACTTCTCCACAATTTTCCTCAGGGTCCGGTCACCTCTTCTGGTTGTGCAGCGTTTTCTTCCACACTTTTTTTCCTTCCCACAGATGTCCCTCTGAGGTGGCTTGATACAGCACTCTGGGAACAGCCTATTCGCTCAGAGATTTCTTTCTGTGTTTTACCCTCTTGCTTGAGGGTGTCAATGATGGCCTTCTGGACAGCAGTCAGGTCGGCAGTCTTACCCATGATTGCGGTTTTGAGTAATGAACCAGGCTGGGAGTTTTTAAAAGCCTCAGGAATCTTTTGCAGGTGTTTAGAGTTAATTGGTTGATTCAGATGATTAGGTTAATAGCTCGTTTAGACTACCTGAACATGATATGCTAATTTTTTGAGATAGGAATTTTGGGTTTTCATGAGCTGTATGCTAAAATCATCAGTATTAAAACAATAAAAGACTTGAAATATTTCAGTTGGTGTGCAATGAATCTAAAATATATGAAAGTTTAATTTTTATCAGCACATTACAGAAAATAATGAACTTTGTCACAATATGCTAATTTTTTGAGAAGGAGCAGTATATATATATATATATATATATATATATACACACACATACATACACATACACACACACACAATATTTAATGTAGTAAATATAGATAATATACGATATATGATTATTATGACAAACTATTTTTCTATATATTTTTTTGAAATTCGACATGTAGTCGGCCACCCCCTGGGTACGAAAATTCCAGGTTACGAAAAACATTTTCTTAAGTTTTCGTCCATGGGATACGAAAACAACCGAGCTAGATGCGCCATTCAAAATTCAAACGTGCCAATCAAAATTTCTCATGATGCGCGAGTTGCTCCCTCATTGGCTGTCTCCCAACATTCCGCCCCGCTGGCCTCCCATTGGCTAGGAGGGATGACGCAGCTGAACGTTACCTGTACCCATACTTCCTGTTTGTCACACGCGTGAAGGAGAGTTGACTGTTGGCTTGTTTTGAGATTGATCATGCAGCGTTATATTTCGTTATCGCCGAAACCCCTCTACAATCGGGACGATATTGAACCAGAAGGAGACCTTAAAGCGGAAATACAGTGACTGAGGCAATTATTTCGGCACGATATTAAAACAGAGTGCTCCGTGGGAGAAGACCTCCGATCTCGCAAGGAAGCAAGTTAATATTGAATGAGGACCTCTGATCTTTCAAACAGGTACAGTAATTCCACTTTAAATAAAACATCCTGTGCATATAAACATTTAATTATAATTGTTCCATCAGCTGCACATTGCGTGTGGGCGTGGCCTGAGTTTTGTGTGTGTGCGCGTGTGTGTGTGTGCGCACACGTGTCTGTGTGAGAGAGAAAGAGAGAGAGAGAGACTGCCTACAGAGTCAGTCAGAGATGAAAGGAGGCTTAAGTCTTTAGTTTTTTTAAGTTGTTTAATTCAGTAAATGCTTAATAAATGTGGCACATGTGAGCAAAACGCGGCTCATCTGGACCTCCGATCCTTCAAGGAATCAAGTTAAAGTTGGACCTCTGACCTGTCAAGTAGGGAATACGCTTTGAATTCCAAGTCTTAAAGTGCTCTGGCATCCTGCTTGTGGGTGTGGCCCGCAGCGCCACAATAAACATTTAATGTGTATACACAGGTGTTTTATATGTAAAATGTGAGACTTCCTTACGAAAAAGGCGCTGGAACGGATTAATTTCGTAAGTCGGGGGCCAACTGTATACCATATTTTCCAGACTCTAAGTCGCACTTTTTTCATACTTTGGCTGAAGGTGCGACTTATACTCTAGAGCGACTTAGATGTGAAATTATTACATATAATTCTGTTTGTTATAATAATAAGACAATTTCACGTTTGTTATTTTTACACTCACAACCACAAGAAGGCACTCTAAGCTTGGGTACCAG
>CM045736.1:48033895-48043895 GCA_024760905.1 Plotosus lineatus
AACCACTTCTGGAACGGATTACTTTCGTAAGGTGAGGTTCCACTGTACTTACAATTTTTGTGAGGTGCGAATCTGTGTGCATGCATGCGTCTGTATTTATATTTTATTTACATCTTATGCATTATTTTTGAATCTTTAATTATTACAAGCATTTATAGCATTGAATATGTATTTATTGGTATTATACGTCAGTAAGGGGGATTGATCCTACTTCGCAGAATTCGGCGGTCGAGGGGAGGCTCTCGGTCCCAATTAACCACGGAAAGTGAGGACCCCTGTATATGAAAACAATAACTCCGGTGGACACCAACACTCCTTGAGAGCCTGCTGAGTTTTACTTTACTGCCTGATGCAAGATAAGTTTACAAGTAACAAAAATCATGGCCGTTTTCCCCCCTCAGACAGCACACTACCAAAATCAACAGTGAAAACTACATCAGGGTCCCTGGAGCCAATCCCAAGTGATTTTGGTTTCTACTACAGAGCCAAGACAGAAATGCACAGCTATAACCAATTAAGTGTAGTCTCTTGGCTTCAGAATGGAATACACTTAACACCCAGAGCACATACACATCATGGCTGCCACGCATTCCCAGAGTCCTTTCAGTATCTTCTAAGCACAAGATTAGAAATTAATGGGAAACATTCACGAGGAAAGATTTTGGGTGGGAGTGAGTTCATATTTTGGTGTGTGACATCAGCATCAATGTTTTCTTGGCTCATGGATGATAGAGCAAGTAAGAATTTATTATATTCTTTCTGATATGATGACCCACTCATAGCGAAATGCATGTATGTCAGCACAACTGGTATCAAATTGCCAGGAAAAAAATCAGCTTCAAAGTAGATGTTGAAATGTGCAAGATGAAACGGAAGCAGATTTAAGACAGAGACGTCCATGCTAAGAGCAGAGGCTTGACCCCCCCAACCTTGGGATCTGTGATCAAGCACCTTTACCACCAGACCTCTTGCTCAGAAGCTCCTAGGCTACCAAGCTGGGGTAATATGGGCACTTGAATCTCGCTTTACTTTTATATATTGGGGCTGCTGCAGCCTCATGGTTAGAGAAGTGGTTTTGGGACCAGGAACTTGCTGGTTCGATTCCTGAACAAACAGAAAAAAACATTGTGGAGTTGACCTGCCCTTGAGGAAGGAACTTACACCGCCAGCTGTTCTCTGGGTTCTTTCTCCAATGTGTGTGGCAGCCCACTTCTCTGAGTGGGTGTACTCACTTTGGAGGTGTTAAATGCAGAGTCAATAATTCCCCTTGCAGTATTAATACAGTATAGCAAAATTTTAAAATATACTCGTATTATAGTAATAAGTATTAATAGTTAACGGTTAGAAAGCTGTACCGTAAGCGTTTAACAGGTGCCATCCTACTCTACAAGTCAAATATTTCAGATCCCTCCGTATTTTTCAAGCCGCAGCCCATTTTAATTCAAATGGCCCATATTACCCAGCGACCCCTATAACTAATCACAGACTTCCAACCCCGGCCCTGAAGTGCCTCCAATATCCGAACTCTATCATACACGCCAACCCAGAACAGACTGATCATTAGAAGATGAGACTTTGTTAAAGTTAGATTTTATGACAACAGGAAAAACTTTGAAAAATTATCAGGCTTTTGGCAGCTATGCAACTTCCACAGATGACAGGTTTAATTTTAGTCAAAACATTTTATTTATTTATTTCTGTATCAGGTTGTGAAGGGAATTCCAAGAAATACGACAGCAAAAGCCTGTAAAATAAACAAAAAAAACAAATACACTACTATTAAATAACAAACGAGATACAGGGATACCTTGTCTCACGAATTTAATCCATTTCGAGGGCGAGCTCGTAAGCCAAAAAGTTGGTCAGATGAAACAATTATTCCCATAAGAAATATCAGAAAACCAATTAATCCGTTCCAACCAACTCCCAAACTCATAACCTGTCACAAACATGTATATTTCACCGAATACATTAAAGATAAACATGTAAAAACTAAACATTTCATAATAATAATAATACATGAACATTAACATTAATAATAAACAATAAGTCAACGAACCCTTCCAATCATCGATTGCGGCAAAGATGTCACGTGGGAAATCAGGAAATTGTGTGTAGCGGAGGAGGAGAATTTTGTGCGTGTGAACGCTACGAATGTCAGCAAGGAAACACTTGTGGTGAGTTCCCACAAGGCCAGTGCTTCTCAAATAGTGGAGTGTGCAGTGTATGACCCTGGGGAACATGCTTTTTTTGCCATACTGTACTAGAATTAAGTGTAATTGCATATCCACTACAGTAGTTAGCAGCGGCGCCCTCATTGTCACGCTATGGTGTAGGGAAAAAGCACCGAGCAAACAATATGAAGTGCAGTAAACACTATAGTCACGCACGGAACTCTCGGAGGGTGTGATTTTTTTTTTTTTCTTCTTCCTAGAGGGGGCATCACAGAAAATAACTCTGGTTCTCGGAGCTTGGAGGACTACACACGGAAGAATCCGAGGCTAATCGCCCGGAAAAGCCATTTCGAGGAGAGCTCGTAAAGTGAATTTTTGCTTGGTGGATGGAGCAAATTTTTGGTGGGTTCGAAGCACATACCATAGAAAAATCGTTATAAGGGACACTCGCTCCACGAGGTACCACTGTAGTACATAGAGTCTAAAACTTTTCCACTGAGAAATAAAGATAATAAAGTTGCACATTTCTTTATCAGTGTTTTTGCATGATTATAATGGGGTTTTTTTTAGTGTCTGTGCTCATGTTCCCACACATGCAACCTGAATGCACTTACACTTGACAGATTTTTTTTCTTCTTTTAAGTCATTAGCTTTTCTTCTTGAGGTGAAATAAGTTTTCAGATACCTTTAAAAAGACAGTGTTATACTATGGCTGATTCTTTAAGGGAAAAAATGCAAATATTTTCAGACCTCAACCTTTATATTATAAAATATTACGATGCATCTTTCAATTTTCAACACAAATATAGTACACCCTTAAAATATTCTGAAATATAAAACACAACAGAAGCTTGGGATCACTCAAGCACTTTTAAAGATTTACTCAAGAAAATAACCAAATCTGACAGTCCATGACAGCTTCCCTTGATGGTACCATTGACAAGGAACAGTACAAATTCTTTCTGAGTGTTAATAAAAAAATTAACGAAACCTTTTTCCAAGAGCTCTCTATCGCATTTAATTTGTTGGTCTACTGTCAACATGTTACGCAAATTTACAACCCACGATTTACAAAACATGCAAGCTATATTATTTAGTAATAAAACACTTGTAAGGATATTTATTCTGCAGTGCTAGCACAAAGTTCATGCAACTAGCTGCAGCCGAGCTGGCCTTGCCTGACAGCTGATCCAGGATAGACAAGTACACATACTTTACTAACATACACTAGTAAAATATAATAGACAAAAGAAACCTTCTGTTATTTAGTAATTAAGCATGCTGATAATATTGGGCTTGCTCTGAGAGTAAAGACAAAGTTAACAGTGTAGCTGTGTGCATTTCATCCTAGTATGCTAACAACTAGCATAGTTAGCATGGTAGGTGTTAAGCTATGATGACAACTTAAAAAGGTTACTGAATAATTTCAGAACAATTCAACACTTTTCCTCTTATGTGTTCTTAGATATACGTATCATTTATCTATATTACCTAGCTATTAAATGAGGAAACTATATATATTACCTGTGTAGACGCAATCCAAAATGGCGCTCAGTGGCTAACAAGCTAACAAGCTAACTGTCTGACTAATATAAAGACAAATTGTTTGTTGTCACGCCCTACATTAAAGTAATGACACTTCATAAACTGATGAAAACACAGCCTTACGTTTAAGTAATTTCACGTCATGCCCATGAAGTTCGGCTCTGTCTGAAGCTGTAATGTTATTAATGTCGCAAGTGGCCGTGTTAGCAAAGCCGGTCCGCACAAGTAAACTTACTGACGTGGAAAAGCGTGAAGTGCAAACTAGCTTGATGTTTTCATTTGACATGCTCAGATTTCACCCAATCACTGGCTCCGTTTCTCTCACACACATTTAAACAATGTAAAGAAAGTGATTAGATATTTATATTCCTAAAGGACGTATTTCTATTAACCGAATCCGTACGAAAATTAATGATGCTTACGTCAATGAGCTGATAATGGCGAATAACTTTTATTTGATGAGCGAAAAGAGGCGGGGTTCCCAAGCATTACACAGCAGCATGTCTGGTTGACTGTGGATGACGTAAGGCTCGTCACAGAAAGTGGAACGTTAGTGTTCTGTTCTTGCCAGTGGCCGGGGAATGGGTTCGGGTGTTGCCTGAAATAATAATAATAATAATAATAATAATAATCATCATCATCATCATCATCATCATAATAGTAGTAGAAGTAGTAGTTGTAGGCTGCACACATCCGCATCACAGCAAGAAGGCCTGGGTTCGATTCCTAGCCTGGGTGTTTCTGGGTGGAGTTTGCATGTTTTCCCCGTGCTTGCGTGGGTTTCCTCTGGGTACTCTGGTTCCCTCCAACAGCCAAAATCATGCACAGTACAGTACTGGCTGTTCCAAATCTCTCCTAGGTGTGAATGGTTGTGTGAGTGTTGGTCATGCGATGGCCTGGCAAGCTGCCCAGGGTCCTCCCCCGAAGTTTGCTGAGATGGGCACCAGCCTCCCTGTGACCCTAATTAGGGTTCAGACAATTAATAGTAGTAGTAGTAGTAGTAGTCGTGGTAGTAGTAGTAGTTGTTGTACAGCTGTGCAGGATGTACCCCGCCCTCCGGCCTTCCCTAATTAGGATTATGTATGTAATTTATAAAATAAATAGATAAACAGAAGAAGTGGAGGAATGGGGCAGTGGTATGGGTGCTTGATTACTGATCTGAAGTCCCACTGTCAAGCGGTTGTCACTGCTGTTCAACAGACAGTGCAGCTAACTGTCTCTGGTGGGAGGCATGTAAAAACAACAATTGGTGACTCTGGTCAAGAGTAGGCTGCATTGTCATCAGTGTGTTTCTGCCACTGTCTTCGCCCAGAGTCGGCCTGCAAGCAACCCAGATGAGGATTAAGAGGTTCAGAAAATAAATGAATAATAATGAGTTGTTGCATGTTATTTGTGAATATAATATTAGCAAGCTTTAAAACGAGGAATATTCTGGAAAAGGACGTTAGTTTTAACACAAACCAGCCTTAATCTCAAGTCTTTGAAGTTATAAATTCTTCCAAAATCTCTTTAGGTAATGATTATTTTATGATTAGCTGTGAGGGCATCTGTCAAATGATTGTGTGGGCGTAGCCTAGAATAGCAGGGATTTTCCATAACAGTGGTGTAGCCACAGTATTCAATCAACTAGTTATACAAAATACACAACCATAATAAAATCTTTCCATCGTTTAATGTAAATTATTCTAATCTGGGTTGTGAGTGATTAGGGCCTACCCAATAAACACTGGCATGAATGCAAGCTCAATGAGGCAGCTGTCAATCATAGATCTTCATGCACACAGACATCACATTAATTCACATCTGGGGGAATTTTAGTGGAGCTGATCCATATCCTACTGGTATGTTTTTGGAAGGCCAGACAAAACTGGAAAGCCCAGAGGAAACCCACAGAGGCACAGAGGGAATATCCAGAGCAACTCCGCACAGACAGTAACTTATGGAGTTGAACGGGGACCATAGAGCTGTAACGTAGAAACATTGCCTACTGCATAGATACAGCGGGTGCAAAAAGAATCAACGTACAAAAATATATTTTTACAGCTGTATTAACTCATTGAAAATGATAACAGGAATGTGAATAGCAACATATCAATTATACAAACCATGACAGCAATTTAAGAGCAACAGTTCAGAATAAGACACCACCATGGTGTAGTGGTTAGCACGCCCGCCTCACAGCGAGAAGGTCCTGGGTTTGAATCCCAGCTTTGGTGTTTCTGTGTGGAGTTTGCATGCCCGTGCTTACGTGGGTTTCCCCCGGGTACTATGGTTTCCTCCCACAGTCCAAAAATATGCACAGTAGGTTCACTGGCTGTTGCAAATCGCCCCTAGGTGTGAGTGTAAGTATGAATGGTGGTGTGAGTGTTGGTCCTGCAATAGCCTGGCAAGCTGTCCAGGGTGTGCCCCATCCTCGCCCGTAGTCGGTTGAAATGGACCCCATTCTCCTTGCAACCCTAATTGGGATTGAGAATGAATGAGTTAAAAAAATAATAAATTTTTATATATATATATAATTTTGACTTTGTCGAACAATTCTCTGTCAAGAAGAATGAGGAAATGTTGTACGTTTAAATGTGCAAGTAATAATAATTAAAAAAAAAGGGAATCCAACAGACTTATTGCTGAAATCAAAGATGGTGGTTCCACAAAAGTACTAACACTGGAGGGAGTGTGTGTGCTCTTTTAATCATCTCAGTATATATATATATATATATATATATATATATATATATATATATGTATATATATATATATATATATATATATATATATATATATATATATATTTATTTATTTATTTATATATATATATATATATATATATATTTATATATATGTATATATATATATAAATATATATATATATATAAATATATAAATATATATATAAATATATATATATATATACATAAATATAAATATATAAATATATATATATATATAAATATATAAATATAAATATATATATATATAAGTGTGTGTGCTCTTTTAATCATCTCAGTATATATATATATATATATATATATATATATTTATATATATATATATATATATTTATATATATATTTATATATATATATATATATATATATATATATATATAAATATATATATATATAAATATATATATATATATATATATATATATAAATATAAATATATAAATATATATATAAATATATAAATATAAATATATATATAAATCATCTCAGTATATATATATATATATATATATATATATATATATATATATATATATATATATATATATATATATATATTTATATATATATATATACTGAGATGATTAAAAGAGCACACACACTCCCTCCAGTGTTAGTACTTTTGTGGAACCACCTTCTTTGATTTCAGCAATAAGTCTGTTGGATTCCCTTTTTTTTATTATTATTACTTGCACATTTAAACGTACAACATTTCCTCATTCTTCTTGACAAAGAATTGTTCGACAAAGTCAAAATTCATGGTCGCTTAACACCATTTTCATGTGGACTCAGAAGCTTCAAAGTGCATTTTCGCCAAAGCTAAATTAAATGTGTCCCTTTTTTGCAACCCTTCCATACAAGCTACATTTTGTGAAGTATTTGTGACATTGGTTTCTCATTCACATGATGGCCATTCTTTGCCAAAAATTCCTGTGACCGCTTCAAAGTAGCCACCGGCCTATTGCTAGCCTGAGTGTTGTTTGGTTTCCTCCTCACATTTTTATCCACAGATCAAGACACAGACTCATCAAAGAAGGGTCCTGGTAGTCCCAAATACCGTACGTTCCACTTTTTGAATATGGACTTCAAATTTTCAATCATGAAAAAGCACACATGCTAAAGTAAAACGACACGATGAACTCAAGCTCGACTTTCAGTTTGGTTTTAAATATTCAAATGTGTGCCCTGACCTCAGATTTACAACAACTCAAAGAAGCAATTAAATATTTTTCAGGTAATGGTGTTATAGGAGTCAAGTGTTTTAATGCAGGTGATGCATAAACAAGAACATAATGTCCTATATATACATACTGTACATCTTCTATCCTTTCGGCTTTTTCCCTTTCTCAGGGGTCGCCACAGCGAATCATCTGATTCGCACATTTGATTTGGCAGAGGTTTTTACGTCGGATGCCCTTCCTGTCACAACATTTTTAGCAAGGGACAGAAACACGCTGACGACTTTGCAGCTACTCTTTACAAAAGTCAGCAATGGTTCTTTTACATGCCTCTCACCATAGACAGTGACAGACATGACCCGCCTTTGATAACCCAGTTAGCCGCACTGGGGGGGGACAGTGACAACCTTGTGGAGAGTGGGACTCGAACCCCCAACCTTTGGATCAGCGATCCAGCGCCCTATACCACTAGACCACCACTGCCCCATCGCACATACTAGTATATACATCCATTATTGTATACTGTATTGTATAACTAAATAATATAACGCCTGCCTAAAAAAGCGACTCAGAAATTATTCATAGCCTAAAAATGATCAAAGTTTTTTATTCCCATGAGTGTCTTCTTCTTTTCCTTTCGGCTTTTCCCTTCAGGGGTCGCCACAGCGAATCATCTGCCTCCATCTCACCCTATCCTTTGCATCTTCTTCTCTTACACCAACGACCTTCATGTCCTCCTTCACCACATCCATGAATCGTCTCTTTGGTCTTCCTCTAGGCCTTTTGCCTGGTAGTTCCAGCCCCAGTATCCTATTACCAATATACTCACTATCCCTCCTCTGTACATGTCCAAACCATCTCAATCTAGCCTCTCTGACTTTGTCTCCAAAACGTCTTACATGTGCTGTCCCTCTGATGTGCTCATTCCTGATCCTATCCATCCTCGTTACTCCCAAAGAGAACCTCAACATTTTCATCTCTGCTACCTCCAACTCTGCCTCCTGTCTTTTCCCCAGCGCCACTGTTTCTAACCCATACAGCATCGTTGGCCTCAACACCGTCTTGTACACTTTTCCTTTCATTCTTGTTGATAGTCTCCTATCACACATCACACCGGACACTTTTCTCCAACCATTCCAACCTGCCTGCACACGCTTCTTCACCTCTTTTCCACACTCTCCATTGCTCTGGATTGTTGAGCCCAAGTACTTAAAATCCTCCACCTTTCTTATCTCTGCTCCCTGTAACATCACCGTTCCTCTTGGGTCCTTGTCATTCATGCACATGTGTGTCATCATCATCATTTTCTGTATTTTTGCTTCATCCTAATTAGGGTCACGGGGATGCTGGTGCCCATCCCAGCCAACTCAGGGCGAGGGCAGAGTACACCCTGGACAGCTTGCCAGGCCATCGCAGGGCGGAAACACGCTGACGGCTTTGCAGCTACTCTTGTTGAAAGTCAGCAATGGTTCTTTTACATGCCTCACACCATAGACAGTGAGAGACATGGCCGGCCTTTGATAACCCAGTTAGCTGCACTGGGAGGACAGTGACAACCTTGTGGAGAGTGGGACTCGAACCCCCAACTTTTGGATCAGCAATCCGTCACCTTATACCACTAGACCACCACTGCCAGTGCACTTGTGTGTCCCCATCAGAAATTTGTCTTATGATTTTTATGCCATGATGTATAATTACATGACTTTCTTTCTTCCTTCCTTTTGGCTTTTTCCCTTTCTCTGGAGTCGCCACAGCGAATCATTTCATTCGCACATTTGATTTGGCAGAGGTTTTTACATCGGATGCCCTTCCTGTCACAACCCTTTTTAGCAAGGGACAGAAACACGCTGACGGCTTTGCAGCTACTCTTTACGAAAGTCAGCAATGGTTCTTTTACATGCCTCTCACCATAGACAGTGACAGACATGACCCGCCTTTGATAACCCAGTTAGCTGCACTGGGTGGACAGTGACAATTTTGTGGGGACTCGAACCCCCAACCTTAGGATCAGTGATCCTGTGCCCTATCCACTAGACCACCACTGCCCCTATAATTACATGACTAATGAAAAGAATATTAATAAAAGCTTAAATAATCCAGTAAGCAGCAATTCTCCAGATGCAAATGTCTTGTTATTAAGATGGGGGGGGGGCAGAAGAGAATGGCCAGATGTGACCTAATAGCCAGCATTGCTATAATAAGGCCAGCATTGCTTTAATGCAGAATCTCACACCAATGATATGATACAAAGCCTATTCATTTATCCATTTCTTCTGAAACTCTCATGAGAATAATTTAAAACTATCCAGCGTGATAAATGAGGCCTGCTGATGGTTGAAGCTCAGTGCTTTATTGGAGAATATGCCCCATTTGCAAG
>CM045736.1:48048895-48051395 GCA_024760905.1 Plotosus lineatus
CCTTTCGGCTGTTCCCTTTTCTATTATATGTGTGTGTGTGTGTGTGTAAATATATATATATATATATATATATATATATATATATATATATATATATATATATATATATATATATATATATATATATATATATATATATAGTTTTCCTTTTCTTTTGGCTGTTCCCCTTTTCTATTATGTGTGTGTGTGTGGGTGCGTATATATATATATATATATATATATATATATATATTTATTTATATATATGTATCTTCTTTTTTTTCCTTTCGGCTGTTCCCCTTTTTCTATTATATATATATATGAATATCCTCTAATTTAGGGTGTACTGTGAATAAATTCACAACTTATCACAAAATCACTCCTAGTCTTTGGTGACGTTTGCAGCATGGACTTCAAAAGCAATACACAGTAATATAAACATGGCCTATGAAACATGGCTGAGGTTTCAAGTTCAGATTGCACAGAAAGATCAGATAGTGGTTTGGAGAAGATTATATTTCATTACCACTCAATCTTTTTTTTTTTTTTAATAAAAACAAAGACACAGGAACCACATTTGCAAGGTTTTGGTAGGTTCTGTTTTTTTGGATGTGGTGTTTAATGTCCTTACAGCAAAAACATCTGTATTCCAGCCCAAAGGTTAAAAGTGCCTGTGTAAACACTGCCAGTGTTCTATTGCTGTGCATCTATCTGTTCACAGATATGTCGAGCTGCAGCTTTAACACACAGGCAAATGCAAATGGATGTTCGGAGGGTGGAAATTAACATCTACAAACATTGGGTAGAAATTCCATCTGCCGCCAGCTCGAGTGGGCCCTTAATAAGTTCTCAGACAGCAAAGTGACACACATCTTAATCAACTCTTAATCCAGGGAATTAATTCTGGACGCGTTTATGAATAATTCTCAGCCTAATAATGCTGCCAATGGAAATGTGCTTAGTCTGCCTTGGTCAAACCAACAGATGGACTCAACAATCTCCAGAAAAAAAAAGTGCGGATTCCCTTCTCTGTTCTCTTCTCTGCTCTTCATTCTATTTTTAACAAGATCTCCATATAGATTTCGGATGCTAACACATTTAGATTACTATATGAAATTATATCCAGCTCTGAGCTGCATGGATTAGACCATGGGAGGAACCCGACGGTTGGATGTACTTGACTAACATTTATAGTTTCCATTACTTTACACATGCTGGTTTTTAAGCCATGCGAGTAAAGCAGTGCTTTGTTTATGCAAATTTATCTCGGAGCACACCCTGAAAAATAGATTAGGAGCTCCTCGTGTACTACATTTTAAACAACTTTAGGTTTTTACGGTCGTCCGACTTTCAGAAATCATTAAAACTACATACGAACATACATGAAGTGAAGTGATTCTGTCGAAATCGTAAAATAAAGCGTGAAATGGGCACAAAGGCAGCATGGTGGAAACCAGTAAAAATTTCCCAATAAAAGTGGCTGGCTGCTGAACACCGGATAACACTACTGACCTTAATATTGCCGAAAATATTTAGAGTGTGAAAAATATCTTCATCCGAATATCTGTTCACCGCACACAACTTAAACTGGATTTAATAAATTAAATTATGTATCACATGTAATTCTACCGTTTATGATGATGATGATGATGATTATTATTATAATAGTAATAATTATTATTAGTTGTATGATTATTGTTATTATTAATATCATTATCATCATCATCATCATCACAATTATCATCATCATCATCATCATCATCATCATCATCATCAACATCATCATCATCATCACAATTATTAATATTATATTATTAAATTATGAATAATAGTGACGATGATGATGATGATTTTTAATATAATAGTAATAATTATTAGTAGTAGTATGATTATTATTATTATTATTATTATTATTATCATCATCATTATCATCATCATCATCATCATCATCATCATCATCCCAATTATCATCATCATCATCCCAATTATCATCATCATCATCATCATCATCATCAAAATTAGCATCATCATCATCATCATCATCACAATTATTATTATTATTATTATTATTATTATTATAATCTTCATCATCATCATCGTCACTATTATTATTATTATTATTATTATTATTATTATTAATATTATATTATTAAATTTATATATTAAATATAAAATCAATATATATTATTTATAATATTTAATATTATATTATTAAATTATTATTAATAGTAATAATTATTAGTAGTAGTATGATTATTATAATTATTATCATCATCATTATCATCACAATTATCATCCTCATCATCATCATCAAAATTATTATTATTATTATTATTATAATATTCATCATCATCATCATCATCATCAACATTAGCATCATCATCATCATCATTACAATTATTATTATTATTATTGTAATCTTCATCATCGTCATCGTCAGTATTATTATTATTATTAATATTATATTATTAAGTTTATATATTAAATATACAATGAATATATAATATATATATTATTCATC
>CM045736.1:48056395-48068895 GCA_024760905.1 Plotosus lineatus
GTTCCCTTTATAAACTTAGATCCATCTGATCATCATCACACTCCGAAAACACAACCTTTTAAAACAGAACCTGTTGGCTTTCCGTTTTAAACTGGTTCTGATTGGAGATTTGCATGACATTTGGTAATGTTCTGATGTTCTGAAGTTGGCTTTCATGGTGCACATCCCAAAAAGCAGCCATTTCCAACCTCGAGTGTGAAACAGCAGTTTATATTTGAAAGCCAGAAAGAGACATCACTGGAAGCATATTAGCTTTTTAATTTTATTTTTAATTTTCATTTATGAATGTTACCAAAAAAAAAAAAAATTGTGCTATAACACCCAATCAAGACCAATAATATACTGTATTACTATTGTTGTATCATCACATGCCCAACTAATCATACTTGTTTCAATCATTTATTATTTCCCTTATTGCTAAAGAAAAACCTTAGAATTTTTATTTATTTTATCTATCTAACTTTTTTTCTTAAGACTTCACATCTCCAGACCATCAGAGATCATATTCAGATCATATTCAGTAAGATTATTAGGTTTACGCCTCAAGGAAAATATAAAACACAGTGGAAGTAGTTAGCAGCCAGGTAATAGTAAACAGTACAAAAAAAAAAAAAACAAACAAAAAAAAAACCCCATTGAGACTTATTGTGATTACTTTCAACCAAAATGATAAGTCCCAAGCAGGAGAAGTGAAAAGCGGTTGAGAAGTAGAAAGGTGTGTTTGTGTTTGTGGAACAATCCTGAACTTACAAGAGAAGCTTTGGAATGTCACCATGGTTACAGTTATTAAAAAATGTTAACCTATTTACAACTGATGTGAACTGTAATTCTTTAATTATTTTGCTATCATGTGTACCAAAGATAATCATATTTGGTAAAAACTTTGTACTGTACTAATATGGTAAAGTTCAAGTAATATTACCCATTAGCAATATAATAATAATAATAATAATAATAATAATAATAATAACAATAATAATAAATACAGATTCCCTAAAATACTTTTTTTTTGGTTTGTTTAACAGCAAATTTCTTTGAATTCAGTGCTCATACAAGGCCGTGTTGGGTGTTTTCCAGAGTTTTGTTTCTTGTTTTAGCATCATTCAAATCTACCCTTATGGAACCTATAGCTACTAATACGTAGTGTAGTCTCAAGGACAGCCCAGGAACTACAGATAAATTTACATTGACATTACATTTGCAACATCTGGAAGACACCCTTACCAGAGTGACTTACATTTTTCATTTTTTATACAACTGAGCAATTGATGGTTCAGGGCCTTGCTCAAGGACCCACCAGAGGCTGGTTGATGGGACTAGGGCTTGAACCACCACACTTGAGATCTGGAGGAATCTGGAGCCTTACCATTAAGCCATCACTGCCCTTTTAAGTGGAGCCAAATGTGGCATGGAATGCATCACAAGCATAAATCTACCTATAACAAGGCATCATCTCCCAGAGCAAGTCAACAGTCCTCCAGTGAAATGCTCGGAGAAATCAGAAGACCATGGCGTAATCATAGCAGTGTATTGTAATACTGAGTGTTGAATCAGATTTTAAACTGGGACTCTGTGTTGTGTGTGTGTGTGTGTGTGTGTGTGTGTGTGTGTGTGTGTGAGTGTGTGTGTGTGTGTGTGTGTGTGAAAGAGAGAAAAAGAACCCCAATGTCAAACCTTTAGAGAGCTGTTGAGTAAAAAAATAGTCAATTTTATGTTCATGGGAGTTGCCTGGAACAGATTTAACATGCACAGGAAAGTTTTTATTTACAATAATGCACATTATTTGCTGAAAAAGTCAAACTGATTTATTCAGAACTGTACTGTGTTGGAAAGCTGGCTGCTTTAGCAATGCTCCTGCAGTTAAGCTCATGCCAAACAGCTCCAAACCTGCCCTGTCACTAATGCCTGATCCAGGGATTATGCGGCTAGCTAATTTAGCTCCTTCTGTGAGGTCTTCAATTTGCAGAACTGCTCTGGGGAGGGAGAATTTTTTTTTTTCCTCTTCCCAGACATAACAAATGCTGTTTGGTCTTGCTATTTACTTTGTTTTGTGTCATGCTTTATTTCGATGTTTATTTTCAGTCTTTTTATGAAAGGAAAAATTTCCCATGCATCTTTTTTTTTCCCTGTAAAAAAAAAAAAAATCTTGTAGGAGTTTTCAATCAATATATGCATATATAAGCAAATGCTGCACAAAGAATCTGAATTTTTATATGTGTTTTTTGAAATGTAGACACAGAAAAGTCTCATCAGAATCAGACTGATGAATCAAACCCTGAAGATGGGTCTCTGAAGAAGAAGCAACGCAGACAGAGGACACATTTCACCAGCCAGCAACTACAGGAACTGGAGGCCACCTTTCAGAGGAACCGTTATCCAGACATGAGCACACGAGAGGAAATTGCTGTCTGGACAAATCTTACAGAAGCACGAGTGAGGGTATGCATCTAGTGGCACTGTGAGCCGCAGAAACTGAATAACACTCAATAACACTTGAGCTGTTTACCAGTGTAAGAGGCAGCAATAGAATTCATGTTCTAGTATTTATTGAACAACTTCAACATCATTGAGAGATATTACACGGAAACATTACTGTTAGACAATTTCGAATCTGATAATTATCAGTTTCTATACAACACTTATATCAGACATGTTATATGTAACTGAAAAGTCTGAGTTGAAAAACAGACAAGTGTTTTCATTATGAGAAAAAAATCCCACCCGTGGCTTTATTTTAAAGAAGGAAAAAAAAAAAACTACTTGAAAACCCATTCATCCAATTTTCTGAATTGCTTAAACCTAATTAGGGTCACGGGGCTGCTGGTGCCCAGCTCAGTCAACTCTGGCTGAGGGCAGGGTACACCCTGGACGGCTCACCAGGCCATCACAGGGTGCTACTGGAAAATCTTTTTTTAAATATGTTTTTTTTTTTTTTTTTTTTTTTTTTGTTTTGTAAAGATGACTTAAAAATAAATTCTTCAGAAATAAAACAATGTTATCTGTTTTTGAACTCAAATTGATCAACTGCAAAATTATAAAACACTAAAGTGATCAAATTGAGTGGGGCCAGTGGCCTACTGGTTAGGGTGCTGGGCTCATGATCAGGAGGTTGTGTGTTCAAATCCCAGATTCAACCCCCTGGGCAAGGTCTTAACCACAGTTGTGCCTCTGTTCACCCAGCAGTATAAATGGGTACCAGTAAAAATATACTGGGAAGACTAGCGTCCTATACAGGCGGAGTTGAACTCCTGGTTAGCTTCATGCTATGGAAACCGGGGATAAGCACCGGCCTGATGAGCCACTAGGCTCGAGTGTAAAAAGCCCACAATTACCTTAAAGTGATTAAATATTAGTTCAGACAGTGTTTCAGTTCATCATAAATTACTCTGGTTATCTAATACAAATGCTATGCATGTGTTTATTAGCCACGCGTTACTTAAATGCAAATCCAGTGTTATTTCTCTCAAATCCCAGCCAGGAGTTTTAGTTATTACAGTGTAGTAGAGAATAAAGCAGGTGGGCTGCTAGCCTGATGGATGACAGCACATTCACTGGCTTCATGCCTGCCCGACATCTAAAGGATCAAATTCATGCTGGACAGAGGAAAGGTCACATAACATGAAGTCTTAGCTATTTTAAAAGAACAACAGGTCTGGCGCTGTCCCTGTCCTAATGTCTATCAGTGGCCTCCTGAACCTTGTATGTATCCCAGTAATCCTAGCAGGACGTTCGCTCCTGCAACATATTCTGAATGCTTCTTCTGTCATGCTGATTTATGCAATTGAATGACTTTGTGTTTCTAATACCTTCTCCAAGCCTAAATCATGACCCTGACCTGAAGTCATGCTGACCTGGGCTACCGTTAAAGCCACACTGGATAAAGAAGATTTTTTTTTTTTTTTTTCTGTCAGTATTACTGCTCACTGGCTATTTCATGGAGGGTCTTATATTAAAAAATAACCAAGTTCTCCATTGTGTAAATTGAGGTGCAAGCTATTTTCCCCACGATCTAGCAATTTTTATGCTGTTTTAGGCCCCTGGAAATAAGAATATCAGAAGAAATTGCTAAGACATACGACTTTATGAAAAATAGTGTTGATTCAGTGAAACATGAAACAGCTGAGAACCTAAATTAAGACCAGAGAAACCCTGGCAATCCATATAGCATTTGATATTCAGTTATTCCTGTGAAGCTTTAAACACCATTGATATAAGTGTAAACGTGCTTGAAAAGAGTGGGGGATTCCACATCTCTTAAAATAAACTTGTGGCACAATACAACTATGTGGTATACAGTCGGCCCCCAATTTACGAAGACCCCTTTGTACGAAATCCCCAGGATTACGAAAAACATTTTCTTGAGTTTCCATCCCCGAAATACGAAACAACCCCCTCTTACGAAAAGAAATTCAAAATTCAAATGCGCCAATAAAAATTTCACACGACGCACGAGTTGCTCTCTCATTGGCTGTCTCTCAACATCCCGCCCGCCCGCCCCACTGGCCTCCCAGATCGAGACAGAAGGAAGCGTCACGCTTTAGTTTTTAGTTTAGTTTTTAAAGTTGTTTTAATTCAGTACATGTTTAATAAATGTGGGCGCATTTGCGCTCATGTGGAATTCCGATTCCTCAAGGAATCAAATTAAAGTTGAGTTTGTCAAGCAGGGAATGCGCTATGAATTCACTTCTTGTGGGTGTGGCCTGCAGTGCGCGCACGAGAGAGAGAGAAGGAATAATGCTTTAGTATTTAGTTGAGTTTTTTAAGTTGTTTAATTCAGTAAATGTTTAATAAATGTGGTCGCATTTGACCTTATCTGGAATTCCGATCCCTCAACGAATCAAATTAAAGTTGAGTTTGTCAAGCACGGAATGCGCTTTGAATTCCACGTCTTGTGGGCGTGGCCCGCAGCGTGCGCGAGAGAAGGAGATAGAGAGAGAGAGAGAAAAAGAGGGAGAGGGGGAGAGAGAGAGAGAGAGAGAGAGAGAGAGAGGTGTGTGTGTGTGTGTGTGTGTGTGTGTGTGTGTGTGTTAATAAAAATGTTTAATAGTGCTTTAATATGTTAATAAAATGGTTCAATAAATAATTTTCTTTTACTTTTAACACATATTTCATACAAAATTTGTGTACTTTTATCATTTTTAAAGGGTTTATGGGGTTTATCCAGTCCAAGGACTGGAGACTTGGAACGAATTAGGCGTTTAACATGTAAGGTGCGACCCCTACTTACAAAATCCCCGCAATACGAAAATGGCTCTGGAACGGATTAATTTCGTAAATTGGGGGCCGACTGTATTACAGTATTTGCTATCCAAATGCTCCTCGTTTCTGTGGCAAGACTTCTGTAATGAGACTCAGACAAGTATTGAAGCATCATAGAAACAGATTGCAGTCAACATTTAACTTTACCCATTGCTCTTTTCAGTATAGTGGTACCGCGGTTCGTGAACGCTTTGGAGGTCGAACAATCCGGAATTTGAACAAAAAAATCCGTGATTTTTTTTTTTTTTTTTTGTCTTGGAAGTCGAACAAAATTTGGAAGTCGAACTCGAAAAATGCGCGAGAAAAAACGAGACAGAGAGTGAGGAAAAGTGAGCGACTTCCGGAAATCGGTCTCTTTTGACTCTACTCGACCACCGCGTGCGTGTGAATGTGCTTGCTCCTGTTCTACAAAGTAGAGTACAACCGTGTTTTTTTTTTTTGTTTACTCGATTAGATTAGCTAATAAACATGCCTCCAAAGAAAGCTTCTGAGAAAAGGTCAGTTGTGCGGAAAACTGTTGCGTTTAAGAAAGCGCTAATAGCTAAGCATGGATCAGGCGTGCGCGTTACTGATCTTGCTAAGGAATGTGGCACGGCTAAGTCAACGATATGCGCGATCCTGAAGCATAACGAGAGTGTTAAAGCCAGTGATGCAGCAAACAGCTCGACGGTTATCAGCAAACAAAGACCACACGTGCTGGAGGAGGTGATAAAATTACTGCTCCTATACGTAAACAAGCAACAGGAGGGAGTGTTAGCGAGGACGTGATCTGCTGCAAAGCTCGTGCAGTCTACGATGATTTGGTGAAAAAAGACCCGCGCTCGAATCCCGAAGGGTTGCACTTTAAAGCAAGTCAAGGCTGGTGTGAAAATAAACAAAATAATTTTGTGTGTTTGTCCTGTTGTTTCACATTTAATATATTATTTGATATATAAATGACATTACGAAATAACATTATGTTTAAAAAAGGTTCTAGCGTCTTGGAACGGAGTAAAACCGTTTACGTTATTTGTAATGGGAAAAGCGGATTTGGAATTCGAACAAATCGGAATTCGAACAGCCGTCTGGAACGGATTAAGTTCAAGAACCACGGCTCCACTGTATCCGACAACTCAAAGGTAAAGCCTTAATATAACCAAAAGGCCATTCATTACTGAGAATTAGACAGATCTCTAAATATTCGGTTTTATGATGAATAACAAATTCAGTTGTACTCATTAATTTTCTTGGGGATTCAGCTCAATGTATGCTTAAAAAAACAGATTCTGAGCAGCTAGATTCAATATTATCTTTTAAAATTGGCAATTAAAAATTTAATCCACCTACAACCTCTAAAAATAGGACTTTAAATTTGACTAATGTGCTGAGAGATCTCTGTCGACATTTCTATCAGACATCGCTCAGAATAAAGGGATAATTTCTTTAATTAATCAGCTTTGATGTGGATAGAACATGCATAGAAGAACCCGTCTTTTTACTTTTGTAATATTACTCTAAAGTATTTTAAACAAGAAAATATTTAATCTTTTATATTCATGTTATTTGGGGTTATTATGACATGGAGAGCTGCAGTTTTATTCTAGAACTGGGATATTTTTGCATTTCTGCTCCACATTCATTTTTGTGTCCACGCCTAGAAGTTTAACAATAAGAGTAAATGCGGTTACAAGTGAAATAAATAAGTTGGGTGGGGTGATGCAATACATAAAGGCGCTGACTGTTGCATATTAAATCTATGTGTATGTTATATGACGGACGCTTGCTTTATTCACGATAATGTTCTTTATGTGTGATGTACATGACAATGAAAGACCATTCAAGCTTTCTTTTAACAAATAAACACTTTTCTTAATCATTCATTCATTTTCTGTGACTGCTTATTACTGCTAATTAGGGTTGTGGGGAAGCTGGTGCCCATACCAGCCGACTCCAGGTGAGGGCAGAGTACACCCTGAACAGCTCACTAGGCCATCACGGGGCATAAACACGCTGACGGCTTTGCAGTTACTCTTGTAGAAAGTCAGCAATGGTTCTTTTCCATGAACCTCTCACCATAGACAGTGAGAGACCTGGCCGGCCTTTGCTAACCCAGATAGCTGCACTGGGTGGGGGAGAGACGGTGACAACCCGTTGAGAGTGGGGCTTGAACCCCCAACCTTAGGATCAGTGATCTTTACCACCAGGCCACCATTGCCCCTACTTTTCTTACTATTTTATCAAAAAAAAAAAAAAAGTTAAAACTACAGTATATAGAATAATACGTTACTTTTAAAACGATGCATTGCATTTGGCAGTGTTAATAATGATTACAGTAAAGTGTTTTGCAAAGGCCAGGACTGCTTTATGCATTGGGTTTGGTTTTGCTTCACAAAGCCCACCAAACAAAAATGAAATGTACATAAAACTTGTCAAATAATCGATTCTGGAATAATATCAGTGATACTACCAATCTCAAAATATACAGTATACGGCCCATATATTTGACCTTTGTTTATTTCTTTTTTTCTTAATACAGGTATGGTTTAAAAACCGGCGTGCCAAGTGGAGAAAGAGAGAAAGGAACCAGCAGGCTGAGCTATGTAAGAATGGTTTTGGTGCCCAGTTTAATGGACTCATGCAGCCGTATGAGGATGTGTACTCTGGCTACTCGTACAACAACTGGGCCACCAAGAGCTTGACTGGCAGCCCCTTATCAGCCAAAAGCTTCCCGTTCTTTAACTCTATGAATGTTAGCCCCCTGTCTTCGCAGCCCATGTTCTCCCCTCCCAACTCCATCCCCTCCATGAACATGGCCTCCTCTATGGTGCCTTCAGCAGTGACAGGGGTGCCGGGATCAGGCCTGAATAATCTGGGCAACTTGAACAATCTGAACAGCCCTACAATCAACACAGTGGCAGTGTCAGCGGCTACCTGCCCCTATGCCACCACTGCCAGCCCCTACATGTACAGAGACACTTGTAACTCCAGCCTGGCTAGTCTCCGTCTCAAAGCCAAACAACACACCAACTTTGCGTATCCGGCTGTGCAAAACCCAGTATCTAACTTAAGCCCATGCCAGTATGCAGTGGATCGGCCTGTATGAGTGTTTTCTGCTCACGACAAAATTCCCATCCTGTCCTTAAACCCACTACTGATATAATCTGCCATTTCGTTCTAAGGCATCAACCAGCAATACGGACTGGCTACAAACACGCAACATTTAAACGTGAACGAGACCATATGACAATGATTCATGAGGTAATATAAAGATATGAACTGAAAATGGACCATGATTCAAAGGACTCGACCATGACAATTTGGCTTCTGAACTGACCAAGTGGACCTCAAAAACTTTCTCTCCACCATGGCTAGACTGAATTACAAACAAGAGGATGGAATGCTTTTTATTGTATCGGTAGCAAGGCCTTGCAAGGAAAAGTGTCCAAAATACATGCCCAAAATGAGCTCTATGTGCCTGCAATACAGGCAAAAGGATGTACATAATGGCTTTCTGTTTTGTATGTGACAAAAATATCTATAAAATGTAGTATTTTAAAGAATGATTTAAGCATGTTCCTCAAGAGCAGGACCTGGATAAATGTGGATTTTTAACGGCGTTTTAATCTTTGTTGTGAATTCCGTTCACCTAGGGTAAGAGGTCATGTCAAAGCTTGCTGTCAAAGAGAAGGAGCGATGATTATTTTGAGAGAAAGACAAATAAGTTCCATCTCTGCTGAAACATAGAACATTCAAGGATTTAAAAAAAAAAAAACAAACAAACAAACAAAAAAAACTAAGCAACTAAAAAGCCATTGAATATAATTTTGTGTGGTGTTCTAAAAAGGGAGTCTATGACTATAAAAATAATGTATGTAAGAGTGCAGTTGTTGAAACAAATTTTTTGGTGTAGCCTGAAATGTCTCATTAAAATGAAAATAAAGAATTATTTGTTTTAATGAGTAATGCCGTAAAAAAAAAAAAAAAAAAAAAAAAAAAAAAAAAAAAAAAAGAGGAGTTCAGTGAACCTGTTAGCACTCAGAATGATTGTTGTTGGCTCAGGACAACATCTGAGTGTTCTCTCCTTGTACTTGTCGGCCAATAGCAATGTACCCTAAGTTCCATGACAACATCATACAGAGCGAATGAGGGTAAAGTAAAGCAGGAGATAGAAAGATATAGATGTTCCTCGTCACTTGTCACTGATCTGTTTGACCGACACGATAGTAGAGTCCTCCCTGACTGCAAGCGGCACTTACCCTGTAATGGGAAGTTGAAGGGGATTCTTGGTGCTCTGCCTTTTCTCTCAAAGGGAATGTAGCCAACATTACATAAGCACATAAGAGACATCGCTTGAAAGTGCCAGGGTACCCAATCTTCCAGTCGCAGCATAAGTCAACCTGAGAACTTTCAGCTGTCCCCAGAAACATTGTACTATTCCAGACCTTTCCATTTCGTGTACTTTTTTGCCTTTTCAGAGTACGTCTTCCTGGAACTTTTTTTTTTTTTTTTTGATTATATTATTTTGCTGAATTGGAATATTGTTATTAATGAAACAAGATCTGCAACCGTACTGTGTGCATATACATAGTACGGCTACAACAACTACATTAACAAAGTGCTACCAAATTCCTCTGGAACGGAAAGAGTGGATGTCTGTTTATGTGTTTTCCTTCTAGCTATTTTATGTGTTAATTTCACAAAGATGTCTTATATTAATAACAAAATACATCACACAACAATATTAGCACAATATTACTCTCTCATGCTTTTCTGATTCATCCTATTAAAATCTCCAGAATAATACTTAAAGCAGCATCACAGTAAAACAGCACAGAAGATGAGATCAGAAAACAATGACACTCAGAATAATTAAGAGTTAATATAGAGTGTGCAGTTGATAACACAGTGAATCGTGGAAATAAAATGAGACCTTTAATCTCTTTGTAATATTGTGAGATCAAGAAGTCAAACTCATTTGTTGAGAAAAGAACTGCTTGCGGTGGTTACAGATAATGTACAAGCACATTCGTGAGTGTGTGAATGTGTGTGTGTGTGTGTGTGTGTGTGTGTGTGTGTGTGTGTGTGTGTGTGTGTGTGTGTGTATGTGTGTGTGTGCGCGTGTACATGTGTGTTATTTGTATTCTCAGACAAGGCTTGGTCACACTGATAATCCTCTATCAGCACTCTGAATCAATATCTCACTGAAGTGTAAATATCCTCTGGTCTCCAATGTTTACTTCACACAGCAGACTGTGAACTAGAAAGAAAATGCACTTATAGTCGTTATGACCCCTGGCACAAAAAAACCCCAAAAAAAAAACCTTTGAACTGGCAAGAAGAGTAACAATCACCTTAGAGATTTGAGTCACCTGGAGAGCTATTTTTAAACGGACGAATAAGTAGTTCTTGTGTGATAATTTAAGTATAGTTATTAACAGACTCCTATTATAGAGTGTAGAGTGATAATGTATAATTTCAAAGCTACCTTTTGGATTATTCCAATAATCTTGTATTATCAACAAAACTGCAATAACTATATCCAATTATTCCAGTCAGACCCTATGTGTAGTATATACAGGGATCCCTCACTTTCCACGGTTAATTGGGCCCGAGACCACCAAATTCCGCGAAGTAGGATCAACCCCCCACCCCCCGATTGACATATACGTAGATGTATATGTGTATATAATGTAAATAAATACATATTCAACTCTATAAAATAAATGCTTATAATAACAATTAAACATTCAAAAATAATGCATAGGATGTAAATACAATATAAATGCACACACATATAGGCGCATGCAGATGTGCATGCACGCACTCAGATGCGCACCTCACATAAAAATGTAAGCAGTTTTGATCGGGGGTTTTGTTTTTTTTTTGTTTGTTTTTGTTTGTTTGGGTTGGTTTTTTTTTTTTTTTTTTTGCATAATTGGCCTTGTTTTGTAGCATTTTACTTAACTTTTCCCCTTATTCTCCCTTAATTTCCTTATTTTTTTAATTCGAAGAATATTAAAAAAAAAAAAAAAAAAAAATTGCGACGCACTGAAGCCGCATGAATTGAAGTGTGACGTAGCGAGGGATCCCTGTATTTTATATCCTCAATGTCCCATGTTATATGATTATCTTTCCTAGCGTTTTATCTATAAGGCGTAGATGTGGAGGCATTATATTGTAATTCAAAAAGATGAATATGACCAGGGCAATGCGATCAATGTAAAATACAAAGCGACATATATAAATGTGATAACATAATAAGCTGATGTGTACCGAGTATGCTTGTCAAACTTTAATGGCATTCTGTGATTACATCTTCTAACAAGTATATGATTACATTTTGCACAAATCTTTTTTTCTATAAAACATATTGTCCTTTTACTGCATATCAGGAGATAAAAAGTAAACAAACTATTGCATGGAATATGTTTGATCACAGTATGTGATTTTTTTTCCATTATATCCATTGACAGTCATTACAAACTTTGAGACCATATTTGTTGACATAATTTTTATTCTGTTACTCCCAAACTGAATTTTTGTAATATGGATAATTTGTCTGGCACATTGGCATCAAAAAACAAAACAACAAACAAAAGTGTCAAGAGTAAAATTACACACGTCAAAAAAAAACAACAACAAAAGAAAATGGCACCTGCCAGATTTAAAGTCACAACAGTAAGTATCAAGTTTTCCATTTGCGTTGATGCAAGTACTAAATTGAAGTGATACAACACGGTAAAACTGGTCCCACAAGTGCTGTAACTGGATGTGGCCATTCTGTCCGGGAGTTGTCACTCTCTGGCCCTGGACGTGGCCTGTCATCAAATGACCCGGTCATGTCGTGGCCAATCAAGTTTCTGATGGTGGGTTGTATACAGCCCATATGCATTGCTACCTCGGTGTAGCTGAACCTGGCCTCCATAATACGCATTACCCAGAGGTGTTCATGTGATAGACGTGGCATTATGACGTGCACTAGACGAACAATAGTGTACGTTTTTGAGCCTTTATATATGCTTTCCAAACCACTCCTCAAAAAATTGTGCAGATACACATTGTATTTTGCTCAAACTGCATTTGTTTGGTCCACTTTTGCAAAGTGACCTACACATGTGCAATGTACTGTAGTATGAAAAAATGACAACTCATCATTTTCTAAAGTGCCCAAGTACTACCATCATTTAAGCCATAGGGTAAGCTCACAACTCCATACAAGTACAGATATACTGAAATTTCTCTATGAACGTTTTTATTGACAG
>CM045736.1:48073895-48206395 GCA_024760905.1 Plotosus lineatus
TACGTTATGACAAAAAGCTCGAAAAGCCCATGTGCACTGCTCTGCTGCTATCTGCTGGTGATAAAGTGTACTGCAGGTAAAACCAGAGATGCAGATGGTGTTGATTTTTTCTGCAAGTTCTCATTCAACTTTTTTCCAATGGTAAGTAACACACACACACACACACACACACACACACACACACACACACACACATCTGGAAATGTTGTAAAAATAAATAAACAAAGAAAGAAATGTGTTTGATTAGACCAATTACTTACTGCATACATCCTACTTCTGCCACCAAAGCACTTTCTCCCCCACTGAGGCATGGACTCCATGAGACCTCTGAAGGTGTGCTGACCCAAGATCTCACATCACAGCTGAACACTGCCCAGGGCATCACGATTTCGCCGTCTTTCCAGAGTTCATGCCACCGACACTTTCTTCACCAGGAAGTGATGGATATGCATGGATGTCCAAATGATGTCAAAGAAAAATGGATGCATTAGTAATGCGCACATTATCCCATCGCTCCCTGATCCTGATGCTCACATATCAGCTGTAGGCATTTTCAGCAGTGGAGAAGGGTCGGGATGGGCACTCTGATTAGTTTTGAGCTGTACAGCCTCATATAGAGCAAGCTCGGATACTCTGTTCTGAGACCTTCCTGTCAATAGCAAGCACTGACATGATCAGCAATCTGTGCTAGCTCTTCTGTAGGACTGGACAAGACTGGCTAGCCTTCACTCTTCATGTGTAATAGTGAGCCCCAGACATTCATTCATCTGATTCTGTTGCGGTTCCTCAGCTTCTTTATAGAGAAATATTCATAAGGAACTAATGGGCAGTAAATTATGAGTGGCAGTACCAGAGGTATATTTGCTGATGTAATCACAATAACATCAATCAATATTCACTTGGAAAGCCCCAAATTAAGATACTTCATCTTAATAATTTTAAGCCATATCGTTGTGGCACATGTTAAGCCATATAATACAAACCCATATGAAGCAGTTTATATCAGGAATCAATAACCATGCACTGACCCACTTTACTCAGGACAGATGTTTTGGAGTTGCTGGCTGCACTTAATGGAACTGCATGGCACTCGTCCTGTTATTGTATTCAACATGCAGAATGGTGATCTTTAAAATAAACATGAAAAAACAACAACTGTAAAATACTTTAATTTTGTCCAGCTGTCTATTGCATTAAATTTGAGATAGCTTCTGTTTACATTTTCATCTTGTAAAGATAAAGTACAGTATAAGATGATTAGCTAATGTCAATCCATCCACTCTCACAAAAATAATCCTGTCCCATTATTGGTGTACCATTAAAATAATCCCTAGACACCCAGACACTAGAGCAGGGGTCACCAACCTTTTTGAAACGGAGAGCTACTTCTTGGGTACCAATTAATACGAAGGGCTGCCAGGTCGATACACATTTGTGACATAACAAATTTGCTCAATTTACCTTTAATTATATGTCATTATTAATAATTAATGATATTCATCTACTAGTATGTCAGGGGTCGGGAACCTTTTTGACTGAGAGCCCCCCAATTTTTTTTTTAAAAATCTAATCCTCTGAGAGCCAAATATATTTTTTAATACTGAGACCAACAATTTTAGAATATAATACAACTCTGAATTGATTTTATACGACATTGTTATAACGAAGTTATTTATTAATAAGAAAAGTACTTCTTACTATTAATGCGAGTTCTGGTGCTGCATGGTTTTGCTGATGGCTTTGTAGTCTGGTTGATACGTGCTGAAGTTCAGCTTCACGCAGGTGTTTAGGCTTCCATCTATTACACATGACCGCAGGTTGGTCTTGATGATTTTCAGGTGTGAGAAGGACTGCTCACTTGCACATGTGAAGCCAAACATGGTCAATACGACAGGACTCACATGCTGCAGTGTTTATGTGACAGGAAGCGCGTCCCAAGGTAATCAGCTGGTCTGCGGGTTGAAGTTTTTTCATGTCTGTCCATTTTTGTTTTGCTTGCCAGCTCTGCTTGACTTGGTGCATATGAGCTGATCAAAATGAGGGAAATTTACCTCTTTACCCAAAAACAACTCACGCAGGCTGTTGCATGTAATCCAATAAAATTAGCGTTTCAAGGTATTGGTCCCGCCCACACACTGGAGTACAGAAAGGATTGGCTCTCCGCTGTGCGCCACATCGACAAGTGGCATTGAGAATAGATGTATAGATTGAAATGCGTGAGATTTATTTGTGTTTTTGTTTTATTTGATGGCTTTTTTCTGTATTTTTATTTAAAGGACAGCGAAATTATGTATTCGTTATTCTGTTAAGAAAGGCCACCTGATTTATCTGAGAGCCAGATACAGTCATCAAAAGAGCCACATCTGGCTTGCGAGCCATAGGTTCCCGACCCCTGAACAGACTCACGGGCAACTCATGTTGTCCTTGTGGGCGACCTGGTGCCCGTGGGCACCATGTTAGTGACCCCTGCACTAGATACTGTACCTATTAGATGTTTGGGGTGTCAGGGAGGGGTAGTACCTCCAACAGCGAAACATGTGCTGCTCTTTGGAATAGTTTGCATCCAGTTCTTACCAATGGTTGCTTGTAGCTGTTTGCATGCAACAGCGGCCACATCCCAGGCAACGGCCTCCACTGGCCAGTAAAACCTGGTGAGGGTAGCATTGTGGTGCGCAATCAGGGCTCAGTGCGACATGTGATGTCACTGATGGCCATCCACTGCAGTTCAACCTTTCTTTGATTGTATTGACTCATCTTGCCACCGGCTTCAGACAGGAATGAGAAAGCGAGGCCGACGATCTGCGCAACTCTCTCTCACTATAAACCAATTCACACGCAAGTCAAGACATCACCTCACTCTCACCCATCCAAATCCTGTGGTGCTAGGGGAAGTGCGAAGCAGCAGGTGCGGATACACTGGAAGCTGTAGTCATAATCCTGCACACAGGCAGCCCAGGGCATTGGGTCACTCTCTACTGGACTAAAACAGCAGTGAATTCCATGGCCCCCTGGGTGTCTGAGCAGCCCTCCTCCTTTGCCTGAGGAAGGGACTAGAAAAGGTGCCCTAAAAATAGTCTGATTTATCTCATCCTGGTTTGCTTGGCCCAGCAGGCAGGAATCCCAACCATGTGGCCAAAACATCAAAAAGAAAACATCAGTGACACCACTCATGATCGGCAAGTGGAATGTGAGAACGCTCATGGCCAGCTCTAAGGCAGACGGACAGCATATGTTGCAAGAGAACTCAGCAGGCATAACATCCACAGCGCAGCTCTGAGCGAGACCAGGCTTGCAAACTAAGGTCAGCTGACAGAAGCCAAGACGGTATGCATGTTATTCTGGAGTGGCCACAGCAGTGAGGAATATTGAGAAGCAGAAGTGGGCTTTTCTATCAGATCTAATTTGTTAAACAAGTTAACCAGCTGACCCAGATCTCCGAACAATCAGCTCATGCACCTGCAGCTCCCCCTGAAAGAAAAGTGCCACACAACCATCATTACTGCTTATGACCCCACCCTGACAAACCGTAAGGAGATCAAAGACAAGTTCTATGTAGATTTGGATGCTCTCATAGTATCTCTGCACAAGGAGGACAAGCTCGTCATTCTTGGCAACGTCAATGCCAGATTTGGCACAGATTTCCAAGCATGGGAGAGGTCATGGGTAACAGTAACAGTAACAGTCATCTACTGCTGAAGACCAGTGCATCACATGACCTTCTAATCAGTAATACAGTCTTCTGTCTGCCCAACTATAACAAGACATCCTGGAAGCACCCACGCAGCAAGTGCTGGCATGTTATAGACTACATCAAAGTCAGGAGACGAGACAGGAAGAATGTTCAGGTGATAAAAGCCATGTGTGGTACAGAATGCTGGACATACCATAGGCTCACTCTAGCAAAATTCAACATGAACATCTGAATAACAATATCCCTGCAGGACTCCAACGATCTTCTTCTTTTTCTTCTTCTTTTCCTTTCGGCTGTTCCCTTCAGGGGTCGCCACAGCAAATGATCTGCCTCCATCTCACCCTATCCTCTGCATCTTCTACTCTTACTCCAACGACATTCATGTCCGCCTTCACCACATCCATAAATCTTCTCTTTGGTCTTCCTCTGGGCCTTCTGCCTGGTAGTTCCATCCTCAGCATCCTACTACCAATATACTCACTATCCCTCCTCTGTACATGTCCAAACCATCTCAATCTAGCCTCTCTGACTTTGTCTCCAAAACATCTAACATCTGCTGTCCCTCTGATGTACTTGTTTCTGATCCTATCCATCCTCGTTACTCCCAAAGAGAACCTCAAAGATCTAAATGCTTTTAATTCAGAGGCATTTAGATTTATTGTACCAGTCAGTGAAGACTTGACTATTTGACTAAAATCTCTTTCCACCAGTTTACTGTATGCGAGTATTGAGGTTTCAAATTGGACGAGGGCAAAAACAAAGAGTTCTTTTAGAAGGGAGTTGTCGCTCTATTGATATTAATTACAGTGCCCAATTCTCCGTTAGAATAATCGTTAGATAGAACACCCTGTCCAGTATTTTTTGAATGCATCAATCTTGAGCTTAAATGGATCAATCATGTTAATGGGAGACATTTACTTAAAAGAGAGATTTCATCATGAGAAAGACTCACATCAGAGATGTTAATCAGTCTCTTCCTGCTGTGTTTGGAGCGATGGATGATGGCTGAACATGTGGTGTCCTCTTGTATCTTGTCTGGTCTTCTTTGGCTTCCTCTGTAAGGTCTTAAAAAAAAGGCTGAGAGGATTTGGTCTGTCCCTCCACATCACTCCCCTCTGATGACTCTAGCTCATTCGCAGCGGAAAACTATGGGTCTTGTGGTCGAAATGCAGCATGGGGCCATCTATGAAAAAAAATCTTTCTTGTCCATGCCAGTCATAGACATTGCCCTCTGCATCGTCCTTGGTATCTTGCTCATACTTCCTAATTTTATAGGCCTGTAGATTTCTTTGAAATGAGGTCAGGGATTCAGCCATCTTTTTTATGGTCATCTCAAAAGTCTCCTGATCAACCTTGTGCCTCAACCCATGTTTAATTGACTTAATTTCGGTGTTTATTTTCTCTTTTCCTGCCTTTGTTTTTTTCAATGGTCAAAGGCATTACATCTGAGCATTTATTTTAAATCAGTTCCTATTTCTTGAGTAATACTTTATGTTCAAATGCAAAGGAAGGCATTTTCGAGATCATAAGGTCATATGGAATGTTTCACTTGCCAGTACTCCAAGAGAGAGAGAGAGAGAGAGAGAGAGAGAGAGAGAGAGAGAGAGAGAGAGTGAGAGAGAGTGATAATTCTATCCCTCCAGGAAAAAAAAAATCAAAATTATTTCTTTTTCACATCTTCAAGGTCTTCTAATAGAGACAATTTAGCCTTGTTCATGCAGCAGAGTAGCGGAGACACAGATTTTGTCCAGCCAACAGAATACAATGAAACGAATGTGCATCTTACTACAAAAATTAATTGAATCAAGTGCTTGGTCAGAGACTCTTACATATACTGAGGAACGGGAAGTTTGGGGTGTGGCTCTTGAACATAGACTTTGGCCACTCCCTTTCCTGGATCATTAAGGGGTTCAGAAAGTGAATGAATGAGGATGCTCTGTCCACAATCTACTCACACATGGACAACCAGAACACAAATGCAAGAATGTTGTTTGTTAAGTTCAGTTCAACATTCAACACAGTTATTCCCTCCAAATCAAACACAAAACTAGAGATTCTGCAATTAATACCGCTGCAACTGGATAATGGACTTTCTAACCAACAAACAACAGTAGGTCATGTCAAGCCACAACTGTTTCTCCATGATCACACTCAACACTGGCACACCTCAGGTCTGTGTGCTAAGCCTGTTCCTCTACTTCCTCTTCACCCTTGACTGTAGGTCTATGTAGAGATCCAACTCCATCATAAAGTTTTCAGAAGACACCATGATGTTAGGATTCATTAATGACAATGATGAGTCTGACTACAGGGAAGATGTAAAGCACCCAGCTGCATGGTGAGCTGACAACAAAATGCTCCTGAACACCAGCAAAACCAATGCCCTCATTGTGGAGTGCAAGAAGGAAAAGCGGGACACTCATGACCCTATCCACATCAATGTCATAGCTGTTGAATATGTCTCCAGCGTAAAACATTTCTGGGGACCCACACCCCAGAGAACCTATCCTGGTCAACCAATACTTCCAGCTTGGTCAAGAAGGCCCATCAGCGCCTGTTATTTTTGAGGGTACTGAAGAAGAACCACCTGTCTACTGACATCCTGGATAACTTATAATGCTGCATTATAGAAAGCATCCTGACCAGCTGCATTACAGTCTGATATGGGAAATACTCTGTCTCTGACTGCAAGCCACTGCAGCCGATGGTGAAAACCACCCAATGCATCACAGGGACTCCACTTCCTGCTATTGAGGATGATCATAAGAAGAGATGTCTTTGCTGGGGCGCAGCATTCTTAAGGACTACTTTCATCCTGCCAACAGATTCTTTCAGCTCCTCCCCTCCAGAAGACACTTCAGGAGTCCTCAGACATCAATCAGCATGTTTTCGAACAACTTCTTCCCCAAAGCTGTCACCTTACTGAACTCAGTCCCATGCTGAATCTTCAATTCCCATCCACACTACACCATAGCAGCACCATTCATACCATTAACATCATTCATGCACATGTACATGTTTACATTGTTATCACTGTGATCACTAGGTTTAAAGAGCAGAAGAATAATGATCTATGTATATAGAATGAAGTATGGCAGAAGTAGCATGTATAACTAAAACACACACAAGGGGAGTGGGGTGTTTAGTATGCTTTGATTTGGTATCAAACCTGAAGTCTGCCCTGCCTGGATTCTAGAAAAATGTAAGTTTTTTCAATCAGGGAAAAAAAACACACTAGACCAGGTCTACACCAACATCCCAGGTGCCCATAAAGCCATGTATCTGCCACATCTTAGGCTCTCAGATCACCTCTTTCTGTCTCTGATTCCAGCTTATAAACCTAAAATCTGTAGCAGAAGACCAGCAGTTAAAAGAGTTCAGGTGCTGACTGGGGAAGCCACTGCAGATCAACAGGATTGTTTTGACTGTATAGACTGGAAAATATTTGCAGAAGAGACAGACCTGGAGGGTCACATCATATCAGCTGTGTTCTCCTACATTAACTACTGCACAGAGAATGTGACCACAACAAGGAAGTGTTTCTGAACCAAAAACCATGGTTTAACGGTGAGGTGCCACACCCTGCTTAGAGCATGGGATGATGCCCTCAAGTTAGGAGACTAGCAGGCTTACAAAGATGCACACAAAGCTCTAGTTAAAGGTATAAAAGAGGCTAAGTGCAAGTATAAACAACTCATCTAGGAGCACTTTGATGAAAACAAGATACTCACTAGCTACAAGGACATGCACAAGTCAGCAAACTGCTTGGCCAGCACCTTACTGGACACCCTGAACCAGTTCTTCACTTCCTCCGATCAACACAATGGAGTGGCATGCACCTGCCCTGCTCTTCTAGAGAGAGAGATGACAACCCCATCCTGCTGCAGCAGTACCAGATCAGAGCCACCATGCACAGGGTCAACACGAAGAAAGCTACTAGTCCACATAGAATAACAGGACGTGTACTTAGAGCACCCTTTTCACCACCATGTTTAATGTCTACCTACTGCAATGTATGGTTCCCACCTGCCTCAAAAGAGCCATCATCATTCCAGTGCCTAAGAAGAGCACAGCAACCTGCCTAAATGACTACTGCCCAGTTTCCCTAACTCCCATCACCACTAAATGTTTTGAGGGGCTTGTCTTGTCTCATATTAAGGCTGCCATCCCTGCTGATCTCGATCCACATCAGTTTGTATTCAGAGCAAACAGGTCAACAGAGGATGCCATCAATACAGCCCTCCCCACAGCCCTCAAACACCTGTACAGCAGCATCTCCTATGTGAGGATGCTATTCATAGACTTCAGCTCCATTTTAACAAGGTCTAACCACATAAACTGGTTGAAAAGTCGGGCAATCTGGGCCAAGGAGGTTCACTGTGCACTTGGGTACTGGACTTTCTCAGAAACAGACTTCAGAATGTCAAGATAGGAGAACACATTTCCTCCACTCTCATACGGAACACAAGAACACCACAGAGGTGTGTTCTTAGCCCCCTCCTGTTTTCCCTATTCACACATGACTGCTCCCCCATTCACACCAGCAATTCCATCATCAAATTTGCCAACAACACCAGTGTCATAGGTTTGAATACAGATAACAACGGGTCAGCTTACAGGAAGGAAGTCTGGCATCTGCGGTGTGACAACAACAATCTGGAACTTAACATATCTAAAAATAAGATGATAACAGGCTTTAGGAGATCGAAACAAACTAAGCACTCTGCCCTCTACATTGATAGAGAGGAGGTAGAGAGGATGGAGTGCTTCAAGTTTCTTGGAGTCCACATCTCTGCTGACTTTACCTGAACCACAAACATCTCTCACCAGGTGGGGAGAGTACAACAAAAGATGTACTTCCTCAGAAAACTTAACGCTTGCCTACTCTGACCCCTACTGTCGAACTTTTAAAGCTCTTCCATAGAGAACCTCCTGACTTACTGCTGTACAAGTGTGGTTTAGCAGCTGTACTTCAGAGGAGTGGAAGCCCTTGCAGCGGGTTGTGAGGACGGGAGAATGGGTAATTGCATCTACACTACCCTCCCTCCGTGACATCTACACTGACAGACTTCAGAGGAGAGACGGTGGAATTATCAGGGACCCCACAGTCCCTGGACAGCCCCTTTCTTTTATCTCAGCAAAAAGGTCTCAAACATCATAACATTTTTGTAGCACCATGCACCTCATAATTAAAAATCCTTCTCCTTACCCGGCGTATATCATGCACCTTTGACTTATCATTCACTCTTCTATGTTTGTGTGAATATGTGAATATATGTCTAGTCTTTAAATGTGTGAATAGATATAGGTGTATGTAGGATATATGTAGGTATGTGTGTCAACATGTGTACATATAGGTATGTGTATATATGTGTATGTAGTATATCATATTTAATGTTCTTTTTTAAATGTTTTGGGAATGATGTAGGCGGTTGGGTCAAGGTTCTTAGCTGTCTTTTATGCATTTTATTATTTCTGGTAAACAATGAGCGGTTAAACCGATTTTCATTGTTCATGCAAATGTGAACAGCTCTCTTTTTTAAACTCCACACTAAAATGGAAATGCTATTCACTATGCCACCATGCCACACTCTTCTTAGTAATAATTTACAATAATTAGGTTTTATTTTATTATTAATAGCAATATTGCTGAAAATGTATTTTTATTTGTGGATTTATCTTTATTTATTTATTTATTGCTTTTTACAGTACTACAGTCATACCTCACCTTACGAAATTAATCCATTCCAGAAGTGGTTTCGTAAGCTGTTAGTTGAGTAGCATTTTACATGTAAAAGGCCTGATTCATTCCAAGGCCCCCAATACTACCCCTAAACTCTTTAAAAATGATAAAAGTATACCTTTTAAGGCCTCCTTCTGCTTCAATATCGTACCGATGGTGGACGGGTTTCGGCTATATTCCTTTGCGATATCATCCAACCGCATGCCACGAGCCCGCTTCTTCTTTTCACTCGCACCAGGAATCACTTTCTTGGGGCCCATGATGAATGACAAAAAATAAAGTTGCAATGAGCACACTCAAAAAACTCATGAAACAACAGTACAGTAACTCTGCCCTTTACGCGTGTTAGAACTCTGTGACGAACAATGAGTCAAAGACACACAAAAAGCATCATGGGTATTATAGAGATACAGCTCCCTCCTAGCCAATGGGAGGCCAGCGGGGTAGAGTGTTGGGAGATAGCCAATGGGAGAGCAACTGGTGCTATTGTTTGAATTTTTGAGATGGTGCGTTTGGTAACTTGAATTTTTTTCGAATCCAGAAACGGACATTTTAGGTAAATGCATTTCGTAACTTGGATTTTTCGTTTGTTGGGTTTTTCGTAAGTTGAGATACCACTGTATTTAAACCTCAGTTTTTAAATTAAATTTTCAAACTGTATTGTGTTTTGAAGTCATTATCTACTCACATATAACATCTTGTTCTTTGTTATGTATTAAGCTTTAGCACCTTGGGCAACGTTCTTTTTTTTGTTTTTCTTTATTTCTTTTAAATATATTTTCAGGACTACAGGAAGGTTTCCAGCGGGAACCTGAAAATGTGCACATTATTGGGCACAGCCTTGGTGCACATTTGGCTGCAGAGGCTGGTCAAAGGACAGCAAGGCTGGGACCAATTACAGGTATTTCAGACCAGTTCACAACACTGCTACAAAAATTGTAAGAAAGAAGACACCTTCCCCCAGGACAATGCTAAACTCAACGCCAGTGTTTATTTTTTTCAGTGTCCCACACAGAGGCCCTCCCTTGCATCAGCTCAATAACTCCATGTGTTTCTTGTAAAAAGCATCTAGTTTTCAAAGGAAATTTTACAGAAAGGCCACAAATATTTTATTCAAGGGTATGTTCACAAATTCAAGGTTACTGATTGGCTGGGGACAAAGTAAGAGTCACAGCAAAGTGCTAGTGTACTGTAGCAGATTAAAAAAAGCTTCAAAAATGATTAAAATGCAGCAAGACAGATTAGTGAGCTCTGACTGTATGTGTAAAAGCAGGGCGAGTAGTTGATGCTTGTTTGTTTTTACTATTTATTTGCAAAGATTCTCCCTACATTGTCATGGTTATAGTTTATTCATTTATTTTCTGAACTGCTTAATCATAACTAGGATGGCATCCATCTCAGCCGACTCTAGACGAGGGCAGGGGACTCCCAGGAATGCCAACCATGCATTTACAGGACAGAAACGCCTTTTTCATGCTTCTCACCATAAACAGTGAGAGACATGGCTGACCTTTAATAACCCAGATAGCTGCACTGGAGGGACAACAGTGACAACCCAATGATAGTGGGGCTTGAACCCCCGACCTTGGGATTAGTATTCCAGAACCCTACCACCGGGCCATCACTGCCCCAAGGGTTATAGTTTTACTCAAAATTATTTATTGAATAAACATGGCTGTTGATCAAACAATGAAGTTAAGGATAAACAGGCTCCCAGTATCCTTTCAGGATACTCTTTCATTAGCACTTTATGTTCCCCAAGTACATCTCAAAACAATTTCTGCAGTAGCAATGAAGAGCTTTGTATGATTTCTCTAGGAACCTGCATGTGCTTCGTTGATGGCATGTTGTCACGAGTGTGGGAAGGCAGGTTCTTAAGGAAATGAGTAATTTCATTGGTTAAAATTGTTTGTGTGTCCCACTATATATACCATTCTGATTTATAAAGTGTTTAAGATACATGAAAGATTAAGATAGTTATAAAACAAGCCTTTTTTTAAGTGGGGCAGTGGAGGCCTGGTGGTAAAGGGTGCTGGATCGCGACATGTCTCTCACTGTCTATGGAGTGAGGTTCATGTAAAAGAACCATTGCTGACTCTTGACTAAAGTAGCTGCATAGCCGTCAGCATGTTTCTGCCCTGCGATGGCCTAGCAAGCTGTCCAGGGTGTACTCTGCCCTTGGCTGGGATGGGCGCCAGCCTCCCCATGACCCTAATTAGGATAAAGCGATTACAGAAAATGAATGACCCGACACTGGGGTAATGGTACTTCACAGAGTAAACAAATACTTTCTGTTGAGCCTTTCCTGAAATTTTATGTACAAAATGAATATCAGGTGCAAGGTCACAGCGAGTGTGTTATTTTTTTTTTTAGCTTTGTCTTCACCTGGAGTTTTCCCACTTCACATCTGATAATGGATACACATATATATATACAGAGAGCTGAGAAACACATTTCACCTTGCTGTCATTCTTAAAGTACGTGTTTGGACAATTTAGAATGAATAGCTAGGATTTTATTTGTTTTCTGCTAATGTTCGCTTTATGCTTGCAGATGTGGCTTTTATGGATTGGAGGACTTATAACCTGCCTCGTAGGGTCTGTATCTGGTAAGAACCGAACACATTTAACTGACTGTCACTAAAGAACTGTCACTTTGTTGATAAACAAAAACGAGTATGAACCTATAAATATAAAAAAGAAAACTATAGCATTTTTGTACAGTTTTTAGTTTTAATAATCTGCATACTGAAGCAATGTGTTTAGTTTCCATTTGTATGGATTGACCGACAGGTGCAGAGGTATGCTATGACACAATTGGCTGCTTTTCTGATGATATGCCATGGGGTGGCACGACTGAAAGGCCTATTGCACGCTTACCATGGAGTCCCGAAAAGATTAATGCTCGCTTTCTTCTTTTCACACGACAGAACCCTGATTCCTCTCAGGTAAATGTTGATTTTTAGGCAAATATACATCGTGCCCTTTTGTATTTTGCTTAAAGTCTCAAAGGGGAAGTTACAAAAATGACAATGATGAATAAGTTGCAAAATGTGATATATTTATATATGAGTATATATATATATATATATATATATATATATATATATATATATATATATATATATATATATATATATATATATAGGTACCTTGTGGCCAAGTGTCCTTTATAAAAGTGTCCTTTATAATGTCCTTTATAATAATATAATAATATAATATAATAATATATAATAATATAATATAATATATATAATGTCCTTTATAATGTCAAGTGTCCTTTATAATGAATTTTTCATGATATGAGCTTTGATCCCACCAAAAATGTGCTCCATCCAAAGAGCAAAAATTCACTTTACGAGCACTGCTGGGGAAATAGCTTTTTCAGGTGGATTAGCCTCATATTCTTCCACGTGCATTCCTCCATGCTCCGAGAACGCCTTGTGCAGTGCTTCTCAATTATTTTCTGTGATTCCCCTCGAGGGAAAAAAACCCCAAACATTTCACCCCCCCCCCGTATACAACTATAAATAGTGTTTACTGAACTTCATATCGTTTGCTTGGTGCTTTTGCAATAAACCATAGTGCCACTGCTAACTACTGGAGTGGATGTGCAATTACACTTAATTCTAGTACAGTATGGCAAAAAAGCATGTTCCACAGAATCATATGCACACCCCCCCCCCCATCCTGGCATCGCACCGCAACCTCCTTGGGAGCTCTACTATTTGAGAAGCACTGGCCTTGTGGGAGCTCACCATGAGCCTTTCCTTGCTGGCATTCATAGCGTGCACACGCACAAAATTCTTCTCCTCCTCCTCCTCCTCCTCCTCCTCATCCTCTTACAGACCACCTCCTGCCTGCCCACATGACATTTTCGCGACAGTCGATGATCAGAAGGGTTAGTTGACTTATTGTTTATTTTTGTTTTATTATTATTTATTATTAATTATTATTAATGGTAATGTACATGTATTATTATTATTATTATTATGAAATCTTGTCATTTTGACTGTTCCCCTTTTCTCAGGGGTTGCCACAACGAATCATCGCATGTCTTGATTTGGCATAGGTTTTTACTTCGAATACTCATCCTGACACAACCCTTTAGTAAAGGGCAAAAACACACTGACGGCTATGCAGCCTACTATTAAAAAAGTCAGCAATGGTTATTATTATTATTATTAAATATTTATTGTTTTTACATGTTTATGTTTAATAGGGGCAGTGGTGGTCTAGTGGTATAGGGCGCTGGATCGCCGATCCAAAGGTTGGGGGTTCGAGTCCCACTCTCCACAAAGTTGTCACTCCCCCCCCCCAGTGCAGCTAACTGGGTTATCAAAGGCAGGCCATGTCTGTCACTGTCTATGGTGAGAGGCATGTAAAAGAACCATTGCTGACATTCGTAAAGAGTAGCTGCAAAGTCGTCAGCATGTTTCTGTCCCTTGCTAAAAAGGGTTGTGACAGGAAGGGCATCCGACGTAAAAACCTCTGCCAAATCAAACGTGCGAATCAGATGATTCGCTGTGGCGACTCCCGAGTAAAAGGGAAAAAGCCGAAAGGAAGACAGACAGACATGTTTTTGTTTAATATATTAGGTCAAATATATGTGTTTGTGGCAGGTTATGAGTTTGGGAGGGGGTTGGAACGGATTAATTGGTTTTCTGACGTTTTTTTATAGGAATAATTGCTTCATCTAACAAACCTTTCGGCTTACGAGTTCACCCTCGGAACAGATTATATTTGTTAGATAAGGTATCACTGTATACAGGCATACCTCAGCTTGAGTCATTTCGAGTTAAGTCGTTCTCGATTATACGTCGGTTTGCAAAAAAATATGAAAAAAAAAAAAAAGTTTACAAAATAAAGTTTGAAAAAAATAGATTCTTATTAACCATATATTATAGATAATTGCATTCATGAGTAAAGTACAGAACTAGGAATGGTTGGTTTAGCCTAGACAAGTAAATTTGGCGTAGTGTAGCGTAGCCTATCTTAGAAATCAGTTAATTCGATTGAAGTAATTTTTCGACTTAAGTTGTCTCTCCTGGAACCAATTAACACTGTAGGGTGAGTATATACAGTATATACACATATATACATACACACTACACACACATATATACTGTACACACACACACACACACACACACACACACACACACATATATATATATATATATATATATATATATATATATATATATATATATATATATATATATATACACATATGTGTGTGTGTGTATATATATATATATATATATATATATATATATATATATATATATATATATATATATATACACACACACATACAAAATTAAAAATATTCTTCTCTAATTTTTTCAGGAAATAAGCACAAATCCAGATGTCATTGCAGAGTCTGAATATAACTCAACCAGAAAGACACGTTTTATAATTCATGGATTTCTTGACAAAGGAGAAGAGAATTGGATTATTAACATGTGTAAGGTAAAGCAGTGTATCAAAATTTAATGCTCATTATTTTAATTCTGTCTAAACATATTACTTACCTATTTTAGTAATATTTTGGTTTGTTTATTTTATGTCCATGATTTACTGTTTATGTGTGATATCTGTTTATTAGCTTATGTTGAGCATTGAGGATATAAACTGTATTTGTGTGGATTGGAAATCTGGATCAAGGACACTGTACACACAGGCGGCAAACAACATTCGAGTGGTCGGAGCTCAGATAGCCTACATGATTTCCATCTTTAATGTAAGTTGGACTGAACTCCCCTAAAAGACACTTTAAGTCCTGTATGCACTTATATCTGTTCGGCAGCCCATCGAATACAAATGGAAAGCATGAATCATGATTTCACAGGTTTTCTGTTAATACTCTAAAAAGTACAAGTGCTGTGAGGTACAGTACTGGTTTGCTTCTATGTTTAATGGACAGCCCCATGTTGAAAAATACAAACCAAAACAGAACAAGAAAATACATCAGTTATTCTACTGTGCACAACCGAAGAGACTCAGTCGTACAATTCTTCTTCCCTCTTTATTTGCCTCAGCGACGGTGGAAACTCTACTTCTAACTGACCACATGAAGTCATAGCCATCTAACAAAGGCAGATCAAACTTTAAATCAATGAATACTTCAGGAGCATGAACAATAAAAACATAATTATAGTTTGCTGTGTTTTCTCATTTCCTGTTCTTCTGCTTTATCTGGGCTCGGGTCACAATAGAAGCAACCTAAGTAGTGAGGTTCAAACATCCCTCTAATTCGCAACTTCCTCTACCTCTTTCGAGTCCATCCAGCATGTTCTGGGTCAACCCCGGGGTCTCTTACCGGTTGGACATGCCCAAAACATCACATCAGGTAGGTGTTCAGGAGGCATTCTAATCAGATGCCTGAGCCACCTGAACTGGCTGCTCTCAGTGCAGAGGAGCAGTGATTCTACGTCAAGCTTCTCCCAGATGGCTGAGCTTTTCACCCTATCTCTGAGGGAGAGCCCTGTCACACTGTGAAGGAAGCTCATTTCAGCCACTTGTATCTGCGATCCTGTTCTACCAAAGGTTTGTGACCACAGATGAGGCTTGGAACATAAATTGACTGGTAAATTGAGAACTGTGCTCAGCTCCCTGTTCACTATGACAGACTGGTATGAGCTCTGCTTTAAAGAGGAGGCCACGCCAATCCACATGTTGCTTCATCATCTATTGCTTCATCCTTCTCTCATTTGTGAACAAGATCCCAAGATACTTAAATTCCTCCACTAGGAACAGGACCTCAGTCCAGATCTTCTGGGTGTTTTAAACCTTTTCTGGCTGGGAGTGTGCATGTTCTCCCCGTGCTCACATGGGTTTCCTCTGGGTACTCCAGTTTCCTCCAACGGTCTAAAAACATGTACAGTAGGCTAATTGGCTGTTCTAAATTGCCCATAGATTCGCATCGTGCAGAAGGCAATGGCAAACCACTGCACTATCCTTGCCAAGAAGACCTCCATGAAGATGATAATCAAGGCATTATCCTTCATGGCAGGTCGCCAAGAGTCGTCCTACGACTCGGAAGGTACCAGACCAGACCTGGCTGGGAACAATGGCCTCGGATTTGGAGGTGCTGATTTTTATCCTTAACTGTGAGAGCTGGAGGTCCCAGCTTGATGTAGCCAAAAGGTCACCATCATCTACAAAAAGCTGAGACAAGATCCTTGGCCACTAAACCAGAACCCTTCGATGCCTCGGGTGCAGATAGAAATTTTGTATTAAAAATTAGAAACAAAATTGGTGAGAAAGGACAGCCCTGGTGGACTCCAACACCCGACGGAAACAAATTTGACCTGTTGATTCCAATGTGAACCAAAATTTATTGTATTATGTGTTCTTATACTTAGTCTCAGTATCTTGTATTCTGTTCTCACTCAAGCTTTAGTACTTTGGTCCTCTAGTTTTTAACAATATAAATATACTGTACGGACATCACTACAGGAAAACTTTCAGCAGAATCCTGAAAACGTGCATATTATTGGGCACAGCATTGGTGCACACATGGCTGCAGAGGCTGGTCGAAGGACACTGAGGCTGGGAAGAATTACAGGTATTTCATGAACTTTTAGCAGCATCGCTACACAAATATTGATAAAGCTTTATAATAAATAATGTTAAAACAGCCATGAATTAAAGTAAACTAGATAGAAGTGTAATGTGGTGGTTTTTACAGGAATCTTCTGAAATGCGTTTTTTTTCTTTTTTTTCAGGTTTGGACCCAGCCGAACCTTATTTTCAGGGCTGTCCTGCTCTTGTAAGACTAGACCCCAGCGATGCCCTGTTTGTTGATGTCATTCACTCTGATGCTCTTCCCATGATCCCGAACCTTGGTAAGGTATCAGACATGATCTTTATTCTTAGTAAATATATGCATTGCAACCTAATATATGTTAGGAAGTATGGTGTTTGAGTGCTTGTAATAAATTTTGTGAAGTTTAGAATACTGAGAAAAAAACAACATCAACAAAAAAAAGAGACTTGACCTGAAACAATTGAAGGTCAATGCAAAGATCACGAAGGTATATATGGTGGAAGTCAACAACTGGTTCAATGAAGCAGAGATCCAGATGCACAGTGAAGGTATTACATCAGTTGAATAAAAGTAAAATCATGATGTGCAAAGAAAAAATATTAAAGGGGACAGTGTGCAGAATTAGACAAAGAAAGTGAAAAGATGCACATTTAAGCTGAAGAAGTATGGAATAACAAGAACAAGGAATGGGAACTGAACAGAACAGACACAAATTAAATGCACCAGAAAGTGAAAGAACTGAGCAGGAAGAAGACAAGCCAACTGGTCAGATTCATGCAATCAGCTAGCAGGAAGATCACCATGGAGAAAGACAAGATCAGCAAGAGATGGTCAGAGTGCATCAAAAATATTTACAACAGCATTGGAGATGAACATTTTGAAGTAGAGTTTAATGAAGAGAGCCCTGAAATCACAAAGAAACAGTAATGAAATATGAACAAAACACAAGCAGGAAAAGTAACAGTTACAGATGGAGAAGAAGTTGATCTACTGAACCATTAAAGGAAACCAGAGTGGAAATCATTACACAGCTGGCTGAGATGGGCACAGTCTCCCCGTGACTCTGATTAGGATTATGCAGTTCATAAAATGAATGAATGAATGAATGAATGAACAAGCTTTGCAACACAGGACACATATCCAAGAACTCATGAACCACAGAATGCAAAAAAAACATTGAACAATCAGCTTCATGAGTCAAATCACAAAAATCAAAGAACAAAGTGGATTTGTGAAGGGGAAAGACAGAACCAATGTCATTTACATCCTGAGAACACTCACTGAAACACACACCAAGAGGACTTTTCATACACCAGTGCTTCTCAATTATTTTCTGTAACGCCCCCTCTAGGAAGATAAAAAAACCACACCCCACTACCCCACTACCCCAAGACTACCCCAAGACTACCCCAAGCGCGATTATAAATAATATTATTTGTCTATAAAATTGTTATTAGTACACCTCTGCATAACATTGCAATTTTATAAACATTAAAAACAAAAAAGAAAGAAATGTAGTTGAACTTATGCTAAAGAAAAACTTCATTAACATTGTTTTATAATCTGTAATGGAAAAGAATTAAAGTGCACCAATTTACCTGTTAGAAATTTTTCCATGTTGTTTCTTGAGGGGTTATTTACTGCACTTCATATCGTTTGTCGGTGCAAAAAAACCCACGACACCATAGCTTGACAGTGAGAGCGCCACTGCCATTTACTGGAGAGGAGGTGCAATTACACTTAATTCTAGTACAATGTGGCAAAAAATCATGTTCCCCAGGGTCATACACTCTCCCCTCAGCATCACACAGCGCCCCACTATTTGAAAAGCACTGCACTACACCAATGTATTTGATACCACCCACCAGAAGCACTTTATTAAACTTTTAAAAGTCCTGAATATTGATGAAAATGACACGAGGAGCCTCAAAAAAATTAAATTAAGAACAGACAGCAGCCATCCAATATGAAAACTATCCTGAGGAGCTGAAGATTAAGTATTAATAATAGTAATAATGCATAATTGCAAATATGTCCAGCAGCAATATTACCACTAAGATTCGACAGAAAGGACTGAAATGTTACATATTTCCGATTCTACAATATAGCTGTGCAACATGGACCATCCTTAAGGTAGAAAACATCATCGGTGTAGGAAAAATAAGACAAAGTAAAATATTAACCACTATGCCACCAGGCTCAACACCTAAGAAGTAGCAGTACAGGAAGACGATGATGAAGAACAATATTATGTTTAACACAGTCTGCATTGAAAATGCTAAATTTTTCATTTTGTTTTAGGGTTTGGAATGTCTCAAGCTGTTGGACACCTTGACTTTTACCCGAACGGCGGAGAAAGCATGCCTGGTTGTGAAAAGAATATAATCTCACAAATTGTGGACATTGATGGCATTTGGGAAGGTGAGTCACCATTTTAATAATATTCCAGGTTTCTAATATTTTTCATTATTTATGTAAATACAGTATTATCAGTGGGATTTTTTTTTCCTGCTCTTTAATCAGGTACCCGTGACTTCGTTGCCTGCAATCATCTTAGAGCTTATAAGTACTACAGTGATAGTATCCTAAACCACAAAGGCTTTCTCGGATACTCCTGCTCTAACCAGCCCATGTTTGAGTCTGTAAGTACGCAGTTATAATAACAAAAGCAAGGCTGTTGCATTGTTAAGGAGAACACATGGATCTTTCTTGAATCAAATAAAATATATGGTTCAGCAGTTATTGTCTTCAGTTTTGATTGACATGCTGTGCACATAAATTCTAGGATTGCCTGTTTTGAGCTTTTGAGCAAGGAACGTAAATTGAACGAGTGATGCTATACTGTAGGATTATGTAGCGTTTTAGGTAGCTTTAATTTTATGGATTTATTCATTCGTTTTCTAAGCGGCGTAATCCTAATTAGGGTCATGGAGAGGCTGGCAGCCATCTCAGCCAACTCTGGGAGAGGGCAGGGTACACTCTGGACAGCTCACCAGACCATCACAGAGCCAAGAAAATAATAAAAAATACAACTATTCACACTCACATTCACTTTTCGGGGCAATCTGAAACAATTGTGAGGCGCTTCACCGAATGTAGGCGCTTGTCGCAAGTGACGTATGATGCTTGTAAGACAAAGCGCGGCTTATCTCGACTTCTAATCTTTCAAGTGAGCAAGTGTGCGTTGAATACTTGTTTAGTACTCAACCTTCACTTGCTCACTTGAAAAGTCGGAAGTCCGGATAAGCCGTGCTTTGTCTCACAAGCACCGTACGTCGCTTGTGACAAGCGCCTACATTCGGTGGAGCACCTCACAATTATTAGCAATTAGCCGATTGTGAAAACACAAGCACGGGATAGCATGTAAACTTCACACAGAAATGCACGAGCACAGGAATACAACTCAGGATTTCTTGCTGTGGGCCGGACATGGTAATCACTGCGCCGCCATGGCTTAAATTTTTGTAACTAAAAATGTTAACCCAGAGAACCTGTAAGTGCTGTTTAGACTTTGTTGGGTTTAAGTACCAGACTATGAGAACCTGTCACCAGACATGCCACTGAAATGCTTTTCTATTTAGAAGTTGAATCGAGCCGAGAACTAAGTGATGGACTCTGTTTCTATAGCTGTCTCTGTTATTGTACACTTTATCTATGATTGAACCAATAAATATAGCCTATCAGTCATAGTTCAATAGAGAACGTGTGTTATCACATCTAAATCTGAAGCTATTTCAAACTGAACCGTTTTTTTCTCTCAAGATAAATAGTTTTTTTTAATCTTTGTCTTTTAGGGGCATTGCTTCCCATGTACTTCCAACAGTCCTTGTCCATTCATGGGCCACCATGCCGACCAGTTTAAAGTACCCCATGGAGTGAATAAGTTGAAGTTCTATCTGAACACAGGCGATGTTGCACCCTTCTCACGTTCGTATTTGCAAATACAGTACCACCCTCACTACACAGCAAATTATCGATGAAATTAAGGTAATGAACGAAATGTTTGTAAGCATTTCGTCCAGAGTAGCAACAGTTGTAACTCACTGAGATGTCAATTTTTACATTAGGTTAATGTTTGTGGTTTATTTTAAAATATAAAACCGAGCTACTTTCATGTGACTTAATGCTAATAGCACAGCTAAAAATATGCACGTAATTATTGTAAGACAGGGATCCCTCACTTTCCACGGTTAATGGGGACCGAGACTCCCCCGCGACCACCGATTTCCACGAAGGAGGATTGAGCCCCCTGACTGACATATACGTACATGTATATGTGTATATAATATAAATAAATACATATTCAACGCTATAAATGCTTATAATAACAATTAAACATTCAAAAATAAAGCATAAGATGTAAATAAAATATAAATACACTTAGATGCGCACCTCACATAAAAATGTAAATAGTTTTGTTGGGTTTTTTTTTTTTGTTTTGTTTTTTTGCATAATTGGCCTTGTTTTGTGACATTTTCCTTAACCGTTTCCCTATTTTTCCTTATTTTTAAATATTTCGATGAATATCTGTGAAAAACCCACGATGCACTGAAACCAAAGAAACTGAAGCACAAAGCAGCGAGGGCTCACTGTATAGAAAATTTAAAAAAAAAACTTATGAAAAAGGTCTGGCCTGTTATGTTGTTTTAACAAAAGTAAATCAACCTTCATTTCATTTCATTTCCAAAACCTTTTTATCCATTTTTAGAGTTGCAGGTAAGCAAAGGACACCTATGCAGCTCGCCAGTCCATTGTAGGGCCAAAATAGACACTCGACTATTCACACTTTGGTGCAAATTGAAGTATATTGTTAGCCTCACGTGCATGTCTTTGGATTGTGGAAGGAAATTTGAGCACCTGTAAAAAAGCCCAACTTCTCACAGGTATAAAATGCAAACTTGACACAGAACCACCCTTACTATTGTGGTTAACTCAGGAATTTCTTGTTGTGTAGCTGTGTTTACTTCTCTTCTTTTTCTTCTTCTTCTTCTTTTCCTTTCAGCTTTTCCTTTCAGGGGTCGCTACAGCGAATCATCTGCCTCCATCTCACTCTATGCTCTGCATCCTCTACTCTTACTCCAACTACCTTCATGTCCTCCTTCACGACATCCATAAATCTTCTTTTTGGTCTTCCTCTCGGCCTTTTGCCTGGTAGTTCCAACCTCAGCATCCTACTACCAATATATTCACTATCCCTCCTCTGTACATGTCCAAACCATCTCAATCTAGCCTCTCTAACTTTGTCTCCCAAATATCTTACATGTGATGTCCCTCTGATGTACTCATTCCTGATCCTATCCATCCTCGTTACTCCCAGAGAGAACCTTATCATTTTCATCTCTGCTACCTCCAGTTCTACCTCCTGTCGTTTCCGCAGTGCCACTGTTTCTAAACCATACAACATCGCTGGCCTCAACACCGTCTTGTACACTTTTCCTTTCATTCTTGCTGATGCCTTCCTATCACACATCACACCGGACACTTTTCTCCAACCATTCCAACCTGCCTGCACACGCTTCTTCATCTGTTTTCCACACTCTCTATTGCTCTGGATTGTTGAGCCCAGGTACTTAAAATCCTCCACCTTCTTTATCTCTGCTCCCCTGTAACTTCACCGTTCCTTTTTGGTCCTTGTCGTTAACACACATGTGTTCTGTTTTACTTTGGCTAACCCTCATTCCTCTCCTTTCCAGGGCATACCTCCACCTCTCTAGATTTTCCTATACTTGTTCTCTGCTCTCACTAAAGATCACAATGTCATCTGCAAACATCATAGTCCATGGAGATTCTTCTCTAACCTTGTCTGTCAGCCCGTCCATCACCATAGCAAACAAGACGGGGCTGAGAGCTGACCCTTGATGCAGTCCCATCTCCACCTTGAACTCTTCTGTCACACCGACAGCACACCTCACCACTGTCTTACATCTCTCATACATGTCCTGCACCACTCTAACATACTTCTCTGCCACTCCAGACTTCCACATGCAATACCACAGTTCTTCTCTCGGCACCCTGTCATATGCTTTCTCCAGATCCACAAAGGCACAATGCAGCTCCTTCTGGCCTTCTCTGTACTTCTCTATTAACATCCTCAAGGCAAACATTGCATCTGTGGTGCTCTTTCTTGGCATGAAACCAAACTGTTGTTCACAAATGCTGACCTCTGCCCTTAGTCTAGCTTCCACTATTCTTTCCCATAACTTCATCATATGACTCATCAACTTTATCCCTCTGTAGTTGCCACAACTCTGCACGTCTCCCTTATTCTTAAAAATGGGCTCAAGCACACTTCTCCTCCATTCCTCTGGCATCCTCTCACTCTCTAAGACCTTGTTGAATGTTTTTGTCAGAAAATCTACTGCTACCGCTCCAAGACACTTCCATACCTCCACCAGTATGTCATCAGGACCAATTGCCTTTCCACTGTTCATCCTCTTCAATACCCTCCTCACTTCACCCTTACTAATCTTTGCTACTTCCTGGTCCTCAACAGTCACCTCTTCTACTCTTTTTTCTCTCTCATTTTCCTCATTCATCAGCTCTTCAAAGTACTCTTTCCATCTTCCCAGCACACTTCTGTCATCAGTGAATACATTTCCCTCTCTGTCCTTTATCACTCTAACTTGCTGCATGTCCTTCCCATCTCTATTTGTCTGCTGTGCCAAACTGTGTAAATCATTTGTGTAGCTGTGTTTTATCTTTGCAAATTAATTATTTAATAATTACTTGAAAATTATTTACAGACAAAATAAATGAGTATCAGCACTGCTTTTATTTGCTATACTGTATTAATGCACAAGGGAAATTATTTCCTCTGCGTTTAACCCATCTAAAGTGAGCGCGCGCACACACACACACACACACACACACACACACACACACACACACACACACACACACACACACATTTAAAATGTACCCAACCGTTATTATAATTGACTCTACAATGTAGGCACCTAATAACAGATGGAGGCAGCACTTCCTGTAAGATTGCATTTTTCTTTTAGGTTATCGCTATAGGGTGTCAGTCACTATTGATGGCTCTCGAACCAACATGGGATACTTCAAAGTGGCTTTATATGGTGTCAATGGAAATACTCGCCAGTATCAGATTCATAAGTATGCATCCAACACTCTGCATCATATTCTATGATTTTATTTTCTTTTATATGTTAACCAAATAATGTTTAACATTTACAGAGCATTCATTCATCCTTTCATTCATTTACTGAACCGCTTAATCCTACTTTGGGTAGCGGTGAGGTTGGTGCCTATCTCAGTCAACTCTGGGCAAGGGCAGAGTACACCATGGACAGCTCGTCAGGCCATTGCAGGGCAGAAACACGCTGACGGCTATGCAGCTACTCTTGAGGAAAGTCATCAATGCTTCTTTTACATGAACCTCTCACCATAGACAGTGAGAGACATGGCCGGCCTTTGATAAACCAGTTAGCAGCACTGGGAATTTACAGAGCATTGACATTTAATTAGCAGTTTACGTGATGAAGGTGAGGTGAGTATCACTGAATCGTACCTGAGATGGGATATAGAAGGGAGTATTCAGTTTAGAGATATTCACTGAAAGAATATCATCTATCCTCTTATAGTTACAATACATGATCAGTTACAAATGTTGAGTACACATTAAAAGTTAAGGCCCTTGGAATAACGTGATCCCTCACTTTTCACGGTTAATGTGGACTGAGGTCCCCCCGCGATCGCTGAATTTCCGCGAAGTACGATCGACCCCCTGGACTGACGTATACGTAGATGTATATGTGTATATAATAATAATAAATACATATTCAATGCTATAAATGCTTATAATAAAAATTAAACATTCAAAAATAATGCAATAAAATGTAAATTAATTATAAATGCAGTACACACACATACAGACACGCGCACACACACACACACCTCTCTCTCTCTCTCTCTCTCTTTTTCTCTCTTTCTCTCTCTCTCTCTCTCTCTTTTCTCTCTCTCTCTCTCTCTCTCTCTCTCTCTCTCTCTCTCTCTTTCGTGCGCTGCGGGCCACACCTACAAGACTTGAATTCAAAGCACATTCCCTGCTTGACAAATTCATCTTTAATTTGATTCCTTGAGGGATCGGAATTCCAGATGAGCTCAAATGCGCCCACATTTATTAAACATCTACTGAATTAAACAACTTAAAAAACTAAACTAAAAACTAAAGAGAGAAGCTTACTTCTGTCTCTATCTGGGAGGCCAGCAGGGCGGGATGTTGAGAGACAGCCAATGAGAGAGTAACTCGCGCGTCCTGTGAAATTTTGATTGGCGTGTTTGAATTTTGAATTTCTTTTTCGTAAGAGGGGGCTGTTTCGTATCTTCGTATGGAAACTCAGGAAAATGTTTTTCGTAACCCGGGGATTTTGTACAAAGGGGTCTTCGTAAGTTGGGGGCCGACTGTACAGTAGTTCTGTTAGGGGGTTTTGGGTTGTTTTTTTTTGTTGTTTTGTTTATGTTTGGTTGTTTTTTTGCATAATTGGCCTTGTTTTGTGGCATTTTCCTTCACTTTCCCCCTATTTTTCCTTAATTTCCTTATTTTTTAATTTTTTGATGAATATTTTTGAAAAACCCATGATGCAATGAAGCGTGAAGTAACGAGGGATCACTGCATTTCAGCCAGACTAAAACAAAATATTTTTTACTTTATTTCTGACATATTTTGAGCATTATAGAAGCAGCTAAATTGAACTTTGTGATTATGGTTAACAGTGTGTTTGTAAAGAGAGTTAGTATACACAATACACGTACATAAACACAAAGAAAAACTAATTAAACCTACATTTTATTATTTATTTTCCCTTTTTTTAGTGTCACCTGTTCAAAATGACTTTGACAAACCATGAGTGTCTTTTGCAGGGGTGTCAAACCCATGTCTCAAAGGGCCATGTGGTTGCAGGTTTTTGTTTCAACCAGGTGCCTCATTTAAATCAATTGTTCTGAGTATTCAAGCAGTTGATTGGTCAGTCTGTACAGAGAATACATGACTAATCAACTGCCTGAAGACTCAGATCTTCTTTCTTTTCCTTTCAGCTTTTCCCTTCAGAGGTCGCCACAGCAAACCATCCACCTCCATCTCACCCTATCCTCTGTGTCTTCTACTCTTACTCCAACTACTTTCATGTCCTCCTTCACCACTTCCATAAATCTTCTCTTTGGTCTTCCTCTCGGCCTTCTGCCTGGTAATTCCAACCTCAGCGTCCTACTACCAATATACTCACTATCCCTCCTCTGTACATGTCCAAACCATCTCAATCTAGCCTCTCTGACTTTGTCTCCAAAACATCTTACATGGGCTGTCCCTCTGATGTACTCATCAGATCAATGGATTAGATGAGCCACTTGGTTGAAACAAAGACGTGCAGCCACACAGCCCTTTGTGGGATGAATTCGACAGCCCTGGTCTACTGTGTGTTTCAATTCGAGCATTGTCCACATGGTGTAATTTAATTCAGATCAGATCCTGCTATTCATGAGTAGTATACGTACACTAAACCACAATATTATATTTTTCGAACAATTTAAAGAAATAAACAGCTCTAACTAATTTGTTTCAGAGGCATGTTGTCACCTGGCAGTACCTACGAGCTCCTCATTGATGTTGAAAAAGAAGTCGACGAACTGACTTATGTGAAGTTTATATGGAACAACAAGATAATAAACCCATTGCTGCCCAAGTTTGGTGCGACTGAAATAGCAATAAAAAGAGGACGAGATGGGAAAATGTGAGTACTTTCATAAAAGAAACGACAAAAACCAAGAATTGATGATGCCAAATTACAATATAATCAGAGAAGCCCCAGCACAATAGCCAGCAGATTACAGATTTGGATAAATAAGTTATGATGACAATCATTACACGACACACTGTGTTTTTCTCTGTGACAGGTTCAGTTTCTGTGGAAGCGAGCGGGTACGAGAGAATGTCCTTCAGACCCTGTCTCCCTGTCATTAATATAAAATTCAGATAATTACATTTTTAAAGCTCGGATGTACATCTCAATAAAGCATCTGAATTATTATGGCCTTGTATTCCTTTTCCTCTTCAGGGTGATGAGTGAGCGATGAATGATTTAATGTTGCTTTTGGCAATACAGGGATCCCTCACTTTCCGTGGTTAATGGGGACCGAGACTCCCCCACGACCGTCGATTTCCGTGAAGTAGGATTGACCCCCCTGACTGACGTATACGTACATGTATATGTGTATATAATATGAATAAATACATATTCAATGCTATAAATGCTTATAATAACAATTAAACACTCAAAAATAATGCATAAGAAGTAAATAAAATATAAATACAGTTGGCCCGCTAATTACCAAAACCTCTGAATACGAAAAATCCAGGTTATGAAAAACATTTTCCTAAATTTTCACCCTTTGTATACGAAACAACTTCTTCTTATGAAAAGGGCCAAACGCGCCATTCAAAACTTCAAACAATGCGCAAGTTGCACTCTCATTGACTGTCTCCCAACATCCCATCTCCACCTCCATCACTGCCCACCTGTCATACCTAATGGACGTACACGAGAGACACAGCGGCTTAAAAAAGACCTACACACCATCACTCCAACTATGTGACAGCACCTCACCCCACACCAGTAAAGAAGAGGAAGAGGAAAAGAGGAAGAGGCAGAGGAAGATCGTCAGCAGCCGGGGCAAAAGCCACAACCCTTGGTGCATGTTTCATTTGTGTGAAGATGGTACACATGAAAGCCACCTGGACAACCCTCACTTGCTTCCAGTGTGGAAAGAATTTATATTTTAAAAAGCCCTTGTTGTTGGTGAGATTTGGGATGTTCAAAAAAAGTCTGTGTTATATAAGCAAACAATGGAGGGATGTTGGAGGTAATACCCCCATTTCACTGGAGCGTGGAAAGCACGGATCATGGCAGAAAGGTGTGGAACGCACTCTACGGAGGAGCTTCGGCATCTTAACACGGAAAATGGGTCAAAAACCGACGGAAAATTGCACCTTCGGAACACCTTTGAAACGATCACGGAATGTGCGGAAAGGCCATGGAAACACCACGGTACAATGTCGGAATACATGCGTAAAAGCGCTCGGATCACCTTCGGAACTAGTGCGGACAGCAAAGGAAGACCTTCGGAAAATTCACGGAATGTTCACGGAAAGGATGGAACGTTTGTGGAACGACCGCGGCACTACTCCATTTTAGAAGGAAGACCCACGGAATGATCGCGGAACAAACGAAATGAAGGCGGAACGTTCACATTCAATGCGGAATGACTGAGGAATACCCGGCGTAACCATGTTTCAATGAGGAAAAATCGGTAGAGATCAAAGGATTTGCTCCTGGTTCCGCCTATAAATATGCGGAATCGACCAAGGAAGCTCATTCTCTTATTCATACTATATGTTTATAATGTACAATAAATTTAAAATTGAACATATGCTTGTAATTTACCATATGTTTGTAATGTGCAATATGTTTATAATTCACAATAAATTTAAAATTTAACATATGTTAATATGTTTAATATCAATAATGTCAATACGTTCCTTTTATTTGCACCTCAATCATTCCAGACTAAAAACCACGCACACAAATCCAAACCATTATAACTTTATGACATGAACAGATCGGATTGAAAAATGATGAACCTCTACTGTATACTACCCGAAGCTCATTCTGTATGTAAATGGATCATGTATAGAAACCCAGGGACAGGTAAAGGACTTGTGGGTAAATGCATTGTGAGTGTACAACACAACATAGGGCGGGGTCTCAAAAGAGAACAGTAGCACAGTCCCCAGAGAAAACCTTTGATGCATCATAATGGACTTGATTGAATTAATACCAAATAAATAAATTTTTGGAAATAAATATTGTCTGGTGATGGTGTGGATGTTTTCAAAATAGATTGATGTTTTTTTTTCCCCTACATAAAATACTTTCCAAGTTACTTATCCCTATGTAATGAAGTGATGGTTGAGTATTGTGCAAAACTGTCCAAACCAATATCTGACACATCTGTTAATTTATTCTGTGGAGCAGTGGTTCTCAAATAGTGGGGCGTGCCCCCCTGGGCATATACGTACATGTATATGTGTATATAATATGAATAAATACATATTCAAAGCTATAAATGCTTATAATAACAATTAAACATTCAAAAATAATGCATAAGATTAAAATAAAATATAAATACACACATACAGATGCACACAGATGTGCACCTTACATAAAAATCTAAGTAGTTTTGTTGGGTTGTTTTGGGTTTTTTTGTTTTTTTTGCATAATTGGCCTTGTTTTGTGGCATTTTGTCTTAACTTTTCCCCTTTTTTCCCTTAATGTCTTAATTTTTTTATTTTTTGATGAATTTTTAAAAAACCCATGATGCAGTGAAGCCGCAGAAACTGAAGCACAAAGTAGCGAGAGATCACTGTATACACACCGTGTACTTTGTATGCTTTGACTATGCATTTCATTCAACTTGTGTGTGTGTGTGTGTGTGTGTGTGTGTGTGTGTGTGTGTGTGTGTAATGAGCTGCATGGAATTGATAAGCGGATAAGAGGATACTCCCAACACAGCTGCAAGATAAGCTACGACTACTGAAAGGAGAACGAGGGGCGGCAGCCTTGACAACTCGCATGTAAACAATCATGTACTGTTGCTACTATGAGATGATAGCCTGCCTTCATGTGGACTTTTATAAAAGGTCAGCTGGACAGAAAAATGTAGAGATCTCTCCAAAGACGACCTTGCTGCTCTGGTTTGTATCTAATAAATAAAACTATTTTCCTTCGTGAGCAGCGTCTGCCTTGATAAAATTTTCATGACAACACAAACAAAAGTAGGCATTTGGAACAACTCCAATTCACCTGTGCGTCTTGGCCCCGCTGCGATGACATAATCAAAAGTTCACCGCTACGTTAGGATCGGTGCCCAAAAATATGGCCCACAGACTAGCTCAATGTTGTTTTGATTGACAGGGAAGCAATCTGCCTTGCGATGGCCTGGCAAGCTGTCCAGGTTGTACCTCGCCCTTGCCCAGAGTTGACTGATGTGGGCACCAGCCTGCCCGCAATACTTATTCGGATTAACACCCTCTCCAGGCAGGCGTTGCAAATTTGCCAGCATTTGGTTCAGCATTTGCTGAATTTGGTCCTGAGAGGGTTAAGCGGTTCAGAAAATGAATGAATGAATGAGAGCAGCAATCTCGAATCTGTAATGCATTGACTCGTTTTTTTATTGCACAAATCCAACAAATATTTTACCGTAAGACAATTTTTATTCCGTTTTTTTTTTGCCCAGTAAAAATCCATCAAATTTTGCTGATTTTCCAAAGAGTTCTAATTGAAAATGGGTTTTAGCATCAAATTTCAGTTAGTGTGACATGCCAGGTATACAAATTACTGGTATAGGGCTGTAGTGTACGTATTAAAGTAGGATATTACGAAGTTTGAATCCAATCCCTCAGGTTCCGTACTGGGAGCCGCCATGACAGTGAGTGGTTTGGTCCAGGATGAAAATTCATGAAAATAACCCTAAACACTTTTGGTATAAATAGCCATTTAAACTAGATACTGTGGCACCAGTGGCATCGTGGTAAGGGTGCTGCGTTCATGATCGGGAGGTTGTGTGTTCAAATCCCAGTTCGACCCCTACTGTGCTAAGACCCCTGGGCAAGGTCTTAACCACAAGTGTGCCTCTGTTCACTCAGTAGTATAAATGAGTACCAGTAAAAACAGACTGGGAAGGTAACCTGCGATGGACGAGCGCCCCCTCCAGGAGGAGTTGTTCTCCTAGTCACTGCATGCTATGGAAACTGGGGATAAGCACCGGCCTGATGAGCCACTATGGTTAGGGTGTAAAAAGCCCAATGGACTTTACCTTTTTTTTTTTTTTTTTAAAACAAGATACAAAGTCAAAATTATCTCAAAATATATTAGGTAAGGATGTTATAAAGGTATAATCACATATTTTTGATGATACGTTTAATGGTGATAAAGTTATAGGGACTTTTATCCTCCATTTTGAACTTGCAATTATAGACGCCCTGCACTTTACGTTTATTCGCCTTACATTTTTTTTCGATTTTACGTTTTTTGTAAAAAAAAAAATTGGGGGGGGGGGGGCAGTGGTGGTCTAGTGGTATAAGGCGCTGGATCGCTGATCCGAAGGTTGGGGGTTCGAGTCCCACTCTCCACAAGGTTGTCACTGTCCCCCCCAGTGCAGCTAACTGGGTTATCAAAGGCCGGCCATGTCTCTCACTGTCTATGGTGTGAGGCATGTAAAAGAACCATTGCTGACTTTCGACAAGAGTAGGCCGCAAAGCCGTCAGCGTGTTTCCGCCCTGCGATGGCTTGGCGAGCTGTCCAGGGTGTACTCTGCCCTCACCCTGAGTTGGCTGGGATGGGCACCAGCCTCCCCGCGACCCTAATTAGGATGAAGCGGTTACAGAAAATGAACTGAATGAAAAAAATTTTTGTAAGTCATTTTGAGTTTAGCGTGCTCTCCGTAGTACGAGACGTTCTTACGTAGTACGTAGATGTAGTACGCTACTTACGCGTGACACTACGTCCATTGTTTACAAGGCGTTGCGTCGTTCATTGTTTACAAACAACAGACTGAACGTGCCCTGCTTCTTCCTAGTTCACCGCGTGTTCCCCTTGTGTTAAGACGTAGTCTCTGTGATCTTTGTGTTTACACTGTTTTGCGTATTTGTAACCCGAAGCAAATATGGTTGGTCAGAAGTGGAAGCCTACTAGTGATAGTGGTAATCAGAATCAGTGGTAATAAGTGAATTTCATTAAAATGTATTTATTTGAAATTATTTTGCTTCAATTTAATTTATTTGAAATTAATGTTGATATTATTTTACAATGTTATGTTTATAATAATTGATTTAGGGGTGTTTTATGAGATACAGTAATAGTATTTATGGATGTATAGTACAGTATGAACGGTCATACGTCACTGGAACGTACAGTAACAACTTACGTTTGTTTTCACCTTACATTTGGCCGTCCGGAACCGAACTAAAACCGAACTAAAAAAAGTCGATAAGCGTCTGTACAGTCTTTTATCTGTAAATATTTTACTAGCAAGTGGCAATTCATTTACATTAGCATAAAGAGATCATTTAACAAGACTTATTCTCGTCCATATCTCGGTTATACCGTGACCGATATAGATGAATGAGGGAACAAATTGCATCATTTCCATCGTTCTCACACCCTTGATTAAAAAAGTAGCTTTTAAATGATTGAAAAAAGTCCAAATGCCTACCGGTTAGCGCATGTCTTTATGCGTCTTTGTTATCTCATGCCTGGTACTGCAATGCCGAGGCGTTAAATCATGTCAGCCTGGTGACTCGGTCCAATCTGGTAGTCCGTGGTAGCTCATGGCACCCTGTTAGATCATACCATCCTGTTTACTCAGGTCAATCTGTTAACTCTTGTCTATCAGTGTGTGTGTGTGTGTGTGTGTGTGTGTGAGAGAGAGAGGTTCTATGTGTATGGGTGATCGCAAGCGCGTGTCTGACCCGTAGTGCATGTCCGAATGTGCATGTGTATCTTCTCCTGTGTGACAGTCCTTCCATTTTCCAGCATCATCTTCATGCCTAGCCTCAATGCTAGCTTCAACGCTAGGCCCAGCATCAGCTTCAATACCAGCAATTCGGCCCACATGCCAAACCCTGTCTAAAATTGTGATTTTATTCTTCAGCGAGGACTCTGTCAGACCCATCTTTGCAGCTTGCATACCACCCAGGAAGCACTGTGGCCCCAAGTTGGAACACAGCATGGGTCAGGCTACATCTTCCAGTGTGTCTGCAGTGGCCATGTAATGCCTCATAAGGGCTGATGGCTGGGAATTTATTATAAGTTGGTCTGAACTTGTTAGCCTGGAGAAGTAAAGACTTTGTTTTCCATGCCTCAGTACGAGGCATTAACGTCACTGTGCCAGCCAATTTGTCTGTCTGTTTGAGTTTTGGGTTATTTATAGTTTGTACAGACCCCAAGCTATAGTTTAATTTCCGTTTATCCGTCTGCTTTTATTAAAGTCTTACATCTGCAGCTGTGTCTGCTTTTTTTTCTCTGTTTGCTCTCTACCCACATCACAATGAGACAAACATAAATCATTTCTTTAAATATGCCAGACATGTTTTGTGGAATGCATGCACTGGGACAGACTGCAACTTGAGCAGAGCACCATTTTATTTCAAACAGCCCACCACCGCCACCACCCACTTGTGCTTACTGTGTACTACGATAAAGTTTCCTGACTGTCACGCCTTTTAGCCTGGAGAAAATAAAATTCAAGACCGCGGCTCTATGTTCTGCTTCTCTCTCTCTCTCTCTCTCTGTCCTCGTAGCTCCGCTTACTGCAAGAAAACACACGTAAATTAGGACACGTACAGACAGCAGGTATTTCCGCTTTGTCACCCCCATCCTGTCCTCACCTCTCATTCACAGACCTGCTCAACCATGCTCCCGCTGCCACGTACCCCCAGTGCTTGAGTCAGGCCAGAGAACCATTCCCCGTGAAATGAAATCTAGCACTACCATCTGCACCCCCAGCCTGTGGACCACAGCGAACCATAAATGGCTGCAGGGCCAAATACCAATGGGTAATTGGGGCATTGGCATACTTTATGCACTGGAGCCATTGGAGTGATGTCTGGGCTACACAGAGTATGAAAGGCACCCCAGGTAGTACTGGAAGTTAAGAACCACCCACTTAATGGCCAAACTTGGTGAAACTCGGTTTCTTGATGGTTCTGTACTTTGACTTCCATGAGAAGAGCTTATGACTATTGCATCAGGAATTTAGACACCACATTGACTTTAAGTGCATGTGTCGTCGTCCGCCCCCCAGTACACCTAACTGGGTTATCAAAGGCCGGCCATGTCTCTCACTGTCTATGGTGAGAGGTTCATGTAAAACAACCATTGCAGACTTTCGTAAAGCGTAGGCTGCTAAGTCTTCAGCGTGTTTCTGCCCCTTGCTAAAGGGTTGAGTCAGGAAGGGAATCCGACATAAAAACCGAAGCCAAATCAAACGTGCGAATCATTCCCTGTGACAGCACCTGATAAAGGGAAAAAAGCCGAAAGGAAATCTCTCTCAATGACTTTAAGTGCATTGTGTCGCACTGGATGCTGTGCAACTGCTCAACATTCATCACCTGTTCACTTTCGGAGTGGAAAAGTATAAACTGGGCTGTATTATACAGGGATCCCTCACTACTTCCTGCTTCGGTTTCTGTGGCTTCAGTGCATCACGGGTTCAGTTCAGTTCATTTTCTGTAACCGCTTAATCCTAATTAGGGTCGCGGGGAGGCTGGCGCCCATCCCAGCCAACTTCGGGCCGAGGGCAGAGTACACCCTAGACAGCTTGCCAGGCCATCGCAGGGTGGAAACACACTGACGGCTTTGCAGCTACTCTTGTCGAAAGTCAGCAATGGTTCTTTTACATGCCTCACACCATAGACAGTGAGAGACATGGCCGGCCTTTGATAACCCAGTTAGCTGCACTGGGGAGGACGGTGACAACCTTGTGGAGAGTGGGAATCGAACCCCCAACCTTTGGATCAGCGATCCAGCGCCCTATACCACTAGACCACCACTGTCCCTGCATCATGGGTTTTTCAAAAATAGTCATCGAAAAATAAAATGTCCCTTGCTAAAAGGGTTGTGACAGGAAGGGCATCCGACGTAAAAACCTCTGCCAAATCAAACGTGTGAATCAGATGATTCGCTGTGGCGACTCCCGAGTAAAAAAAAAGGGAAAAAGCCGAAAGGAAGACAGACAGACAGTCATCGAAAAAAAAAAAAAATAAGGAAATTGAGGAAAAATAGGTGAAAAGTTAAGGGAAATGTCACAAAACACCAATTATTAAAAAAAAAAAAAACCTCAAACCAACAAAAACAACAAAAACAAACTACCCAGCAAAACTACGTACATTTTTATGTGAGGTGTGCATCTGAGTGTGTATGCATGTCTGTACGTGTGTGTATTTATATTTTATTTACATCTTATGCATTATTTTCAAAGGTTTAATTGTTATTATAAGCATTTATAGAATTGAATATGTATTTATGGATATTGATGATGATTTCTTTTCGGCCTTTCCTCTTTATCAGGGGTCGCCACAGCGAATGATTCGCATGTTTGATTTGGCAGAGGTTTTTTTTGTCGGATGCCCTTCCTGTCACAACCCTTTAGCAAGGGACAGAAACACGCGGACGGCTTTGCAGCTACTCTTTACGAAAGTCAGCAATGGTTCCTTTACATGGACCTCTCACCAGAGACAGTGAGAGACATAGCCCGCCTTTGATAACCCAGTTAGCCGCACTGGGGGGGACAGTGACAACCTTGTTGAGAGTGGGACTCGAACCCCCAACCCTAGGATCACTGATCCAAGCACCCTATACCACTAGACCACCACTGCCCCTAATGTATTTATTGATATTATATACACATATATTGCACATGTACCCATACGTCAGTGGGGGGGGGGGGTGTCAATCCTATTTCGCAGAAATCGGTGGTCGCAAGGGGTCTCGGTCCCAATTAACCGTGGAAAGTGAGGGATCCCTGTATTTCTCTACTTCCAGTCCCAGCTCTGCCCCTCCAGAACTACCACCACCAGAAATCCAGGAAGCTTCTCCCATCACAATGTTCTCCATAAATTTAAGTGATCATGTTTTGTACTGACCCCTGGGCAAGGTCTTCACCACAAGTGTACCTCTGTCCACCCAGCAGTATAAATTGGGTACCAGTAAAAAATACTGAGAGAGTAATCTGCGATGGACTAGCGTCCCATCCAAGAGGAATTGAACTCCTGGTTGCTTCACATTAAAGAAACCAGGAATAAGCACCGGGCTGATGAGCAATAGGCTCGGGTGTAAAAAGCCCAACAGACTACCATGTTTTGTACGCAAGTCTAAAGCATTTGCACACTGATACACCCAGTTACATTCCATGAAGTTGCCAAAGTTCAAGGGTGCATGAAGAAGGTACCGCAGAAGAAACGGTCATTGTCTAAAAAAAAAAAAAAAAAAAAAATGTATGGCTGCATTCAATGTGGGCAGTGGTGGGCTGGTGGTAAAGGTGCTGGATCACTGATCCCAAGGTTGGGGGTTCAAGCCCCACTCTCCACAGGTTGTCACTGTCCCCTTAGTGCAGCTAACTGGGTTATCAAAGGCCAGCCATGTCTCTCACTGTCTATGATGTGAGGTTCATGTAAAAGAACCATTGCTAACTTTTGACAAGAGTAGCTGCAAAACCGTCAGCATGTTTCTGCCCTGCAATGGCCTGGCGAGCTGTCCAGGGTGTACTCTGCCCTCGCCCAGAGTCGGCTGGGATGGGCGGCAGCCTCCCCCCCTCCCCTAATTAAGATTAAGCGGTTACAGAAAATAACGTATGAACTGCATCCAATGTCTCCACTGCCTCCACATCCTCAGCAATACTCAGAAAGGAAGCCTAAGAAACCCAGAGGAATGAAAAGAGAATTCAACCGCTGGTGTGTGGATGATGAGCAGATTTTTTAGAGTGGGTCAGGGAACGAATGTTTGTGGAACAACTGGACAACAGAATGCAGAGATACCAAGAAGAAAGAGGCTCTCTGAGAAGCAAAAAAGATTAAACAAGCTATATTCATTCATTCATTTTCTGAACTATTTAATTCTAATTAGGGTTGTGAGGAGGCTGGTGCCCATCTCACCGGACTCTGGGAGAGGGCGGGGTACACCCTGGACTGCTTGCCAGGCCATTGCAGAAACAAGATATACTGATAGGTTTTATCAAATCATTTTTTTCTTTTTACTTTTAGATACCTTGCATTCATCATCATCATCATCATCATCATTATCATCATCATTATCATCTCATCATTATCATCATCATCACCATCATCCTTATTGACAGACTAGAAATGACTCACATAAAACTTAGGGAAAGAAAAAGATACTAAAAAGGAACACTGACACTTCAGTTTAATATTGTCATATTTCTTTTTTCGATTTCCACGAAGTAGGATCAAACCCCCCCGACTGACGTATATGTGCATGTATATGTGTATATAATATCAATGAATACATATTCAACACTAAATGCTGATAATAACAATTAAACATTCAAAAATATGCATAAGATGTAAATAAAATATAAATACACACACATACAGACGCACATACACGCACACAGATGTACGTACTCATACTCAGATGTGCACTTTACATTAAACTCATTCAACTTATTTATGTCTTAATATCTCCATCTCTCTCCACCTTTCTCTTTGTTTTTGTTGGAAAATTTTCTGTGTTGTTTCTTGAGGCGTTGTTGACTGCACTTCATATAGTCTGCTCGTGCGAAAAACTGTGACGCCATAGGGCAACAATGAGAGCACCACTGCCAACTACTGGAGTGGAGGTGCAACTACACTTAATTCTCGTACACTATTCCAGAAAAGCATGTTCCCCAGGGTCATATGCGCTTCCCCCTGGCATCATACCACGCCCCCACTATTTGAGAAGCACTGAATTAGAGCAACTTCATCCAATCATTTTGTTCAGTGTATGAGAAAACCACAATAAATGAGCTAAATCTTAGTTTTGAACATTATTTTTGTATGCAGACAGCCTAGGCAAGGTTTAAATATGTACTTCGAGTGTGTAAAGAAATATATAAAGTTTCATAAACTGTATTGTATTTGGGTAGCTTGATCCTACAACTTCAACTAACATGGTAAAAAAAATCTTTTCTCGAGCCTTGCCTGGCATGTTATGTACATAATGAAGATCGGGTGCAACAAAAAGGTCAAACCATTTGTTTGTGCAGAATCCTGTTCCAGTACTTCACCTGGAGTTTTCCCACTTCACATCTGATAACGGATACACATATATAGGGAGCTGAGGAACATATTTCAGGTTGCTATCATCATTACAGTATGTATTAGGATAGTATATGAATTAATAGGATGAGATATGTATTCTGCTGAAGCATGTTTTGCTTTATTATTTCAGATGTGGCTTTTCTGGATTGGAGGACTTTTACAATACTTCATATGCCCTGTATCTGGTGAGAACCAAGCAAGTTTAATTTGCTGTCATTAAAGAATTGCTACATTGTGAACTTATAAATATTTTACAGAAGAGACTCTTAACTTTATGTACTGTTAGCACTGGTATAAACTTCAGAATTAATATTTTAAGTCTTCATCTGTATGGATTGAACAACAGGTGCAGAGGTATGCTATGACAAGATTGGCTGCTTTTCTGATGATATGCCATGGAGTGGCACGACTGAAAGGCCCATTGCACGCCTACCATGGAGTCCTGAAAAGATTAATGCTCGCTTTCTTCTTTTCACACGACAGAACCCTGATTCCTATCAGGTAAGTACAGGTTTTTATTCAAATATACAAAAATATACACATCTGTATTCTGCTTAATGCCTCAAATGGGATAAAACGTTCAATGATGATGCCGGTGAACGAGTTTCATAATGTGAGGTAACGTCCTTATAAGGTTATTTATGGAGTGGCAAAAGTGTACCTCTTTAGAAATAATATAAAATAAGGGAAATTATCATTATTATTATTATTATTATAATCATGATTAATATTATTACGGCAGTGGTGGCCTGGTGGTTAAGATGCTGGATTACCGATCCTAAGGTTGGAGGTTCAAGCCCCACTGTCAACGGTTGTCACTGTCCCCCCCCCCAGTGCAGCTAACTGAGTATCAAAGGCCAGCCATGTCTCTCACTGTCTATGGTGAGAGGTTCATCTAAAAGAACCATTGCTGACTTTCGACAAGAGTAGATTGCATCACCGTCAGCGTGTTTCTGCCCTTTGATGACCTGGGGACCTGTCCAGAGTGTACTCTGCTCTCACCCAGAGTCGGTTGACATGGACACCAGCCTCCCTGCGACCCCAAATAAAATTAAGCGTTTTCCCTTTCAGGAAATCAGTGCAAATCCAGATGTCATTGCACAGTCCAAATATCACCCAAGCAGAATAACCCGTTTTATAACCCATGGATTTCTTGACAAAGGAGAAGAGAACTGGCTTCTTGACATGTGTAAGGTAAAAGCATCTGGTGTATCAAAATGTGTTTATTATTTTAAAATTCAGTACATACTTATAGGTGCTTCAGCAATGCTTTGTTTTGTTTACATTATGTTGATCTTTATGTGTAATATGTTTATTAGCTTATGTTGACCGCCGAAGATATAAACTGTATTTGTGTGGATTGGAAATCTGGATCAAGGACACTGTACACACAGGCAGCAAACAACATTCGAGTGGTCGGAGCTCAGATAGCCTACATGATTTCCATATTTAAGGTATGTTTGACAGAAATACCTACAACTTACGTTCTGTATATACTTATATCTATAATTCAATTCTCCCAATACGACAGTAACAATCATGATTCATGATTGACTGGTTTGGGGTTTGGCTGGAGCCTCATGCTGAAAAAAAAGTCAGACAGTTCTTACTCTGCTGTTATTTTTCCTAAATGAAGATGGCAACCCTATTTCTATCTAAACACATGCAGTCACAGCTATTAAACATAGAAAGAAAAGAGGAATTTTTACTGGAGTATTTTCTCAAATATTATATCCCCGTTTAACTGGAGCGCGGAATGCAATGATCATGGCGGAAAGGCATGGAACGCCCTCTACGGCGGAGCTTTGGCATTTTTACACGGAAAATGGGTCAAAAACCTACGGAAAATTGTACCCTCGGAACACCTTTGCAACGTTCATGGAATGTGCGGAAAAGACACGGAAAGACCGCAGTACAATGTCGAAATACAATAAAAGCGCTCGGATTACCTTCGGAACCAGTGCGGATTGCAAAGGAAGACCTTCGGATAATTCACGGAAAGTCCACGGAAAGCACGGAACACTCGAGGAACGACTACGGCACTACTCCATTTTAGAAAGAAGAGCTACAGAATGATTGCGGAACAGGCGGAATGAAGGTGCAACGTTCACGTTCAACACGGAATGACTAAGGAATGACTGAGGAATACCCGGTGTAACCACGTTTCAACAAGGAAAAATTGGCAAAGATCAAAGAATTTGCTCCTGATTCCACGCGGAATTGACCAAGGAAGCTCATTCATACTACATGTTTATAATGTATAATATGTTTATAATGTACAATAAATTTAAAATTTAACATATGTTTGTAATTTACCATATGTTTCTAATGTGCAAAATTATGTTTATAATTTACAATAAATTTAACATATGTTAATATGTTTAATACCAATAATGTCAATATGTTCCTTTTATTTGCACCTCAATAAATCATTCCGGACTAAAAACCATGCAGAGAAGTCCAAACCACAGTGATTATAACTTTAAAACTTTATTACATGAACAGGAAAACAGAAAAAATAAAGTGAATGAACTGGAATAATTTATAGTGGAAGTGACTTCCTTGAGTGTTCAACAAGTCTTCCGTGTTATCCGCAACCATTACGCAACCATATCCGCAAACCTTCCGTGAGTTTTCCGTGGGGATTCTGTGGCCACTTTTGACCACCCGGAAGAGGGGGGAAGGCTCGCGGAACGATCAAGGAACACTGGCGGAATAAAAGGAATGATCAAGGATCGTTTGTGGAAAGACTGAGGAACCTAAGGGAACACTGTCAGAAAATTTTTCCGTGAACGTGCTTTTGAACATGTTCAAAAGCACGTTCGCAGAAGATTTTGGCCTGCCGGAAGCAGAGGAATACGTTCGGAATCATACAGAAGGACAAGGAAGATGATGGAATGACTGAGGAACGTTGGAGGATGACGACATTTTTGTTTCCGCGAGTCTGCTGCGCTCCGGTGAAATAGGGGTATTAGGCTATGTATTATTTTATTTATTTACAGCATTACATCTTTTGTATTGTACTGAGCTCCAGCATTTTTATCAACTTGTGTTTTTCTCCTAAGTCATATTTTATATTTACTCACATGACTGCAGGAAAGTTTCCAGCAGGAGCCTCAAAATGTGCACGTTATTGGGCACAGCCTTGGTGCACACATGGCTGCAGAGGCTGGTCGAAGGACATTGAGGCTGGGAAGAATTACAGGTATTTCATGACCATTTGGCAATACAGATACATAAATATTAAGAATGAATTATAAGAAATGATGTCAAAATATCCAAGAATAAAGGTCAATGGACCTTGAACTGGATAATGGACGAGCTGGAGAATCTTGTTATTCTTATTACTTTTGCTTTATTTCAAGGTTTGGACCCAGCTGAACCTTATTTCCAGGGCTGTCCTGCTTTGGTAAGACTGGACCCCAGTGATGCCCTGTTTGTTGATGTTATACACTCAGATGCCCTTCCCATGATCCCCTTCCTTGGTAAAATTTTAGACAGGATTCTTAATCCTTAATCTTAATCTATTTATTGCTTGCACAAAAACGGGCAGTGGGAACCTGGTGGTAAAGGTGCTGGCTCACTGATCCTAAGGTTGGGGGGTCAAGCCCCACTCTCAACAGGTTGTCACTGTCCCCCCAGTGCCGTTAACTGGGTTATCAAAGGCTGCCATGTCTTTCACTGTCTGGTGTGAAGCATGTAAAAGAACCACTGCTGACTTTTGACAAGAGTAGCTGCATAGCTGTCAGCATGCTTCTTCCCTACAATGGCTTGGCAAGCTGTCCAGGGTATACTCTGCCCTTGCCTGGAATCGGCCAAGATGAGCACCAGCTTCCCTGCGACCCTAATTAGGATTAAGTGGTTACAGAGTAATAGTAGGCCTCCGTCAGTCCCGAAGGACTATGGCTGTGTTCTGGCTGGTATCCTGACTGGTGATAGTCTCCATTGCGCAGAGCCAGGGTAGGGAGTGTAACACCAGCTTGATATAGCTGTGTTAAATTATATGCTAGGTTCTAGAGGAGTAGAATGAATTGTGGAGATTTAAAGTTGAACAGCCGGCAGATTTATTACAATTTACAATAGCACAAGAAACAGTGCAAACAATGTTGTAGAACGCTCTTTACAAAATAAAAATAAAAATAAAATAGGCTTAGAGTCTCTAAGGTTCGATTTGTGTGAATTCGGGAGGTCTTTTCCAAGATTGTGATCCGTTTGGGATAAAGGTGTTTTTATTTGTTCTTATCTGGGATCCTGTGATTTGAAGTGGTTGGGTCTGTAGATCTACTCTCGCATCCAGAGAGCAGTTGGCCACACTGCTTCTGGATCCGCCAAGAGTTCTCACTGGGTTTAGCTCGCCATCCGTGTCCGAAACCAGCTTCAAGATCAAATCCAGGTCCACTAAAAATCCAATCTGCACATGCAGTACAGACACAATGAATAAAATATTTCTGAACAGTAATTTCTAAATAAAATGAGATCTCATAAAATGTTCAAAATCTTTTACATTGCTGTTTTAACACTGGTTTTACTTCCATGAATTCAAAATGTATTGCTATGTAGCATAACAACTTATTTCTATGAAATAACACATAAATGAAATGACAAAAGTGCATGAAAGGCACTGAATGGAATGTAATACAAAACAAAAGTGCTTATCTGCACTACTTTAGTGCATTAGCAAAAGTGCTTCAACAAAAACATTTGGAAAAATAAAATGTAAGGCTCATTTTGTGCACAGCACAATCTTTGTTGTGTACTCCGACTGGTTTTAGCTTTTTAGAGACAAAAATAGTGCACACAGTTTTAAAAGTTACCATGTGTAAAGTTAGCATAGGTTCACCATGTGTAAAGTTAGCATAGGTTTTTAAGCTAGCTTCATGTTGTAATGACTCACCTGAGTTTCCAAGAAAACAAACACTCTCCACCCGGTTTGATTGAGAGAGAACAAAACACATACAAGGCTCTGAAAAGTACACAAACTTAGCCAAACTTGCCAAAAGTTCACTTAAACACATTTTTGATCGTTTGACTCACTTGTGTAGCTTTTCGAGTGCTCTGTGTGTGTCCTGCTCTGCAGCACGCTCTGCTGTGCTTAGCTAGGTGCATGCAGCATGTGCTTATGATGCGTTCAAGGGGACAAGGAAACTATAGTGCTTTCAGGGAGCGTTGGAAATTAGGGTTTTTTTCCAATAAAATTAGTAACCATGTATTTATATGGGTTACAGGAGTAATGGAGGATAGGCTGTTACCCAAGCAACAAGTTCCCCCTCTCGGCGCCGCCAGAAGGATCCAGTGCTGACGCTGACGGCTTTGCAGCTACTCTTGTCGAAAGTCAGTAATGGTTCTTTTACATGCCTCACACCATAGACAGTGAGAGACATGGCTGGCCTTTGATAGCCCAGTTAGCTGCACTGGGGGGCAGTGACAACATTGTGGAGAATGGGACTCAAACCACCAACCTTAGGATCAGTGATCCTGCGCCCTATACCACTGGACAACCACTGACCCAGATTACAGAGAATATATATATATATATATATATATATATATATATATATATATATATATATATATATATATATATATATATATATATATATATATATATATATATATATACCTTCTTTTCCTTTCGGCTGTTCTCACCCTATCCTATGCATCTTCTACTCTTACTCCAGCTACCTTCATGTCCTCCTTCACCACATTCATAAATCTTCTCTTTGGTCTTCCTCTAGGCCTTCTGTCTGGTAGTTCCAACCTCAGCATCCTACTACCAGTATACTCACTATCCCTCCTCTGTACATGTCCAAACCATCTCAATCTAGCCTCTCTGTCTTTGTCTCCAAAACATCTTACATGTGCTGTCCCTCTGATGTACTCATTCCTGATCCTATCCATCCTCGTTACTCCCAAAGAGAACCTCAACATTTTCATCTCTGCTACCTCCAGCTCTGCCTCCTGTCTTTTCCCCACTGCCACCGTTTCTAAACCATACAACACTGTGTTGTACACTGTTCCCCTCATTCTTGCCGATACCTTCCTATCACACATCACACCGTACACTTTTCTCCAAACATTCCAACCCACCTGCACACACTTTTTTACCACTTTTCCACACTCTCCATTGCTCTGGATTGTTGAGCCTAAGTGCTTAAAATCCTCCACCTTCTTTATCTCTGCCCTCTGTAACTTCACTGTTCCTCTTGGGTCCTTGTCGTTCACACACATGTATTCTGTCTTACCGAGGCTAACCTCCATTCCTCTCCTTTCCAGGGCATACCTCCACCTCTCTAGATGTTCCTGCACTTGTTCTCTGCTCTCACTACAAATCACATTGCATAGTCCATGGAGATATTTGTCTAACCTCGTCTGTCAGCCTGTCCATCACCATAGCAAACAAGAAGGGGCTCAGAGCTGACCCTTGATGCAATCCTACCTCCACCTTGAACTCTTCTGTCACACCGACAGCACACCTCACCACTGTCTCACATCTCTCATACATGTGCTGCACCACTCTAACATACTTCTCTGCCACTCCAGACTTGCTCATGCAATACCACAGTTCCTCTCTCGGCACTTTGTCATATGCTTTCTCCAAATCCACAAAGGCACAATGCAGCTCGCTCTGGCCTTCTCTGTACTTCTCTATTAACATCCTCAAAGCAAACATTGCATCTGTGATGCTCTTTCTTGGCATGAAACCAAACTGTTGTTCACAAATGCTGACCTCTGCCCTTAGTCTAGCTTCCACTATTCTTTCCCATAACTTCATCGTATGTCTCATCAACGTTATCCCTCTGTAGTTGCCACAACTCTGCACGTCTCTCTTGTTCTTAAAAATGGGCACCAGCACACTTCTCCTCCATTCCTCCGGCATCCTCTCACTCTTTAAGACCTTGTTGAATGTTCTTGTCAGAAAATCTACTGCTACCTCTCCAAGACACTTCCATACCTCCACCAGTATGTCATCAGGACCAACTGCCGTTCCACTCTTCATCCTGTTCAATGCCCTCCTCACTTCACCCTTACTAATCTTTGCTACTTCCTGGTCCTCATTCATCAGCTCTTCCCATCTCTATTTCTCTGCTGTGTGCCAACCTGTATAAATCATTTTCGCCCTTCCTACTGACTTGTATGCGAGGTTGGACATCATCTGCCCTCTGTTTAGCCTTTGATACCAATAGCTTTACCTTTCACATCTCCCTGTACTCCTGTTTACTTTCTTTGGTCCTCTCAATGTCTCAATTCTTCTTAGCTAACTTCTCACTTTGTACACACTCCTGCACTTCCTCATTCCAAAACCAAGTCTCTTTATCTACTTTCCTCCCAGAGGACACACCACATACTCTCCGACCTGTCTCCCTGATTACATTAGCTGTATTGTCCAGTCATCTGGAAGCACTTACTAACCACCCAAAGCCTGTTCCAACTCCTCCTTGAAGACAACACGACACTCTTCCTTTTTCAGCTTCCACCACTTTGTCTTCTGCTCTGCCTTTGCCTTCTTCACCTTCCTCACCATCAGCGTCATCCTGCACACACCCATACTATGCTGACTGACAACACTCTCACCCACTACTACTTTGCAGTCACTGACTTCCTTCAAATTACATTGTCTACACAAGATGTAGTTTACCTGTGTTCTTCTACCTCTTCTTTTATAAGTCACCCTATGCTCCTGTCTCTTATGGAAGAAAGTATTCACCACAGCCATTTTCATCCTTTTTGCAAAATCAATCAACATCTGTCCTTCTGTGTTCCTGTCCTGGATACCAAACCTGCCCACCACTTTCTCTAACTCACTTCAGAATTTCTCCTTCTCTTCTAGCTCACATCCTGCCTGTGGGGCATAAGCACTAACAACATTGAACATCAATTTCTAACTTGAGACTCATCACTCTGTTTGACACTTTTTTGACACTTTTTTCACTTCTAGGACATTTCTGACAAACCCCTCCTTCAAGATGATTCCTACTCTATTTCTCTTCCCATCGACACCATGATAAAATAGCTTAAACCCTGCTCCTAAGCCTCTAACCTTGCTACCTTTCCACCTGGTCTCCTGAACACACAGTATGTCCACCTTCTTCCTCTGCATCATGTCAGCCAGCTCTCTAGCTTTTCCTGTCATAGTTCCAACATTCAAAGTCCCTACTCCCAGTCCTAGATTCTTGCCTTTCCTCTTCTCTCTCTGCCTATGGACACACCTCCCACCTCTCCTTCTTCGAACAACAGTAGTCCAGTTTCCACCAGCACCCTCTTGGTTAGCATGACCGATGGCAGTTGTTAACCTGGGCCTCGACCGATCTGGTTTGGAAGTCATTTTAATGATTCATAAGTTTGATTTGGCATCGGTTTTATGTCGGATGTCCTTCCTAACACAAACCTCTTTTTTATCCGAGCTTGGGACCGGCGTGAGAAAGAACACTGGCTTGTGCCTCCCTCATGGCTCCATTACTCAGCTGGTCCATCAGTAAGCAATAAATAGAGATTCGACCAAAAATGTTTTCAGAGTTATATATTTGTTTATTTCCCCCTGTAGTAGACACGAAAAACACATGAACAATGTTATGCCAGCCTGACACTAGTACGCATTCATGGTACTCCATGGTACGCCAAAGTGAGTACCTTCACGGGAATTGTGACTCCATCACGGGAAAAACGTGGAAACTATGAGCGAGATGAGTGCCATTGAGGGGCATTTCCGACCCAAAAAATGAAACATGTTCATTAATTTTGTCACGCACTCTTTTGCGTACCTTTCAGCGAACTATAAGGAAACGGTGAGGAAACAGTGAGGGCACGTGTAAATGCCCACCACGTCACGGGCAATCAATGCCACGCAACGTTACACCTGTATCCTCAGTGGTGTTCTTGTGTCTTCCATGGTGTTCATTGACTGCTCAATGTTTCCTCTTATACACTATGCATTGTCCAACATTAACTCTTGGCAGACCAGGGAGTGAGTTGTGGACAGAACTGTTTCTCACGGTTTCCTCAAAGGTAATCATAGTCTACTCTAAGATGCTCACCTTTAAGTTTGGGTGAGCACTCAAACCACTGTATTCCTCAACACCACGCACAAACAGTAAACCAGTCAGTCATAATGGCCAAACTGCTGCCTCCTGGTCAACCATTCCCTCACCCACACTGTTCTGGCTTTTCTCTTCTTTGATCTAATTGATTTGCTGGTAGTATCAGGTGTGGATTCTAGCTGCTTACGTATGTCAATGTCATAGTCTTCGATTAGTAGTAATGCAGCAGCACCTGCAAGAAAGACACTTTTTTGATTTAATGCCATTTTCTCGGCATCTCTAGAGTTCATCATCTTGACAACTACAAGAATAAATGGTAGATGAATCCAGCTACCCAATATATATATATATATATATATATATATATATATATATATATATATATATATACACACACACACACACACACACACACACACACACACACACACACACACACACACACACACACACACTTGTGAGGCGTGACAAGGAGTGTCATAAAACTGAAGCGCGGTCACATTTTTAGCATGATGTGGAGCAAACTTGTCTGGCCATTGAGTGACGTCGAGGAACTTGGAGAACCCCAGCACAAACAATTCGCAAAAATACTGCAATGGTGAGGAATCGAGTGGAACGTCGCGGAACATCCTCAATGGTACGAATGAGCAAGCTATGAGCAAAGCTTATTCCTCTCTGGCACAAACTGTTTGACTGACAGATGAAATAAACAAAATCATTCTGCCATGGTACGCATGAATGAGTGCCATTGAGGATTTAAAATGCGTACTAGTGTCAGGCTGGCTTTACACTATAACATGGGCCAAGCTCTGGATCCAGACCAAGTAGCCTGTAGTAACTGGTCCGGTGCACCATATTTCTGGAGCATACACCACAAGACAGGCCACGGAAATCCTTCTATTATCCACCTAGTTTGCCAATCCAGAAGTATGGCTATTGAGAGACCTGTCAACCAAGACAGTTCTACAATATCCAATGCTTAAGTATTGGGAGGAGGAAGGATCTCATTCATACCTGAAGCCCAGCCGCCATGGAGCTTTTTAAACGACCTTGGCGATCTTAGCCCCAGTGATGGGTAGACCCCCTTCTAAACCCTCCAGGGTCTTTCTCCTCCACAGAGAGTGTGTTGATTGGATTGAAAAGGTCATCAAAGTATTATTTCCACCTTATGACAACATCTCCACTTGAGGAGAGCAGCTCCCCAATTCTAATGTAAATATTGTTTGTGAGGCATTTCTTCCCCCTCCTGAGATAGTTAACTACTCCAGCCTCTCACCAAACTCCTTCCACACCCAGGATTTTGTTTCTGCAATAGCCTGGGCTGCAACACATTTGGCCTGCCAGTACCTGACCACTGCCTTACGAGTCAAACAAGAGAAAAAGACCTAAGAGACCTCCTTCATCAGCTTGATGGCCTTACCACCAGGTTCAAGGTTTGCCAACACGACAGGCACCAATGACCTTCCAGTCATCACTATGGGCTGCCACCTCAATAAGGGCGGCACAGAACATGACCCATGTGGACGCTATGTCCCCTGCCTCCTTTGGAATGTGGCAATAGTTCTGCCAGAGGTGGGAGTTGAAGGCCCTTCTGACAGAAGATTCCAACAAAAATACCCATGAGATCTTAACTACACACTGTTGTCTCCCAGTTCTGGATGGCACCCTCTCCCATCATCTGGGCCAGTTCATCAGCAAGCGGTGGTCAGTTGACAGTACAGCTCTTCTCTTCACCCAAATGTCCAGAACATGTGGCCACAAGACCAATGACATGACAACAAAGCTGATAATTGAACTGCAGCCTAGGATGTCCTGTGCCAGATGTACTTATGGACACCCTTATGTTTGAAGATGGTATTTGTGATGGACAAATTGTGATGAGCATAGATGTCCAACAACAAAACACTTTTCAGGCTCAGATCAAAGAAGCCATACTTAACAATCATAACATTCCAGGTTACACTCTCATTGCCACTGAAATATCCAGGGACGAGGAGGGAGTCCCCAGGGGGGAGCTCTCTAGTACACCACTAAGAACTCAAAAAAGAGTGGGTACTCTGGACTGCATAAGCACAAAAGTCAGGACCCAGAACATGCTGATGGTACTATATTTGGCTGGCTTGGGAATGCATCCGTGTCCTCCAGACAAGCTAGACAAAGTGGTGGGGGAAAGGGACATCTGGACCTGACTTTATAGACTGTTGCATCAGCAACCCTACTATAGAAATCTGTATAAAGGAAATAATATGAGATGATATGAGATGCGATTTTACCCTACAACAATTATGCACCTACGGCTTGAGGGGTGTTTCTGAATGTATAGTGAATTAAAGTTGAAGAGGAATATACCATCCAGCAACATCCATTGCACTTTTTGTGCACGATCATTAATCCTCCGATATAGAAGTGGCTTACTATCGCACTTTACATGGATTTCTGGAGTGAAAAATAATATCCTATACCTTGCATACCTACAATGCGGTCCACACCCGTAATTCCATTTTGTTTTAGGGTTTGGAATGTCTCAAGCTGTTGGACATCTTGACTTTTACCCAAATGGAGGAGAAAGCATGCCTGGTTGTGATAAGAATCCAATCTCACATATTGTGGACATTGATGGCATTTGGGAAGGTGTGTCACCATATAAATAATATTACAGGTCTCTGATATATATTTTCAAACTGATGTTATGAGTCTTTGTAATTATTTATGTAAGTATTATTAGTGAATTTCTTTTCTGCTCTTTTGTTAGGTACCCGTGACTTTATTGCCTGCAATCATCTGAGAGCTTATAAGTATTACAGTGATAGCATCCTTTCCCCCAAAGGCTTTCTAGGATACCCCTGTTCTAACCAGCCCATGTTTGAGTCTGTAAGTACGCAGTCAGAACAAAAGCAAGACTGTTGGATTGGGTTGTAGAATTAGACATGTCAGACATACTAGTATATTCCTGGGCTACCAGTACTGTGCTTTTGTGCAAGAAGCTTAAGCGGTCTAGCAAGTCTATACAGTATTAAATGTTTCTATATGATTCTAATCTATCTCAATTTTATGTCACTGATATATCATAACCTGGAGAATACACAAATGTTACTCAGACTTTCATTTCTCGACGTCACATCATGGAGTTTCTTGAAATGTTCCTGAAAATGTGTAGAATTAGAACTTGTCACTACGCCTGCTTTTGAAATGGCTTTAAACTCATCATTCATTCATTTTATGTAACCGTTTAATCCTAATTAGGGTCGCGGGGAGACTGATGCCCATCACAGTCGACTCCCGGCGAGGGCAAAGTACACCCTGGACAGCTCGCCAGGCCATTGCAGGGTGGAAACACGCTGACGGCTATACAGCTACTCTTGTCGAAAGTCAGCATTGGTTCTTTTACATGAACCTTACACCATAGACAGTGAGAGACATGACTTCTTCTGCTTTTTTTTTGGCGGTTACCTTTTTCCCAGGGGTCGCCACAGCGAATCATCTGCCTCCATCTTCATGGAAGTCATATTAATGATTCGCATGTTTGATTTGGCGTAGGCATTTTTTTTTTTACATCGGATGCCCTTCCTGACACAACCCTTTAGCAAGTGGCAGAAACACGCTGATGGCTTTGCAGCCTACGAAAGTCAGCAATGGTTCTTTTACATGAACCTCCCACCATAGACAGTGAGAGACATGGCCGGCCTTTGATAACCTAGTTTGCTGCACGGGGGGGGGGGGAGTGACAACCGTTGACAGTGGGGCTTGAACCATCAATCTTAGGATCTGTAATACGCACCTTAACCACTGGGGGGGGGGGACAGTGACAACCCTGTGGAGAGTGGGACTTGAACCCCCAACCTTAATATCAGCGATCCAGCACCTTTTAGCACCAGACCACCACTGCCCTAGTGAGAGACATGGCAGGCCTTTTATAACCCAGTTAGCTGCTCTGGGGGGGACAGTGACAACATGTGGAGAGTGGGGCCTGAACGCCCAACCGTAAGATCAGCGATCCAGCACCTCCACCACCAGGCCACCACTGGCCGGTTTTAAACTATTTCTATATATTATGAAGTTGACTTGTGCAGATGTCCCTGCTACTCCATGTCATGCTCGAATAAGCAAAATGATGTAACAGCCACAGTATCGTTTGTTCTTCGTCTGTTCCATATTTCTAAAACTATTTTCTTGGCCATATTTTTTTCAAACAGTACTTTCTTCTTGAATATAAATACTGTAGCGTGTTCTAAATTTGCCTTTTAGGGGCGTTGCTTCCCATGTACTTCTAACAGTTCATGTCCTTTCATGGGTCACCATGCTGATCAATTTAAAGTTCCCAGTGGAATGGATAAGATGAAGTTCCACCTGAACACCGGTGACGCCCGACCCTTCTCACGTACGTACAGTATTTATATAATGCTACACTTAGTGTACTGCTACTTACCCTTGAAATTAAATGCGGACTCGTGACTAACCATTTTTTCTGGTCTATGAACTTTTTTTTTTTTTTTTTTTTTTTTTTGGGGGGTCCACCCCACTGGCATGTGAACTTATGCATTCTCAATATACTTTATGGTACTAGTCATCTCACTTTAATTTCTGAACCCCTTTATGCTTTATTAGGGTCATGTGGATTCTGGAGCCCATCCCAACTATCTCTGGCAATGGTAGACCCTGAACAGCTTTACAGACCAACTGTGACTACTAACTGTTGCGGTTTTGCGTTTTGAATTTTTGTCATTTTTGCTTAATAATGGAGTTCATCAGCAGTTCTTGGTCTCTTTTCCTCTTCATGATGCGGCCTACACTTTCAATAAGAGACATATCTGAGCTTGCAGCGAGCAAGTGAAGTACAAACACTCTATGTCCATCAAGTCACATTGCTGTGGCTAGTGCAGGATATGGCCTGATAAATATGGACATGCCCAGAAGAGGAGTTGGTTTTATGGCAATATATGCCGCCATAGAATCCCAATATACACCTCTGTGTCAAATGTACTTTCATACGTATGCAACTTCTCCATGCAGCAGATGCTGATGTACTCTCATACTATCGGAGATATACAAAGTATTTGCACTTTTTGCTATTTACAATCTGAATAATCATTTTTGTCAATTTTTTTTTCTGAGGGGGGCACAGTGTCCATTTTACCTAAAAAAAAAAAAAAAAAAAAAAAAAGCTGTGCTGTCATCTGACCACAGCCTGTGGTTCCACAGTCTTTTGCTGTATCTGAGCTGAGGTCAGGCCAAGAGAACTCGACAGCATTTCTGCATAGAATTGATATAGAATTGACTTCCACCCTGCTCAATGCAGTTTCAGATTGTATTCCTGCATGTATTGGCAGGTTGGGTGAAGTGGCAGAAGTTTCCTGTTGGACTCCCAGACCCATGTGGTGATATTTGTGACAGTGGCATGATGATTTTTTTTTTAGGCTGTGCCGCCTGAGGGCCCAAATATCATTCACATTTTTACTTGTTTGGTCAGTAAACATACTGAAAATATTTTCTCAGTTCTTTTGTTGGGAAAATAATAGTTGACATGAATCATAGATTTTTTTTTTTTTTTTTTTGCATTTTATAAAATATCTCAACCTTTCTGTAATTGTGGTAAGTACACTATCCAGCCCCCAAAAAACCCTTTTTGTTGGATTGCCTTTAATGCTTGTGAATAGATACCACATAATCGCCATGGCATTGTTTTGACAATCTAACTCAACATGTCAACAATTTTTCCATCCAGAGTTCCATAAATTCTTCTCCACCACATTCCACATATTTTCAATATGGTTAAGGTCCGGACTTGGTGACGCCAGTTCATGAGTAAACATAATTTCTCATGCTCCCTGAACCACTCTTTCATTATTACAGCCAAAAAAACCCAAATCTATGCCACTAGAGAAGAGAAAGCTGAGCCTCGATCTGACTAACTGAAGCAACAGTGCGATGTTGATCATGCGCTGTAATCCAGTCAGATCAGAAAAATATTAGAGTGTGATTTTTTTTTTTTGTCTGGGCCACATGACTTACAAAAATGAAATAGTTATGCCATCACTACTTTTGGGTGGCACTGTGATATAGTGGTTAAAATGTCAGCTTCACAGCATGACAGTCCTGGGTTTGAGTTGCAGGCTTGTTTTTTTTTTTTCTGGATATTCCGATTTCCTTTCAAAGTCCAAAGACATGCTGTTTCAGATGTCCGCTAGGTGTGAGGATATGTGAAAGTTGATTACAGTGACATTTACTGCATTTATTCAGAATGATTCACAAACTAAAACACATCTGTTCACACTTGCCTACCATGCTTATCAATAAGTTCTCAGACTCATCCCCAGCGTTTTTGAGTGGCATGTGCCAGAATTAGCGCTATATAAATATTTGTATGAATGTATGTATTTACAGAACCCCCAGTGCAGCTAACTGGGTGATCAAAGGCCGGCCATGTCTTTTGCTGTCTATGGTGAGAGGTTCGTGTAAAAGAACCATTGCTGACTTTTGTAAAGAGTAGGCTGCGAAGCCGTCAGCTTGTTTCTCTCCCTTGCTAAAGGGTTGTGTCAGGAAGGGAATCCTATGCCAAATCAAACGTGCGAATCATTGGCTGTGGCGTCCCCTGAAAAAGGGAAAAAGCCGAAAGGAAAAGATACAGATCTAGAACGACTTACAGAAGTGCTTTAAAGTCACTGAATACATTCGAATACTGGTTCAGTAGGACATAAAATAAGTGTACCCTCAGTGGGGATGTGTGCGTGTGTGTGTATGTGTGTGTGCATGCGTGTGCGAGAGAGAGAGAGAGAGAGAGAGAGAGAGAGAGAGAGAGAGCGTATGTATGCATATAACATAGTCTAATCCAAGTACAGTACCGACAAACTGACAAAAAAAAAAAAAAACAGTAGGTTTTCAGATGTCATCTGAAGACACTCAGTGATTTGGCTGTCCAGGCATCAAGAGGAAGTTCATTCCACGGCCTTGATGCCAGAACAACTAAGAGTTTAGATGCATTTTTTTCCTTGTATCTTGGTAGGATGGACCGGGGCAGTCATGGCTCGGGTGGTACAGGCACTGGCTCACTGATCCAAAAGATTAACACTCAAGTGCTCAAGTGTATAAAAAGAATGTAAATCTCTCTGGATAAGGGCTTCTGCCAAATGCTGTAAATGCTTAGCAGTACTAGAGGATTGGAGAGATTGTAGTGGAATGCTGGGTGTGATAAGTGGGAAGGTGCACGTCCATTTTTGGCTTTGTAGGAAAGCATTCATGTTTTGAACCTAATGCAAGTAGCTACAGGAAGCTAATGGAGAGATCGAAGGAGAGGAGTGATGTGGGAGAACTTGGGAAGGCTGAAAACAAGCTCTGGGTTGGGCTGAGAAGAGACTGAAAAACTAGCTGATTGGCCTTAGTGGAAAGAAATGAACAAACTTCAGTTTGCCTATAGGGAGAACCGCTCTACGGAGGATGTTGCCCCGCAAGCACTTCACAGAGCAATGACTCACCTGGAGCATCCGAACGCCTATGTCAGGATGCTATTTATGGATTTCAGTTCAACACTCTTCTCCTGGAGAAGCTGGTACTGAAGCTCTACAATTTGGGACTGTCAACCATGCTGTGTTACTGGATCAATGACTTTCTCATCAACCGACCTCAGGTGGTGAGAATAGGGAACTTTACATCACCAACCCTGATCCTGAAGATTGGAACACCACAGGGCTGTGTGCTCGGCCTGGCTCTTTTCAGCCTCTTTTACACACAACTACTCTGCCATCCACTCCACAAACATGCTTACGAATCACCACTGTGCTAGGTCTCATATCAGACAATGAGGAGACCCACTACAGAGAGGAGATTCAGCACCTGATAAACTGGTGTTCAACTAATGACCTCATTCTGAACACCAGTAAGACCGATGAGGTCATATTTGACAATACGGGGACCAGGAAGACAGAGTACATTCGTCTTTGCATACATGGGGAGGCAGTGGAGCGTGTGAACAATATTACGTTTCTGGGCATCCACATTTCATCTGACCTGTCCTGGTCTGTCAACACCTCACACCTGAAGAAGAAAACCAAACAGAGGTTTTTCTTCCTCAGGAAGCTGAAGCGTACTGGACTCTCCTCTCAGCTGGTCAAGAACTTATACAGTTCTACAGTAGAAAGTATTCTCTGCCTCAATACAATGGTGTTGTATGGCAGCTGCACTGATAAGAACAGAAATAACTTGGCCCAAGTGGTGAGAACTGCACAGGGGATCATGGGCTGCACAGGTTGGGGGTACAAAACTACAAACCCCACTCTCAACAGGTTGTCACTGTTCCTCCAGTGCAGCTAACTGGGTTATCAAAGGCCGGCCATGTCTCTAACTGTCTAAGGTGTGAGGTTCATGTAAAAGAACCATTGCTGACTTTGACAAGAGAAGCTGCATAGCCATCAACGTGTTTCTGCCCTGCCATGGCCTGGCGAGCTGTCCAGGTTGCATTCTGCCCTTGCCTGGAGTCGGCTGGGATGGGTGCCAGCCTCCCCGCAACCCTAATTAGGATTAAGCAGTACAGAGAATGAATGGATGAATGAATTTTTTACTTAAAGTTTAGTGTACAGAATTACTTGTGTTTATATTCTGCTCTTGACAGTATTAATTGCAGTTGACTGTCTACTTTGCACCTTTTTAACTCGTTTGCGCCTTTTAGTGCTGAGAGCCTCCTACAAAATTCTGTTTGAATCTTGAATGCTTCAGATGTCTGTCTTCCTTTCGGCTTTTTCCCTTTTACTCGGGAGTCGCCACAGCGAATCATCTGATTCGCACATTTGATTTGGCAGAGGTTTTTACGTCGGATGCCCTTCCTGTCACAACCCTTTTAGCAAGGGACAGAAACACGCTGACGACTTTGCAGCTACTCTTTACGAAAGTCAGCAATGGTTCTTTTACATGCCTCTCACCATAGACAGTGAGAGACATGGCCCGCCTTTGATAACCCAGTTAGCCGCACTGGGGGTATTGAATGCTTCAGATGTTAAAGAGAAAAAATTGACATGATCAAAAAAAATTAAAAGTATGAAAACAGGAGGACAGGTGATTGTCTATAGTTGCCCCAAGGCTTCTTGTAGTGACTGCAGGAGAGATCACACAGTTATCTCAGGAGATTTCAATATCTTGATGTGGGGATGACTCAGCTGGGATGAACAGAAGTTCAATCTTGATGCAATTAAGATTCAGCTGGTGAGCTGCCATCCATTCTGAAATACCTGCCAGATGTTCAGATATCCAGGCAGAAACAGTGGCTGAGGAAGGAAAAAAGAGGACAAGTTGGGTGTCATCTGCATAGCAGTGGTATGAGAACCCATGTGAGGATATGACATCACTGAGGGACCTTGTATAAAGAAGGAACAGAAGTGACTCGAGTACTGAGCTTTGGGGAATGCCAGTGGAGAGTCTACATGAAGCCGATGTGTGTCCCCAGTGTAACCTGATATGAGTGTCCTTTCAGCAGGAAGCAAGACAAGCCATTGAGGCCTTGTTGTTGACCATGTCAAATGCTGTTGAAAGGTTGAGGAGAATGAAGACTGGTGACATCTTGACTGATCTTGCGACATGTAGCTTCTCTGTGACAGCCAGAAGTGTAGTCTCTGGAATGTACTGCTTTGAAGACAAACTGATTGGGGATTGTTCTGTAAAAAATAAAAAGACATTTGGTTATAAATGGTGAATTAAAGAATTTTGGAAAGGAAAGCGAGAAGTGATACCGGTCTGTCATTGCCGATGTCTGATGGATCCAAAGATGGTTTCTTAAGGATAGCTGGAACCCTGGCTCTTTTCAATGCTCTTGGTACATGGAAAATGATATACTCTAGTATTATTAATGATAGTAGCGATAAAGCAGAGAAGGTCTTGAGAGATTGTCTGGAGTATTGTGAAAGGGATTGAATGCAGTGAGCAGGTGCAAGAATTGCATGACAAGATGACTTGTTGGATCGCTTTAGTTGTGAGATTAGAACACACTGATGGGGAATGAGAAGTGGAATTTATCCTGTGGTTGTATGTGTTGGCCCTGCAATGTATTGGCGAGTGGGATATTAACCACCATTGCCCAGATTCAGCTGGGATTGGCTCCAGCCTCCCCATGATATAAGTAGGATTAAGCTTTTCGACACAGATAGATAGATGCTTTATTAATTCCATAGGGAAATTTTCATTTTTCAGCAGTACAGTATTTGTAGTAAACAGCACACACATATTCGATAAAAAACACAAGCTTCAATTAAAAAACACATATAGTAAAAAATACATTAGTATAATTATATAAAAGAGTAGGCTGCATTGCCGTTGGGCACCAGCCTCCCTACGACCCCAATTAGGATTAAGCAGTTCAGAAAATGAAATTATATATATATATATATATATGTATATATGTATATACATACACTGGTAATATATATATATATATATATATATATATATATATTAGGGTATGTATACACTGTGTGTTGGAGAATTCCAGGAATGTGATTGTTACAGAGAGATCAGTGTAGCAGATAATTGATTTCATCTTCAACTACACTTTCTACCAGTATGCAAACTGCATGGGGTTTCTTGTATATTGTATTGTATTATAGTAGATTTATATAGCGCTTTATCCATACTGAATATTATGCTCAAAGTCCTCGTTGGTGTTTTTTGTGCTCCGGGCACCTGTCACCACTGTGCAGCACCAGTTATTGCATTGTTCTATCATTTGATGCTGAGCGCCAAGCAAGAAGCAACAATTACCAAATTTTAACGTCTTATGTTATGACGCGGCCGGATTCGAACTCTGACCTTCCGGAGGATAAAGCGGACGCTCTACCAACTGAGCTAAATCCCCGGTGTGAGTGTGAATGGTTATGTGTTGACCTTGCAATTTTCTGGTGAGCTGTTCAGGGTGTACCCTGCCTTTGCCCAGTGTTGGCTGAGATAGGATCCTCCCCCCAACCCTCGCATGATCTTAACTGGATTAAATGGTTCGGCAAGTGAATGAGTGAGCGAGTACTTTACTATAAACACTCAATAAAGAGTGTAACCAGTAATCCTTGTAAATCCAATAATCACTTCAAGGACAATACGAAGATTTCTGTTGACTTTTAAAATTCTTTTTTCTTTTAGGCTATCGCAATAGGGTGACAGTCACTATTGATGGCTCTTTAATCAGTATGGGGATCTTCAAAGTCTCTTTACATGGTGTGAGTGGAAGTACTCGTCAGTATCAAATTCACAAGTATGTATCCAACACCCTTTATTATCAATATACAAAACCATATAAAGTGCAACATCCATTTTTTTTAGATATTTTTGAGAAATATCAGATGAAATTAGCTCTGACATATTTGTTTTAGAGGCCTATTATCACCTGGCAGTACCTATGAGCTCCTTATCGATGTTGAAAAGGAAGTAGATGAACTGATTTATGCGAAGTTTATATGGAATAACAGTGTAATAAACCCTTTGCTGCCCAAGATTGGTGCAACTCAAATAATAGTGCAAAGAGGACGAGATGGGAAAAGGTAAGTCTGATTAATCAAAAGTAAATGGGTGTGTTTAGTAAGGTAATGGCAATAATTACTGTTAAAAGATACTAACATGAGCAGAGCCCAAGCACAATAAATCTCCAGCATAATAATAATAATAATAGCCAAGGATTTTTTTAGCACTCAAATCCTGTCAAATCCAGTAAAATACAAACTTGGGTAATTGAGTTATATTGGAAAACAAGGACATTCCAGAACACTCATATCTGTGTATTTTTGTGACAGGTTCAGGTTCTGTGGAAATGAATGGGTGCGAGAGAATGTCCTTCAGACCCTGTCTCCCTGCCAGTGATGTCAAACTAAGATAATTTCATTTCTAAGGCTCAGATGTCTCTTATTAAAACATCTGTCTTATGATGACCTTGTGTTCATTTTAAGTTCATTTAAATGTTCATTTTTCATTTCATTTTCTGAACCAATTTATCCTTTGTTGGTGTCTCATTGAGACTGGAGTCCATCCCAGCTGACTCATCAAAGGCAGGGTACACCCATCACAGAGATAACACACAAACAACCATTCACAAATTCACAATTAGGGACAAAAGAGAATGTCCAATAAGCCGAACGTGGATGTCTTTGGACACCCACAAAAGCACAATGGGAGCATAATGCAAGTTTTACACAGTAATATCCAGGCCAGTCTCAGTGTGAGGCAATTTCATCAATTATGTAGGTCTTTATATACACACACTATGAGTAGTACCAGTTAATTTGTTGACAAATAAATAGGATAGCATGGTATAATATATATGAGGTTTTAGAGATTTTTTTCTTGTTATCTACAAACTGGATTCCAAAAAAGTTGGGACACTATACAAGTTGTGAATAAAAACTGAATGCAATGACATGGAAGTGCCAAATTTCAATATTTTATTCAACATAGATGACAGGGTCAAAAGTTTAAACTGAGAAAATGTATAATTTTAACGGAAAAATATGTTGATTTTAAATTTTATGGTGTCAACAAATCTCAAAAAAGTTGGGACAGGTAGCAATAAGAGGCTGGAAAAGTCAATTGCACTTATAACAAACAGCTGGAAGACCAGTTACCACTAATGTGGTCCATTGGCAACATGACTGAGTATAAAAAGATTCTTCAGAATGACAGTGTCTCTAAGAATCGAAGATGGGTAGAGGATCACCAATTCCCCAAATGTTGCGCAGAAAGATAGTAGAGCAAAATCAGAAAGGTGTTTCCCAGAGAAAAATTGCAAACAGCTTGAAGATATCATCATCTACAGTCCATAACATCATCCAAAGATTCAGAGAACCTGAAACAATCTGTCCTTAAGGGTCAAAACCGAAAAAGCATACTGTATGCCCGTGCTCTTCGGGCCCTTAAACGGCACTGCACCACAAACAGGAATGCTACTGTAAGGGAAAAATCACAGATTGGGCTCAGAAATACTTCCAGAAACCATTGTCGGTGAACACAATCCATCGTGTCGTACAATATGCTGCCACACTGAGATGGACAATATGTACATAGAGGTATTGTGAAATAAATAAATAACTAAATAAATAATAGTAACAAGGTGGGTAGACTAGAACAGGGGTGTCAAACTCATTTTCACCGAGGGCCACTAAATTTAAAAGTGATCAAGGGCTGAATAAATCACTGAACATCTGTTCTAAAAATCAACCATGAAATCCATCGCAAGAGATTCTCTTTTACTCGCATTTTCTTACAATGCTTAACAGCAATAATCAAACATGCCAGTCATGAAAGACTAGCTTTTTACTTGAAAAAGGCTGCTGTTGCCACCTAGTTTAATGGATGATGGATGGAAAAGATGATGAATTAGGTTTCATGATAATAGTTGATGCAAAGGATGTACGATAATGTGATTTCCTTTCAGCTTTTTCCCTTTATCAGGGGTCGCCACAGTAATGATTCGCACGTTTGATTTGGCATAGGTTTTACGTCGGCTGTCCTTCCTGACACAACCCTTTTAATCTTTGAAAAGTCATACAGGCCGCATAAAATAAGTTGACGGGCTGGATTTAACCCGTAAGCCTTGAGTTTGACACCTGTAGACTAGAATGTAAATGTCCAAGGCAGATGAACTAGAATATAAATAAGGTCAATTGCAGCAGTACAATACAGTGGTAGAGTTTGTGGATTCAATGTCCTTTTTACAAAGAACTGATGTCTGCCATAGAGTAAGTGAGTGAGACTCAGTGGAGGATGGTTACATGAATGTGTGATTTTGTGTGTGTGTGTGTGTGTGTGTGTGTGTGTGTGTGTGGGAAGGGGGTGATGGCTAGTCACCACTCTGGGATAAAAGCAGTTTTTGAGTCTGATTGTGCTGATCTTGATGTACACATAGTTCATTTCCCAGCTGAGTGCTGAGTGGGATCCATCGTGATGCAGCTGGCCTTTTTCTGGACCCAGACAGCATATATATATATATATATATATATATATATATATATATATATATATACACAGTATACCTATATATGTGTGTCCAAATCTGATAGACCACAATTCCCTGTGCAGTTCTCACCATCCGGGTGAATTCCTTTCTGTTCTTAGCAGTGCAGCTGCCGTACCACACCATTGCACTGAGACAGAGAATACTTTTGTAGCTCTGTAGAAGTTCTTGAGCAGCTGAGAGGATACTCCCATACTCCACTATGACCTCCTTGGTCTTCCTGGGCTTCAGAATGAGGTTATTTGTTGAATGCCAGTTTATCAGGAGCTGAATCTCATCCTTGTCTGATATGAGGCCTACCACAGAGGTGCCATTGGTAAACTTCATAAGCATGTTTATGGAATGGATAGCAGAGATGTCGTGTGTAAAGAGGCTTAAGATAGCTGGGCTGAGCACACAGCCCTGTGGTATTCCAGTGTTCAGGATCAAGGTTGATGATGTAAAGTTCAATATCCTCAACACCTAAGGTCGGTTGATGAGAAAGTCCGTGATCCAGTAACACAGAGTGGATAACAGTCCCAAGTTGTAGCGCGTCCGTACCAGCTTCTCTATGAGAACAGTTTGAAAGTTGAATTGAAATCCATAAATAGCAACTTGACATAGCCGTTCGAATGCTCCATGTGAATCATTGCTGTGTGACGTGCTAGCGAGACAGCATCCTCCATAGAGCGGTACTCCCAGTAGAAGAGCTGAAGGCTGTCCAGGCCTGCAGTGATAGCGTCCTTGATGTGGTTCAGGAATAGTCTTTCTATGCACTTCATGATTACCAGGGTCAGAGCAACCAGTCTATATCTATCTATATATATATATATATATATATATATATATATATATATACACAAAAATAAAAGGACAGGACAAAGACTTTCTATTGAAACTCCATTTATCACTACAGATCTGTTTCGAGGGGTGGTGAAACCATCCTCTCTCTTCAGGTGATTATAGAAGAATGATTCTTCTATAATCACCTGAAGAGAGAGGATGGTTTCACCACCCCTCGAAACAGATCTGTAGTGATAAATGGAGTTTCAATAGAAAGTCTTTGTCCTGTCCTTTTATTTTTGTTTATTTGCTCTACCAAAAAGTATTGAGCACTCTCCTACGGAAGGATCTACTCAGAAAATCCTCTATATATATATATATATATATATATATATATATATATATATATATATTGCACATACAGTATATGTAAAGGCAGTGAGTACTATTTCTACCTCCCAGTTTCAGATTCTTGAAGTTCAATTCTGACCTCAGGTTATTGTCTGTTTTCTTATCAATTATGTGGACTGTGGACTGCAGTAGCATCACTTTGTGTTTTTAATAGAATCTAAAAACGGTTGAGATTTACAGTAGTGCTTTCATACAAGTATTAAAAGAAAACAAAGAGAATCCAGTTAAAAAAGAAAACAAAAATACTATACAGTACTTGATCATTTGTTTATTGAGGAAAATGATTCGATGTTATATATAATGCAGCCATGATGGGGGGGGGGGGGCACAAACCGGTGTCTCCCTCACGCCGGGCCCAAGCCCGGATAAATGCAGAGGGTTGCGTCAGGAAGGGCATCTGGCGTAAAACAAATGCCAAATAAACTATGCGAATCACAAGAAAGAATGACATACCGGATCGGTTGAGGCCCGGGTTAACAACGACCACCATCAGTGCTGTCAACCAACAGGGTGCTGATGGAATTGGACTACTGTTGGTCAAAGACGCCAAAGAAGGAGAAGCGGGAGGCGTGTCTGTTGCCAGAGAGAGAAGAGGAAAGGCATGAGTCTAGGACTGAAAGTAGGGACTTTGAATGTTGGAACTATGGCAGGAAAAGGTAGAGAGCTGGCTGACATGATGCAGAGAAGGAAGGTGGACATACTGTGTGTTCAGGAGACCAGGTGGAAAGGTAGCAAGGCTAGAAGCATAGGAGCAGGGTTTAAGCTGTTTTATCATGGTGTGAATGGGAAGAGAAATGGAGTCGGAGTCATCTTGAAGGAGGAGTTTGTCAGGAATGTTCTAGAAGTGAAAAGAGTGTCAGATAGAGTGATGATTCTCAAGTTAGAAATTGAAGGTGTGATAGTCGATATTGTTAGTGCTTATGTCCCACAGACAGGTTGTGAGCGAGAAGAGAAGGAGAGATTCTGGAGTGAGTTAGATGAAGTGATGCAGCGTACCCCCAGAGGTGAAAGAGTGGTCATTGGGGCAGACTTCAATGGACATGTTGGTGCAGGAAACAGAGGGGATGAGGAAGTGATGGGTAAGTTTGGTATCCAGGACAGGAACGTAGAAGGACAGATGTTGGTAGATTTTGCAAAAAGGATGGAAATGGCTGTGGTGAATACTTTCTTCCAGAAGAGAGAGGAGCATAGGGTGACTTATAAAAGTGGAGGTAGGAGCACACAGGTAGACTACATCTTGTGCAGGCGATGTAATTTAAAGGAAGTCAGTGACTGCAAAGTAGTAGCGGGTGAGAGTGTTGCCAAACAGCATAGGATGGTGGTGTGCAGGATGATGCTGATGGTGAGGAAGGTGAAGAAGGCAAAGGCAGAGCAGAAGACAAAGTGCTGGAAGTTGAAAAAGGAAGAGTGTCAGGTTGTCTTCAAGGAGGAGTTGAAACAGGCTTTGGGTGGTCAGGAAGTGCTTCCAGATGACTGGACAACTACAGTTAATGTGATCAGGGAGACAGGTAGGAGAATACTTGGTGTGTCATCTGGAAGGAAAGTAGATAAGGAGACTTAGTGGTGGAATGAGGAAGTGCAGGAGTGTGTACAAAGGAAGAGGTTAGCTAAGAAGAAGTGGGACATTGAGAAAACCGAAGAGAGTAAACAGGAGTACAGGGAGACACAGCGTAAGGCAAAGGTAGCAGTGTCAAAGGCCAAACAGAGGGCATATGATGACTTGTATGCTCGGTTGGAAAGTAAGGAGGGAGAAAATGATTTCCAGGTTGGCACAGCAGAGAAATAGAGATGGGAAGGACGTGCAGCAAGTTAGATTGATAAAGGACAGAGAGGGAAATGTATTGACTGATGACAGAAGTGTGCTGGGAAGATGGAAAGAGTACCTTGAAGAGCTGATGAATGAGGAAAATGAGAGAGAAAAAAGAGTAGAAGAGGTGACTGTTGAGGACCAGGAAGTAGCAAAGATTAGTAAGGGTGAAGTGAGGAGGGCATTGGAGAGGATGAAGAATGGAAAGGCAGTTGGTCCTGATGACATACCGGTGGAGGTATGGAAGTGTCTAGGAGAGGTAGTAGTACATTTTCTGACAAGAACATTTAACAAGGTCTTAGAGAGTGAGAGGATGCCAGAGGAATGGAGGAGAAGTGTGCTGGTGCCCATTTTTAAGAACAAGGGAGATGTGCAGAGTTGTGGCAACTACAGAGGGATAAAGTTGATGAGCCATACGATGAAGTCATGGGAAAGAATAGTGGAAGCTAGACTAAGGGCAGTGGTCAGCATATGTGAACAACAGTTTGGTTTCATGCCAAGAAAGAGCACCACAGATGCAGTGTTTGCCTTGAGAATGTTAATGGAGAAGTACAGAGAAGGTCAGAGGGAGCTGCATTGTGCCTTTGTGGATCTGGAGAAAGCATATGACAGGGTGCCGAGAGAAGAATTGTGGTATTGCATGTGGAAGTCTGGAGTGGCAGAGAAGTATGTTAGAGTGGTGCAGGACATGTATGAGAGATGTAAGACAGTGGTGAGGTGTGCTGTTGGTGTGACAGAAGAGTTCAAGGTGGCGGTGGGACTGCATCAAGGGTCAGCTCTCAGCCCCTTCTTGTTTGCTATGGTGATGGACAGGCTGACAGACGAGGTTAGACAAGATTCCCCATGGACTATGATGTTTGCAGATGACATTGTGATCTGTAATGAGAGCAGAGAACAAGTGCAGGAAAATCTCGAGAGGTGGAGGTATTCCCTGGAAAGGAGGAGAATGAAGATTCGCCTCAGTAAGACAGAATACATGTGCATGAATGACAAGGACCCAAGAGGAACAGTGAGATTACAGGGAGCAGAGATAAGAAAGGTGGAGGATTTTAAGTACTTAGGCTCAACAATCCAGAGCAATGGAGACTGTGGAAAAGAGGTCAAGAAGCATGTGCAGGCAGGTTGGAATGGTTGGAGAAAAGGGTCCGGTGTGATGTGTGATAGGAGAGTATCGGCAAGAATGAAAGGAAAAGTGTACAAGACGGTGTTGAGGCCAACGATGTTGTATGGGTTAGAAACAGTGGCCCTGGGGAAAAGACAGGAGGCAGAGCTGGAGGTAGCAGAGATGAAAATCTTGAGGTTCTCTTTGGGAGTAACGAGGATGGATAGGATTAGGAATGAGCACATCAGAGGGACAGCACATGTAAGACGTTTTGGAGACAAAGTCAGAGAGGCTAGATTGAGATGGTTTGGACATGTACAGAGGAGGGATAGTGAGTATATTGGTAGTAGGATGCTGAGGCTGGAACTACCAGGCAGAAGGCCTAGAGGAAGACCAAAGAGACGATTCATGGATGTGGTGAAGGAGGACATAAAGGTCGTTGGTGTAAGAGAAGAAGATGCAAAGGATAGGGTGAGATGGAGGCAGATGATTCGCTGTGGCGACTCCTGAAGGGAAAAGCCAAAAGGAAAAGAAGAAGATTCGATGTTATATATCAGTGATTGTGAGTGGCAAAAGTATGTGAAACTTAAGTCTTGGAGCTTAAATGTAATTATTGTTTATGTTTCATTTTATTACAAGGGTGATCATATACAGTCCAAGCAGTGCAAGTTGGTATCTGAACACTGGGCAGTGCATTACTACAGGAAGTGTGCATGCAGCAAGTGTGTAGGAGGCCATGGAGCATTGAGCTGTTTTCATTATTTGTGCAAAGATGCACTGAGGATCAATAAATGGGTCACTGTACTCAAAGTTACATATTGTGCTGGCCATTGGTGTAATTGTTTTCCCAGAGCACACTTCCCAATAAGTTTTCCCATTTCACCATCAGTGGCTAAATTAAATGTAAAGCTACACCTAGTGATTAGCAGTTAATCTGAAGATGCAAATAGAGCCGGGTATTTTAAATCAAGAAGATGGCAAACACGTGTACTCGTATGTGGATGCATTAAAGAACTCAGATCTTTATTCATTCAGTCATTTTCTGAATTGCTTAATTCGAATTAGAGTCATGGGGAGATCTCAGCCGATTCGGTCAGAGGACAGCCTGAACAGCTCGCTAGGCCATCGCACTGCAGAAACATTCTGACAGCTATGCAGCCTACTCTCGACAAAAGTCAGCAATAGTTATTTTACACATCTTTCACCATAGACAGTGAGAGACATGGCCAGCCTTTGACCCAGTTAGCTGAACTGGGGGGTAACAACCAGTTGAAAGTGGGGCTTGAACCCCAACCTTGGGATCAGTAGTCCAGCACCTTTACCACCAGGCCACCACTGCCCAGAGCAGGATCCTACTAAAGTCTATTCTTCACAAAACATTTGCTTGGTTGTGTATTACGGGAAAAAAAGGCAATTTCTGATCATCTCATCAAAGAGTTCTTACTGCTCATTAGTCTGGAAAGCAAACCCATCTCTAAAGCATTTGATTCCACAGTCAGACAGGAATTCAAGATCATTGGACCTTCCCCAGGAGTGGTTGGCCTACAAAAATCACCCCAAGAACAATGTCTGTAATAGTCACTAAGTTCACAAAGAAACGGAAGGTAACTTCAAAGCAACTAAAGCTCACATTAAGTAATGTTCATGTCCATGAATCCTCAAACACTGAACAACAATAGTGTACATGGCAAGTTTGCACGTCGAAAGCCACTGCTTTAACTGCCCTTTCATCGTTTTTCTAAGATCAAATGGTGACATCAGACATCTACAGGGGAAAATTGTGGATGAATGAGATGGCTTTAATATAACTTTTTGATTAAAATGAGTTTAGAGAAGGAAAATACTGCATTCCAGCATCTGAACCATATTCCACTGGTGAAACATGGTTGTTGTAGTACCATGGTTTGAACCTGTTTTGATGATTCTGGACAGTTTGACATAATTGATGGAATCATAACATCTAAATTATACCAGTAAATCCTCATGGATAATATCAGGATATCTGTCTGTGAACTGGGTCTCAAGGGAAAGTGGGTCATGCAGCAAGGCATCAGCCATAAAGGTGCAAAATATTCTACCAAATTATGTTTAAAAAAGAATAAATGTTGTCTCGGCCAAATCAAAAGTTCTGACCTTAATCCAATAAAGATCTTCAATGAGGAAACATTTCATCTAAGGAAACCCACCAATATCCCAAAGTTAAGGCTGTTCAGTACAGAGGGGTAGACTACAACTGCAAAACAGTTACACCATAGATGTTTTGTTTGCGTTATCAGTGCACAAAGGGGTCTGAAAGCAAAGGTTCACATACAAAGGTTTCGCCACTCACAGATGTGTAATCTCATTTAATTGTCTGATCCAGGCAACTCATTGTGCGGACTATAAGGCGCACCAGGCTATAAGGCGCACAAAGCGAAACAAAATTCGGATAAGTCAAATGTTATTCAACTCCCACAATAACTGTCAATATTGTTCACTTGTAACAATATGAAACAATAAACTTGCTTTTTTAGTTCATTCCTCTTCCACAAGTCCATCCAATTCTTCATTTTCAGTGTCTGAGTTTAATGGTTGCATGATTTCGACAGAAAGCATGCCCGGATCCTTCTAATTTTGAATGACCTATTGACACCAATATCTGGTGGTTGGAGTTTGTTGGTTTAATCCACCTGGAATTTCCAACCTGGTGTCAAACTCATGCCAGAAAGGGCCATGTGGTGTCAGGTTGTTTTTTTTTTTCAACCAAGCAGCAGCACACCTGACTTTGCTCATTTAAACAAACCTTTTGAGTGTTCAGGTAGTTGATAGGTCAATCTGTGTGCTCTGGAGAGCAGTGGTCACCAACATGGTGCCCGCGGGCACCAGGTCGCCCACGAGGACAACATGAGTCGCCCACAAGCCTGTTCAGGGGTCGGGAACCTATGGTTTGCAAGCCAAACGTGGCTCTTTTGATGACTGCATCTGGTTCTCAGATAAATCAGGTGGCCTATAATTTCACTGTCCTTTAAATAAAAATACAGAAAAAAGCCATCAAATAAAACAAAAACATAAATAAATCTCAAGCATTTCAATCTATACATCTATTTTCAATGCCACTTGTCACTGTGGTGTGCAGCGGAGAGCCAATCCTTTCTGTACTCCAGTGTGTGTGGGCGGGGCTGATACCTTGAAACTCTAATTTTATTGGATTATATGCAACAGTCTGCGCGAGTTGTATTTGGGTAAAGAGGCAAATTTCCCTCGTTTTGATCAGCTCATGTGCAAGAAGCTTCAACCCGCAGACCAGCTGATTGCCTTGGGACGCGCTTCCTGTCAAATAAACACTGCAGCGTGTCAGTCCTGTCGTATTGACCATTTGGCTCCACATGCGCACTCGAGCAGTCCTTCTCACACCTGAAAAGCACATACAGTACTTGTCAAGTCTCATACATCAGGCATGAGACTCACGCATTTCATCTCCTCCTCAATCTCTCACGCAAGGTGTCTAAAATCTCACGCATTAATACAATTACTGTATTTCCCAGTTTTATTATTATTATTTTTTATTTTTTAAGGATGTCAGGAGGCAGTGGTGGTCTAGTGGTATAAGGTGCCGGATCACTGATCCAAAGGTTGGGGGTTCGAGTCCCACTCTCCACAAGGTTGTCACTGTCCCCCCCCAATGCAGCTAACTGGGGTATCAAAGGCCGGCCATGTCTCTCACTGTCTATGGTGTGAGGCATGTAAAAGAACCATTGCTGACTTTCGACAAGAGTAGGCTGCAAAGCCCTCAGTGTGTTTCCGCCATGCGATGGCCTGGCGAGCTGTCCAGGGTGTACTCTGCCCTCGCCCTGAGTTGGCTGGGATGGGCACCAGCCTCCCCACGACCCTAATTAGGATGAAGCGGTTACAGAAAATGATGAATGATGAGGATGTCATTTCCGAGAGCAAATGCCATTGGCTGGCTGTCTTTTACGTAAACATACACCTTCTCTTTCTGCTTCTGGCTGTGGGATCCTTTACCGTAAAATCAGATACAGAAACGCACTTAAAAACTGAAGGTTGTGAAACTTGCTCAAATGGTGTTTTCATTTACTAATTTAGTTAAATGTAGATTTAGTTAGAATTGTTAACATTGTTAATAAGTTTCAGTTTGTAATTCCATGTGTTGTTGCAATGTTGCTGCACAGGATATTTGCCATCTATATGAGTAGATTCATTAACATGGTTAATTAGTTTCAGTTTGTAAACTAATTGTATAGTTGCAAAGTTGCAGCATATGATATATGCCATCTATCAGCAAAGACAGCAAAGATTATTATGAAGAATTATTTGGATAAAACTTCAAAAAAGAGAAATGTTACAATTAATACTTTACTTTAGTCCACCATATTTTAATATATATGTTATTAGTTTACACTTCATGTTTCATTGGTTCTTTCATTGAAGATTTTATCTACGTTACATAATTAAATCTTAAAGATGTGTGCAATTTTGTATTTTTCCCCCTATGTCTGTGTTTAATCATGACATATAAAAGTCGCATGAAATGGCTTAAAAATCACTCTTAAAAACCCTTAAAATCAAAATTTTATCCATTTTTGTCCAGGGCGTTGCCCTGGACCCCTGATTCTCACTCTATTAATCTTAGGGCAGTGGTTCTTAACCTTGTTGGTGATACCGAACCCCACCAGTTTCATATGCACATTCACCGAACCATTCATCAGTGAAAAATAAAAATATGATTTTTTTTACAAATTCAAGACACAGGTACTGTTGTGTTCTTGTATTCCCATCTCCATGCAGTTTCACGAAGTGTTCCTTTAGTTTTGCTGGTGTGAGACTAGAGTTGCTCAACTTGGCATTGCAAATCATTCAGATAGGATGCTGAGTCCCATCACGTTCCGTGATGCATGTGAATCCATGTTGTACATATTCGTCCAACCACTTTCTTTATTTGCTTGACATAGTTAGTATGGATTAAAATATTCCGAAAAAAATCTCACGACTTCACACATTGCCTACTGAGCGCGCTAAATTCCCCGCGGCACTGATTGGCCAAGCTATGTAATGTGATCATCTGCAGCCAGTGATGGCCAAGCGGGGCGTGTCATCACTTATTGACATGATGAGTCGGGTGTGTCCTGACCTCCGTGGCAGAGACTCCGCCGAACCCCTGAGACCGACTCACCGAACCCCTAGGGTTCGATCGAACCCAGGTTGGGAACCACTGTCTTCGGGGTTGACAGCTACGAAAGCATCAAGCTCAAGTCGTATTATACTCTAAAATTGTTGGTCTCAGTATTAAAATATATATTTGGCTCTCAGAGGATTAGATTAAATTTTTTTTGGCTCTCTTAGTCAAAAAGGTTCCCAAGCCTGACATAGATGAATATCAATAATTATTAATTTCTTTCTTCCTTTCGGCTTTTTCCCTTTTCTCTGGAGTCGCCACAGCGAATCATCCGATTCGCACGTTTTGATTTGGCCTAGGTTTTTACGTCAGATGCCCTTCCTGTCACAACCCTTTTTTTTTTTAGCAAGGGACAGAAACACACTGACGGCTTTGCAGCTACTCTTTACGAAAGTCAGCAATGGTTCTTTTACATGCCTCTCACCATAGACATGAGAGACATGGCCCGCAGGGGGGACGGATCGGGACAGTGACAACCCTGTGGGGACTTAGGGTTGTCCCAACCTTAGGGTCAGCGATCCTGCGTCCTATCCACTAGACCACCACTGCCCTATCAATAATTATTAATAATAACATAATTAAAGGTAAATTGAGCAAATTTGTTATGTCACAAATGTGTATCGACCTGATAGCCCTTCACATTAATTGGTACCCAAGAAGTAGCTCTCAGTTTCAAAAAGGTTGGTGACCCCTGCTGTAGAGAGACCGACCAATCAACTCCTTGAAGACTCAGATCAGTTGTTTAAATGAGCAAAGTCAGGTGTGCTGCTGCAGGGTTGAAACAAAAACCTGCAGCCACATGGCCCTTTTGTGGCATGAGTTTGACACCCTGCCCTAAATGGACGAGCTTTAATAGAATGAATTACTGTCATAATAAAAATACTTTAATACTTTATAATAAAAACTACTGCAATAATAAAAAGATTGTTGATCCCTATGACTGGGTTAGAATCTTAATCCATCCTGTGTTATACGTCACACATCAACTGTAGACTTTTGTGAACGACCAAGGTTGTATTCGCTTTGTCCCACTAGGCGATCCGTACTTCTGTCCACGGTCACGTGGTGTAAATAGCACATTTTACCGCGAAAACTTGTTTGTTGTGCGGACGAGATAACTTAATTGTTAGTTCATTCTTTGTGAGATATATTCAGTAGCTGCTCAGTAATGTTTTGCGAGAAGGCAGTTGAACTTGTAAGAGAGCTTCACCGGATGAGTGATGGCCAGTTACCTGCTTTTAACGTACGTATATGATTGTCCTGCTGTCAGCACTTATTATTATTAATATTATTATTATTATTGTGAACCTTTTAATTTCATACATGGATGTATTACACATAGTGTGCATGATATCTAGTGAATAATAAGCTGCTACAACGGGCGGTTGGACTTAGTTTCAGAATATTTACATCATAACGTCGAATTTTAAACATCGTCCTAGTTTTTTGTGAAGTCGTGTGACATAGTTATAGCTAAATAAACATCTCATTAATCCATAAAGAAAATTTAGTGTCATTATTTGCACCAGAGATGTTTATTGTATATTTTTTGTCTTTCTTGGCGCAATCATTTTACATTTGTCATTGTCTTGTTGCTTTATTTTGTCTTAGCCTACTTCCGGTACAAAAAAAAACAAACAAACATCCGGTTTCGCGCGGGAGCGTTTGCGTGTGATTGGGTCTGGGGTCAGAGGTTAAAGGTTAAAAGTGTTTGCTACCCTGCTGGTGCCCTCTGGTGTGCGCGCGTTTCGCAGGGCGCTGGTTTAGAAAAATGTTTATTTATATTACTGATACAAAATCTGTGGCGCTTTCATAAGTAAAGCCTGTGCAAATATCGACTGTCCCTCACAAATAAATAATAACACCATAAATCAGTGGATGAAACCGTCTCATGGTTATAAAATATTGTTTTATATTATTTAAAATGATTAACAAAATAAACACTATTAAAAGTGCTTAGTAAAGCTTTTTCTCGAAAAACAAACAAAAATCCCTCTATTGTAATTCAATTTGAATTAATTAAAAAACATTAAGAATCGTGATCAATCATGAGTACAATCTTCTTTTACTTTCGGCTGCTCCCTTCAGGGGTCGCCACAGCAAATCATCCATCTCCACCTCATCCTGTCCTCCGCATCTTCTTTTCTGACTCCAACGACCTTCATGTCTTCCTTCACCACATCCATAAACCTCTTCTTTGGTCTTCCTCGAGGCCTTCTGCCTGGTAGTTCCAACCTCAGCATCCTACTGCCAATATACTCACTATCCCTCCTCTGTACATGTCCAAACCATCTCAATCTAGCCTCTCTGACTTTGTCTCCAAAACATCTTACGTGGGCTGTCCCTCTGATATACTCATTTCTGATCCTATCCATCCTCGTTACTCCCAGAGAGAACCTCAACACTTTCATCTCCGCTACCTCCAGCTCTGACTCCTGCCTTTTCCTCAGCGCCTGTTTCTAATCCATACAACATCGCTGGCCTCAACACCGTCTTGTACACTTTTCCCCTCATTCTTGCTGACGCTCTCCTATCGCACATCACACCGGACACTTTTCTCCAACCATTCCAGCCTGCCTGCACACGCTTCTTCACCTCTTTTCCACACTCTCCACAATCATGAGTACAATCATTGCAGCTAATTTAAACACTCTACTTTACGCTCACTATATTGTGGTGGTCTAGTGGTATAGGGCGCTGGATCGCTGATCCAAAGGTTGGGGGTTCGAGTCCCACTTTCCACAGGGTTGTCACTGTCCCCCCCCCAGTGCGGCTAACTGGGTTATCAAAGGCGGGCCATGTCTCTCACTGTCTATGTTGAGAGGCATGTAAAAGAACCATTGCTGACTTTCGTAAAGAGTAGCTGCAAAGTCGTCAGCGTGTTTCTGTCCCTTGCTAAAAGGGTTGTGACAGGAAGGGCATCCGACGTAGAAACCTCTGCCAAATCAAACGTGCGAATCAGATGATTCACTGTGGCGACTGCCAAGTAAAACGGAAAAAGCCGAAAGGAAGACAGACTTTACGCTCACTATATTAAAGTAATATTTCTTTCTTCTCTTTGGCCTTTTCCCTTTTATCAGGAGTCGCCCGCAGCGAATCATCTGATTCACACATTTTGATTTGGCATAGGTTTTTTTTTTTTTTTTTTTTTTACATCGGATGCCCTTCCTGTCACAACCATTTTAGCAAGGGACAGAAACACGCTGACGACTTTGCAGCTACTCTTTACGAAAGTCAGCAATGGTTCTTTTACATGCCTCTCACCATAGACAGTGAGAGACATGGCCCGCCTTTGATAACCCAGTTAGCTGCACTGGGGGGAGGGGGGGACAGTGACAACCTTGTCGGGACTCGAACCCCCAACCTTAGGATCAGTGATCCTGCCTGCGCCCTATCCACTAGACCACCACTGCTCCTACTATATTAAAGTTATACAGTGATACCTCTGCTCACGAACATAATTGGTTCCTAGAAAGTGTGTGTGAGGCGAAAAGTTCGTCTTCCGAACATTTATTTCCCATAAGAAACCATTAAAATGAGAATAATCCGTTCCCAGGTCCCCATAAAACATAATTTTCTACTAAATAAGCCTTAAAACTACACAAAAATATACCTTATTTTATGTATAATAAATGTCTATTGTATTGTAATTAAAGAAATAAACTGTACTGTATAATAAAGTCGTTTTATTTACCTTTGTGATGGTAGTTGATGGCTTGATGGAATGGAGTGGGAGGAGGAGGGAGGGAGGGACTTACTGTTTGGAAGGAGAGTTTGGAAACGCCTACTGTTTGGAACCACCCTTAGCCACACACGCACCCTTAATAGCTTCCTTGTTCTTAAGGATGGGAGCAATGGTAGACTTAGCGTACTGGTACTGGGACGCTGAGTCACACAAACGCACACCTCGTTCGTGTTTTTCAATGATCTCCGCCTGTGGTGTGTCTTTTTCGGTCCCATAATAGCAAAAGTACACTCAATATGGTCCAAAATGTCTAGCAAACACAAACCACTTCCGCATTCAAAGAAAGGGGGTGACGAACTGTGACGCCATGAGCGTGCGTCAGCTTCTCGTGGCCACCACCGTGGTGCTGTTCGACCGCGTGGTTTGGTTCGTCCGCCGAAAAGTAGTTCGTCAGCCGAGACTATATTTTCGCGAATTTAAAGTTCTTGAGGCGAAAAGTTCGTGAGCTTAAGCGTTCGTCAGCCGAGGTTTGACTGTATAAAATTACTAAAAAGAAAAAGTTTAGTCATCTGTATCAAACGCTGAGAAGATCAGCTGAGATTTCTTGCAATAAGCTGCATAAAAAATCCTGGTTCTTCATCAGAACTTAAACCTGCAGCACTGTTTTTTTTTTTTTTTTTAATAGAAACTGACTGAAGCCCAAAAGCATTTAAAGCTAAATTCTGAAGTCGACCAATATTTTACATGTATTTCTAACATGTGTTCAACTCAAACGATGCACAGCCGTCTACAGAACAGCGGCCTTGAAGTTAGAAAAAAACCTGTAGAAGAAAAGCACTGTGTGATGCGCTAGTTTTGTGTCATATGAAATATGCATCAACTGCCTAGTACCAAAAATAAGTGACAAATTGCACAAAATAAAGCAGTCAGGTCCTAAAACAGGGCCAAGAACACATGTAGGATAGAATGAATTAAAAGATTTTAAGTAAGTGGTATTCTTGTTGGGTTTTTTTTCTATGTGCTTGACAGGTGCTAGTCAATGGTTTGAGTGACTCATGTATGTGGTGCACAAGTCTCATTAAAAAAAACATCAGTTGTCAGTCATGTAAACACATTGCACAAGAAGAGTTGTTTTCTAACATTCGGAAGCAAAAGTTCAAGCACAAAAATACAAACACTGTGATTTCGTGTTTAGAAAGTCACCAGATAACATCACATACTAATTTATATAGTCTGTCTTAAATCTTCAGGACCATTGACAAGACATGCTAGTGGGGTAAAAATATTTAAAACACTTAATAGTCCTAAAATAGTTTTTGTCGTCATTTTTTTTTTTTTTTTTTCATCTTCTGTGCTGCTTTATCCTTCAATAAGGTCATGGGGTGGTGGTGGTGGTGGTGGGGGCTTTCCCAACTGACCTTTCCCATCTGACTCTGGGTCAACCCTGCCTTCAAACTGAACAGCTTTCCAGACCAATGCAACACACACACACACACACACACACACACACACACACACACACACACACATTCACATCTAGGAGAGGTTCGAATCAGCCAGTCGTCCTGAAATACTGTACACGTCTTTGGACTGTAAAATACCGGCGTTCTCTGAGGAAACCCCCACAAGCATAGAAATGCTTGCAAACGCACATGAATACCCTCACCAAGCACAGGGCTTGAACCCAGGACCTTCTTGCTGTGAGGTGGACGTTCGAACCACTATGATCATCACTATGATGAGTTTTTCTGTTTGAAAGTAATTGATAACATTTTTATTTAAATACGACAGTATTTGATTATAGTACCATTAACTATTTGTACTTACAAAAATATAAAAAGACTCCAAAGTGGCACAACAAAGTCATCCAGAGATTGACTTTAATTCCTTGTGATGTCACAACTCCCCATGCTTTCTCTGCCCTATCAATCACACCTGTCAATCATTGGTATCTTGAAATTAAAGCAATTGTGATGCAAACGGTCTTAAAATGGGATTGGCGTTTTGGAAACGAAGTGATCAATGTTGGTTATTAGTGACACTTGATTTTGCAAGTAAAGCTCATTCAAGCCTTGCATTGTGGCATTCTGAACTCGTATAATCAGCTGTGATGTTCTTGTTTCTGAATAAATACAATGGTTGTCTCAACAGGAGGATGGTATTCGACAAGTGCTCGAAGAAATGAAAGCTTTATATGAGCAAAACCAGAACGATGTGTAAGATTAAAACCATCTCATACTTTCATAGTTGTGCTTCTCATGAGGAAAGTCTTGCATCAATAACCACTTTGTTTCTGAATTCTTTGAAAGAAACGAAGCCAAGGCTGAGGGCAGAACTGAACTAATACCAACCATCAAGTTCCGTCACTGCTGCTTGTTGAGGAACCAGCGATGTATTGGCGCCTACCTGTAAGTTGTTTATCTGAAGTCCAGTATTTCCAAATGCAACATTTTTGTTTTACTCGCCTTCTTCCTTTCCACAGATATGACCGGCTCCTGCGAATCCGTGCTCTTCGATGGGAATACGGCAGTGTGTTGCCTACAACAATTCGGTTCCACATGTGTGCAGAGGAGGTGTAGTGGGGTTTTTTTATGCTAATAATTTGACAGGAGTGTTTCCCAGTAATTTAATTGATGTCTCCTTCACTAAATCAGTCCTACATACTTGAACTCACAGATTTCCAGCCCTGGTCCTATAATACCCCCTGCCCTGTGTATTACTGTTCTGTTTATAACACACTCAGCAGTTAATCAGCTAAATACAGGTTGATTTTTGATTGATTGATTAACTGTTTGGGTTTTTACACCCGAGCGTAGCGGCTCATCAGGCCGGTGCTTATCCCCGGTTTCCGTAGCGTGAAGCAATCAGGAGTTGAACTCCTCCTGGATGGGACGCTAGTCCGTCACAGGTTATCTTCCCAGTATATTTTTACTGGTACCCATTTATACTGCTGGGTGAACAGAGGCACATTTGTGGTTGAGCCCTTGCCCAAGGGCCTCGGCACAGTGAGGGTCTCGGTGGGATTTGAACTCACAACCTCCCGATCATGAGCCCGACACTCTAACCACTACACCACCGGCTCCACATATACAGGTATACCTCGGCTTACATCATTAATTGGTTCCAGGAGAGCCGACGCAAGTCGAAAACAACTTAACTCTAATTAGCTTGTCTCTAGGCACGCCAAATTTACTTGTATATTATTTATATAGAAAGCCCTCGTTATTCATGGGGGTTACACCTCCCTCGCGGATCTTGGAAATCCGCGAATTATTGATGCGGTTTTAAAACCCCATGTATGATATTACATGTGCTTAAATATGCTTGTTAAACACATTCTATAGACAGTCTTGCTCATTAATACAGTAATAATGCAGTAAAATGTAGTAATGATTAAGTAAAAACTTTTTAAATTTTGTACTGTGATCATATTTATTAATGAATAAAGCACTTGGGGCTCCTTACCAGAAGCTAGAGAAGATTCAGGGCGATTGAATGACATACGGCTTAAATAATCATTAAAAACACACAAAAATGTGACTTCACAATCCAAGCAATCACGTATGCATGAATCATGACGTGCGCAGAAGGAGAAAAAAGAAAAAGGGGGGGGGGGGAAAAAATTTGTACACATTTGCAACCAATCAGCAGGAGGGAGAAACGAAAGCTTTCAGCCATTGGCTACATTTGAATCACATGCCAGTAATGTTGTGATGTATAATTTGACGGGGCTGCCGCTAATTCAGTGCTTCTAAAATAATGGGGCATGATTATGATTGACGTGAACTTTATTTTTTTTCCATTTTTGAAGACATCTTAAGTCAAGGTATACCTGTACTGTAGTTGTTTTTGCTTTGGCTCACCCCAAGTTTGCTCCTTATTTCCAGTTTTGAACTTATATATTTTTTCTTTCTATAATCTCTATAGATATATCTATATAGATATATATGATATATAGATCTATATAATATATAATATATATATTTATATATATGTATATATATGGAGATGAAAATGTTGAGGTTCTCCCTGGGAGTAACGAGGATGGATAGGATCAGAAATGAGTATATCAGAGGGACAGCCCACGTAAGATGTTTTGGAGACAAAGTCAGAGAGGCTAGATTGAGATGGTTTGGACATGTACAGAGGAGGGATAGTGAGTATATTGGCAGTAGGATGCTGAGGTTGGAACTACCAGGCAGAAGGCCTCGAGGAAGACCGAAGAAGAGATTTATGGATGTGGTGAAGGAAGACATGAAGGTTGTTGGAGTCAGAAAAGAAGATGCGGAGGACAGGGTGAGGTGGAGGTGGATGATTTGCTGTGGCGACCCCTGAAGGGAGCAGCCGAAAGTAAAAGAAGAAGAAATGTATATATGTATATGTATATATATGTATATGAATATATATGTATTTATATATATATTTATATAATTTTTTTTGTATATATATATATATATATATATATGGGGCAGTGGTGGTCTAGTGGTATAGGGCACTGGATCGCTGATCCAAATGTTGGGGGTTCGAGTCCCACTACTCTCCACAAGGTTGTCACTGTCCCCTCCAGTGCAGCTAACTGGGTTATCAAAGGCGGGCCATGTCTGTCACTGTCTATGGTGAGAGGCATGTAAAAGAACCATTGCTGACTTTCGTAAAGAGTAGCTGCAAAGCCGTCAACGTGTTTCTGTCCCTTGCTAAAAAGGGTTGTGACAGGAAGGGCATCCGACGTAAAAACCTCTGCCAAATCAAAACATGCGAATCAGATGATTCGCTATGGCTACTCCTGAGTAAAAGGGAAAAAGCCGAAAGGAAGACAGACAGATATATAGATATAGATATAGATATTTATATATACACACCCCTTTTCTTTCATCTGTTTAGTTGGAGTGGTTTAATCAGTATAAGAGGTCACTGGCCACGTATATGAGGTCAATAGGAGGAGAGGAAGGTTTGGACATAACACAAGACATGAAACCACCTAAAAGCCTGTATATTGAGGTGGGTCATGAATTAAATATGAGTCACAGCTGCAATAGATAATTCTGATAGTTTCATCTCATGATTGGATCAATTCCTGTACCCTGCTCTCCTCCAAGGTGCGATGTCTGAAAGATCACGGCGAGTTTGAAATCGATGATGGAACAGTTATTCTTTTAAAGAGGAATAGTCAGGTATGAAGACTGATACCAGAATGTGTTAATATTTACAAAAGCATATGTGAAGTGAAATTACATTAACACCGAGCTCTGTCTTCACAGCATTTTCTGCCCCGATGGAAGTGTGAACAGCTGATCCGACAGGGAATACTTGAACATGTCATTTCGTAACGTGATGTCACCTCAAGCCGGATTTGACAGTTACTTACTATAAATTAGCATTTCTAAATGAATATGTATATTAACTCGAAAGCAGCCATCAAATCAATCTTCAGATGTCTTGCCGGGGTAGAATTTTGCTATTAAATTTTGCACAGTAAACACACACACACACACACACAATATCTATTACATACACTGTTGCCTTCTTTTTAAATAAATGCAATAAAAATAGGTAGAGCTGTTGTGTTTTTAGGAGAATCAATAAAATTACAGCTTTTGCAAGACAGAACAATTTATGAAAGTCACAAAGGATTGTACAGTAGTACATCATGATTGTGCAAATTTTAGTACATCCTGTGTGTCAGATTTATACAAGTGAATCATAATACTGTGCCTTCAGTTGATACTTCTGAATAGTCAAACGCCCTTAAAACGTCTTCTTGATTTTGTAATGAATACTTATTTACAGTCCATAATGTTTAATTTACCAAAAATTAAAACAATTTGACCATTTGTAAAATGTCGTTGCATTAAATATAGCCTTGAATGTTTACTCCGATATGAGAGTCTCGGAAGAGACCTCCATATAAGTTCTATGGGTTTTCACAAAGTTGTCACTTTACATGATCATATAAACTCAGTATGAAACCATTTATAGAAAAATACCCTGTCCATATTACAATTGTCGTGTATGTCAGGTCTGTAAAATCGCCAATGATTGTATTTCGAAGTGTCACACCAAGGGTAATTTTTTTTTTTTTTTTTTTAATTTATTTATCACGGTCGTTCTTAAAAAGAATGCATCTGAAAACACTCATTGATATTTCATTACTGTTAAAGGACATGTGTGGCTGACACACTGAACGCAGAGAGGGAAGCAGGTGCAATTTTGCACAGGAGTTTGTTGAGCGCGGTCACCTTCTCCTCCAAAAGGAAGGACGACTTCTCTGCACTTTTCTGCCGCTGCTCCGTTATCTGCAGAGCCTTCATTAGCTCAGCATTCTCTACATACAGGTCCTTCAGCAGCAGGTCAGACTTGGTATTCTTAGACAGCTATTAAGAGAAGAGGTTTGACCGTTTCAGTACAATAGCCATGAGTAAGGTACGGTACATCACATGCTATACTTGCGTCCGTTTAATATTATAAACTCACCTGATCCTTCAGCTGATTAACCTTCTCCTGCAGCATTAGTTGTGCAGCCTTTAGCTTGACTTCCACGTCATCCATCCTGTCTTGCATGTTCTCCATCACTTTTTCATACTGCTCCTGTTTATTAAAAAAAAAAAAGTCCAAAAGGTGACTGCCGATATTTAGTTTTCTGATAATTCATATTTATTATTTACATATAGTTTCATATGTCTGGAACGACCCATTTTCCGCCTATAACCAGCATGTAAATTTGTCAGGGCAATAATTGGTACAGTGGTACCTCACTTTACGAAAGTCTCACCAAACGAAAAATTCAGGTTACGAAACGCATTTACCTAAAATTTTTATCTCTGGGTATGAAACAAGTTCACGTTACAAAAGCGCCGTGTTAAAAATTCAAACACTCCATTCAAACAATGCGCGAGTTGCTTTCCCATTGGTTGTCTCCCAACACCCACCCCGCTGGCCTCCCATTGGCTAGGAGGGAGCTGAATCTCCATAATATTACTGTACCCATAATGCTTTGCATGTGCCTTCGACCCATTGTTCGTGTCACACGTGAAGGAGAGTTGTACTGTTGGTTCGTGACGTTTTTTTTTTTGAGTGTGCTAATTGCAGCGTTACTTTTCGTTATTAATCATGAGCCCCAAGAAAGTGATTCCCGGTGAGACCGAAAAGCAGAAGCGGGCTCTGTTATCAATTAAAGTAAAACAGGAGATGATAAAAAAATATATATATATATATATATATATATATATATATATATATAAGAAAGTGGGATGCGGTTGAGTGAAATCGCAAAGGAGTATTGCCGAAAGCCCTCGACAATCAGGATGATATTGAAGCAAAGAAGAGGTCGTCACTGAACTACGAGATGGAGAGACTGTTACTCCTTTGGATAAAGGAGAAAGAAATTGCCGGAGATACAGTGACGGAAAAAACAACCGCCATATTTAAGAGCCTTGTGAAGGAAGGTAATTTTCTTTTAACACATTTCATACATATTTCATACAAAATTGGTGTACTTTTATAATTTTTAAGGGGTTTATGGGGGTAGTGTTGGGAGCCTTGGAACAAATAACGCGCTTTACATGTAAAATGTGGTTCAATTTACGAAAAATGCAGGTTACGAAAAAAGCTCTGGAACGGATTAATTTCGTAAAGTGAGGTACCACTGTACTTGTTTTTCAAAGAATGAATGACGTCACTAATTGAACTCCACACTATTATTTTGAACACGAACCTTTCAATTAGTGATTCAAATCACACACAATCAGCAACATACAGGTAGGTCATGATTGTTGGGTCTGTTGGATTCTATTCCTCGACTACACCTGATAGCAAATTATTTGTCATGTAGAAATATCATTTCTACCAAATACAGTAACTGATCAGGTTAGTGATGTCTGACTGCCATCATTTTGAACACTGTACTTTATTTATTTTACTTTTTTTTTTCCTGTAGTGTACACTTAATACATACACACAGTATTCTACCAAGCTACAATTTCGCAATCCAAATATGTGAACGTTAATACCCAGTTCAATTCCATTCTTGCACAGTAAAATAATCTTATTTAGAAGGATACAGTCCTGACCAGTGATGTTAGAATACTTTTCCTTTTGGCGCTTTTTTTTTTTTTTTTTTTTTTTTTTTCAGCAAATAATCTGGTTCGCATGTTTTGATTTGGCAGAGGTTTTTACATCGGATGCCCTTCCTGACACAACCCTTTTAGCAAGGGACAGAAACACGCTGACGGCTTTACAGCTACTCTTTACGAAAGTCAGCAATGGTTCTTTTGCATGAACCTCTCACCATAGACAGTGAGAGACACGGCCCACCTTTGATAACCCAGTTAGCTGCACTGGTCAGACAGTGACAACCTTGTGGTGAGTAGGACTCGAACCCCCAACCCTAGAATCAGCGATCCAGCATGCTATACCACAAGGCCACCACCACTAGAATACTTCTCATCTCGAGTATATACTCCATTTTAAATAGACAGTTTTGGAATAAGCCAGTAAAACGTTGTCTAACTGTATACATCGACAGATATTTTCAACTTCTGACTACTGATGGCCCCTTTACCTGAGAGGAAAGACAAATCACTTAGTACGTACACAAATGTTTGCAATGCAGATAGCTCAATGGTTCTGGTGTGTGTGTGCTTGTATGTGTTATTTGTACCTGCTGAAGGTTCAGTTGGGTCCTGGCTTGCTGGGCCTGAGAGTGAAGCTGTAGCTCCAGATGCTGTTTTTTACTCTGCTCTTCAGCCAGTTGAGTATGTAATTTAGAAAGGTGCTCCTGGGTATTGTGACCAATTTGCTCCTGTAACTGCTGCACTTCACGAACATGCTGTGCCTGTTTCAGTGATAGAGCAGTGTTTGCCCTCAAAGCCTACAAAAGGGAGGGGGAGGGGGAAATATATCTAGCGGTTGGAGTTCTTTGATTAATCCACCAGGATGATGGTAAACTCTGAATGAGTTTCCTTCACTTGGGTTTTGACGGTATTATTGAGATGACGTCGTGCAGCTTCATCCACACAAGGCGCACGGTCAATTTTTTTTGAAGATGAAAAGCTATGAAGTGCGTCTTATGGTCCGAAAAACACGGTAAACATTTTAAATACACTGAATTATCTTCCCTTTAAAAACGTCAGATTTAAACCCCACCAACAAAGTTGGGGTTAAAGTGTTGCTAAATAAGTTAAAATTTATCAAGGACTTCCTTACCTGCTCTTCTGCCTCGTGCTTAGTGGCCTCCAGTTCAGCTTGTTTGTTTATCAACATAAGGCTTTCATGCTTCAACCTCTGAAGTTCTAACTCCTGGGCATGCAGCTTGGACTCTGAATCTTTCAACTATAAATAAATAAATGAAAAAAAAGTCAACATAATCTTCAGTGTGTGGGCAATACAGGGATCACTCACTTTCCGCAGTTAATGGGGACCGAGACCCTCCCCCCGCGACCACCACCGATTTCCGCAAAGTAGGATCGACCCCGCTGACTGACGTATAAGTACATGTATATGTGTATATAATATCAATAAATACATATTCAATGCTGTAAATTCTTATAATAACAAAAATTCAAAAATATTGCATAAGATGTAAATAAAATATAAATACACACGCATACAGATGCGCGCACACACAGATTCGCACCTCACATAAAAATGGAACTACAGTAGTTTTGTTGGGGGGTTTTGGGTTGTTTTTTGTTTTTGTTTGGGGCTTTTTTTTTTTTGCATACAGTAGGCCCTCGATATTTGCAGAGGTTCGGTTCCGGCCCCTCCCGTGAATGAAGATAATCCGCGAGTTCTGTACCCGGAAGTAAAACCCCATGTATCATATTTCATGTGCGAATGATCAACCAGACGTAAAATACTATGTATCTATTACATGCACTAAAATATGCTTCTTAAACACATTCTATAGACAGTCTTACTCATTAATACAGTATTAATGTAGTAAAATGTAGTATGATTAGGAAAAAACTTTTTAATTTTATACGGTAATATTAATAAAATATATAAACATACAGCATACTTTATCTAATATTATATATATATATATATATATATCCACACACATACATACAGTATGTATATGTTTTCATTTTGAATGTACATTATCCAGTTAAGCTCTATGATGCTGCTAAGCGCCGTCTCTTCTGAAGAAATAAGACTTTCTCCTGAAGAAACGACAGTTTCCTCTGAAGTGCCTGAAGAGGAATAATCATCTGAACTGTTGTAAAGTTGGAGTATTAAAGTCTTTTTCAATTATTATTCCAGTACAGTACCGATGTTTAGAATGTTTGTGTGTGTGTCTGCTTTTTCCGCTCCGGCTGAGGGGCGTGGCTGAGCTGCTCAGACTGAATGCAATTCATACTTGAATGAAGTCATCTCATTCACTCCCTATAAACAAACCGCACACTCACCTCAATTAAAGCGCGCTTCTTAAATCCTTCCCCTCTGAATGTGAGGCGTTTGTTGCAGGTGACTAAAGGAGCTTGTGAGACGAAGCGCGGCTTATCCGGTAGGGGTGTCATTGAAAACCTATTATTGGTATCGTTATATTGATAAAAAAAAATTCCAATGTATCGATACATTACAATATTGCTGTACTGTTCCATAAATGCATTAAATCGAACAGACTAAGATATATTATAGTAGTTTGTATAATGCATTGAATATTTTATAATAAAGTGACCAATTACTAAAGCCAAATCTGAAATAAAAGGCAGGAAATAGTTTTCCACCGACAAGATTTTAATTAACACCTTTTTGTATTTAACAAATCTATAAAACACTTGTTTACTAGTTAATTTCAAGCAAGTTATTTCTATTCTACAAACACTTGTCAATTGAAAAGTTTAAAGATATGCATTTTTACAATTCATAATTATGATGCAAGAAGATGCACATATCTGCATTATCCGGTGATAAGTGTCTCTTCTTGTTCAAAATGTTACGTGCTGTTGAGAACACACGCTCTGATGGCACACGAGAAGTAGGGACGTACCATTTACCATACAGAGAGGTGGGACGTACCATTTACTAGGGGTGTCATTGAAAATGGCATTTACTACAGACGCTGTCATGAACACAGGAAGCTTGGACTAACACTCAGCATTACGCTAAGCTGGTTTTCGACTGAAACTATATAACGTGTTTTTGTACATTATTCAAAAGCCGTCAACGTGTTTCTGTCCCTTGCTAAAAAGGGTTGTGACAGGAAGGGCATCCGACGTAAAAATCTCTGCCAAATCAAAACATGCGAGTCAGATGATTCGCTATGGCGACTCCTGAGTAAAAGGGAAAAAGCCGAAAGGAAGACAGACAGACAGACATTCAAAGATACCACTTGCTCTAGTATTATTTTAATTAAAACAGCTTTGTATGAAAACCTCTGCCAAATCAAACGTGCGAATCAGATGATTCGCTGTGGCGACTCCCGAGTAAAAGGGAAAAAGCCGAAGACAGACAGACAGACAGCTTTGTATGAAATTTAATACAAGATTCATTTTATATAACATTAGAAGTATCGATATCCCTTTTATAGGTATTGCTTATAGATCGACATAATTCTATCGATGATATTCCGATTATCAATGACATCCCTATTATCCGGACATTTGATCTTTCAAGTGTGCAAGCTCCGTTTGTCTTATTTCTTCAGAAGAGACATCCAACGTCATTACCTTTCTAGCGCTTAGCCAGAGAGGACGCATAGCGTTTGAGTGACATCGTAGAGCTTAACTGGTAATTAAAACACACTTAAAAAAAAAGGCTCATTGACAACTTGTGCGCGAATGAGGAAAAAGGGGCATTACATCATCTCAACCAATTAACAGGAAGGAGGACAGCCATTGGCTGAAATTGAATGACGTGTCAGTTGCTTGGCAGTCCGCGAATATTCAAACCGTGAGTGCAAAACCGTGAAAACTCAAGGGCCTACTGTAATTGGTCTTGTTTTGTGGCATTTACCTTAACTTCCCCCCTATTTTTCCTTAATTTCCTCATTATTTTCTATTTTTCGATGAATATTTTTGAAAAACCCACGATGCACTAAAGCGCGAAGTAGCAAGGGATCACTGTAAACTGTATGTATCTACACATAATTTCTATGTCTGGCTACTTTCACCATTTAAAGTGAATTAGACTTACCTTGTCAAGAAGCTCTTGAGAATGCGCCTGCTCACACTTCACCTTTTCCTGCAGAGAACTGGATGCTGCCTCCTCCTTCATCTTGTGAATAAGCTCCACGTTTTGTTTCTCCTTAACAAATTCATGCATCCTGGTCTCAAGCTCCAGAACCTGTGAAAAGCACAATAATAAAAGTTTTCTCTCGTTGCTCTCTTAATACAAAGCCAAACATGTTATATATTTATTTAACAATGTTCAACAAACTCACAGTTCCCACCTTGTTTTGAGAATCCTTCAACAGCATTTGCTGTGTATCAATCTCCTTTATTTGAGCTTCTTTTTCTTTGCACATTGACTGAATCTGAGAATGAAGCTGTGTTGACTGGTCTTCCAGACTGCTAACACACTCCTGGAGTTTGTTAAGCTGGAATGGGAATACAGTTTGTTTTGATACTAAACCATGGATGGCAAGTTCAAAAGCTAAAACGTACTCATTGTCAGTGCTTCTCACCTTTATATTTCTTTCTTCTACTTCTTTCAGTAAGCTCTCTCTGTCCTGGGTAAGCGACTGGTTTTTCAGAGTTAGGTTTGCCAGTACTGACTCGATCTCTGTCAAGTGTTGAATCTACCAAGCAGAATATGTAACGGGGAAATATTACATTTACAGTGTACATTTGTTTCTAATTATTTGTCTACGTAAACCAGTGCTTCTCAATTATTTTCGGTGGTGCCCCCTCTCAAAAGGGGGGTGGGGGTGGGGGGGGGCATTTCACGCCCCCGCACCACCCCACGAGTGACTACAAATACTGTAGTATTATTTGTCTATTAAATTGTTATTAGTACACCTCTGCATAATATTGTATCTTTAACATTAAAAACAAAAAAGAAAAACTTCATTAACATTTTTAATCTGTAACAGAAAAAGATTTAAAGTGCACCAATGTGACTGAAATTAAAAAAAAAAAAAAAAATTCTTATTTAAACTCATTCAACGTATTTAGGTCTTTTTATCTCCGTCTCGCGCCACCTTTCTCTTCGTTCCTGTTAGAAAGTTTTCCGTGTTGTTTCTTGAGGGTTTGTCTACTGCACTTCATATCTTTTGCTTGTGCGGAAAAACCCCTACACCATAGCACGCAATGAGAGCGCCGCTGCCAACTACTGGAGTGGAGGTGCGATTACACTCAATTCTCGTACACAATTCCAGAAAAGCATGTTCCCAGGGTCATACGCGCTCCCCTCGGCATCACACCATGCCTCCCCTCGGCATCATACTGCACCCCCAAGGGGGGCGCGCCCCACTATTTGAGAAGCACCGACATAAACCAACCTTCACACATTTAAATACAGTACCAAACAGAAAGAAACAATATAAGCCCATTATGTTTTGGTCAAGTGATGTAAAAATACCTTATCTTTGGCTTCTTTCAGCTCCCTTTCTAGATGATTCTTTTCATCATGCTTACTAGACTGTAGCTGTAACTTTTCCTTCTCTAGACTTGTATTTATGTCTTGGAGCTCTTTGATGAAGATCGTCGTTTCTTCTTGTACTTGACACGCCTGGGAAATCCTTTCAGTCAACATCTGCACTGTGCCTTGTTCGGACTGGAGGTGAGAATTTAACTCCGCGTTCTCGTTACTAAGCTGCAAGTTTCGGGCACTTAACTCCAACACCTCTTCTCGAACCTTAGAGTTCTGTTTTTTTTTTTTTTAGAGAGAGGACAGCTAAACCATGACAAGGGATTTCACAGAAATATGTCTATATAAGAAACTTAATCAATGACATTGTCTTGCCTCTTTGTGCAACCTTTCCTCTTCCTCCTGAGTTTTAAAATATTCTTTTTCCATCTCCTCAAGTTTCTTCCTGGATGGACAGTTCAATATTAAAATCACAATAAGCTCAATATCTTTATGTAGCTGCATTGCTCAAACAGCAGTATCTGCTGTAAAACGTCAAGGCCATTCACCAAAAGGCAGACATGGACAAAAAAAGCTAAAAGCTGAATGAGGAACATACAGTGAGTGGGAAACAGTAAATTTGGATATTTATGCTGCATATTAATTAGGATATCTGTAATAAATATAAGCGAGTAGCAGTCAGTTCAATCTCCTGTTTTGTACCCATGCTCTAGTTTTCAAAGAATTCATTAAGGTTTCTCTAATTTATTTATTACACCACAGTGTATTGGGTAGAACAGAGATGAAAATGTTGAGGTTCTCTTTGGGAGTAACGAGGATGGATAGGATCAGGAATGAGTACATCAGAGGGACAGCACATGTAAGAGGTTTTGGAGAGAAAGTCAGAGAGGCTAGATCGAGATGGTTTGGACATGTGCAGAGGAGGGATAGTGAGTATATTGGTAGTAGGATTCTGAGGTTGGAACTACCAGGCAGAAGGCCGAGAGGAAGACCAAAGAGGTGATTTATGGATGTGGTGAAGGAGGACATGAACGTAGTTGGTGTAACAGAAGATACGGTTTAGATAACGGGATAAGGAGGGGAATGAAGGTTAGCCTCAGTAAAACAGAATACATGTGTGTGAATGACAAGGACCCAAGAGGAACGGTGAGGTTACGGGGAGAAGAGATAAAGAAGGTGGAGGATTTTAAGTACTTAGGGTCAACAATCCAGAGAAGTGGAGAGTGTGCAAAAGAGGTGAAGAAGCGTGTGCAGGCAGGTTGGAATGGTTGGAGAAAAGTGTCCGGAGTGATGTGTGATAGGAGAGTATCGGCAAGAATGAAAGGAAAAGTGTACAAGACGCTGGTAAGGCCAGCGATGTTGTATAGTTTAGAGACAGTGGCCCTGGAGAAAAGACAGGAGTCAGAGTTGGAGGTAGCAGAGATGAAAATGTTGAGGTTCTCTTTGGGAGTAACGAGGATGGATAGGATCAGAAATGAGCACATCAGAGGGACAGCACATGTTAGATGTTTGGGAGACAAAGTCAGAGAGGCTATATTGAGATGGTTTGGACATGTACAGAGGAGGGATAGTGAGTATATTGGTAGTAGGATGCTGAGGTTGGAACTACAAGGCAGAAGGCCTAGAGGAAGACCAAAGGGACGATTCATGGATGTAGTGAAGCAGGACATGAAGGTAGCTGGTATAAGAGAAGGAGATGCAAAGGATAGGGTGAGATGGAGGCAGATGATTCGCTGTGGCGACCCCTGAAGGGAACAGACGAAAGGAAAAGAAGTATACAGGGATCCCTCGCTACTTCGCGCTTCAATTAATGCGGCTTCAGTGCATCGCGTTTTTTTAAATAAATATTCATCGAATTAAAAAATATAAGGCCAACTATGCGAAAAAAAAATCCTAAACAAACACAAAACAGAAGGGCAGTGGTATAAGGCGCTGGCTCGCTGATCCAAAGGTTGGGGGTTCGAGTCCCACTCTCCACAAGGTTGTCACTGTCCTCCCAGTGGAGCTAACTGGGTTATCAAAGGCCGGCCATGTCTCTCACTGTCTATGGTGTGAGGTATGTAAAAGAACCATTGCTGACTTTCGACAAGAGTAGGCTGCAAAGCCGTTGGCGTGTTTCCGCCCTGCGATGGCCTGGCGAGCTGTCCAGGGTGTACTCTGCCCTCGCCCTGAGTTGGCTGGGATGGACACCAGCCTCCCCGCGACCCTAATTAGGATGAAGCGGTTACAGAAAATGAACTGAACACAAAACAAAAAACAACCCAAAATCTTCCATCAAAACTACTTACATTGTTGCATCTGTGTGTGCAAGCGCATTTGCCCGCATATGTATGTGTGCCGTCTTCTTCTCATGCAATACCATCTGTATGCGCGTGTGTACAGACCCTCCCCAGCTGACCAACAAGTTAGGCTCAGGACGGCCGTTCTTAGATGAATTTGTAAGTTGTTACAGGGCATTCTTTAGAGGGGAACATACGTTTCAACCTTGTATAAGTAATCTATACGAGTTGTACTGTATTCTCTCTCTCTCTCTCTGCCCCCCCCCCCTCCATAATCTATGTCCCGTGCTTAAGCTCCTGGTTGCTCTCAAGCACAGCACAGCAGAACTGATCAGAGTTACAGAGAGTTTCACTCTTATCCAGTTCATTATAATACTGGAGTCAATTTGTTTCTTCTTTGAAAGTTTGGGTATGTGCGTCTCTTCCCGGTGTAAAGCAAGTATCAGCCACGCCCCCCTCTGCCGGAGCCTAGTATTAGGTGTACCTCAGGATAATGTTGAATCATATTTCATACTTATGATCTATCTTTCTGTAGATTTTATTCCATTTCTATTTCTACTTGTTCTTCAATCTAATTTCACTTTGGACATGTTGGTATCTCCGGATGTTTGCAAAACGAAATGTTGGTAAGTTGGGGAGCGTCTGTATTTATATTTTATTTACATTTTATGTTATTTTTTTTAATGTTTAATTGTTACTATAAGCATTTATAACATTAAATATGTATTTATTAGTATTATATACACATATACATGTACGTTTTCGTCAGTCGGTGGGTGATCCTACTTCGCGGATTTAAATGGTCACCTGGGGATCTCGGTCCCAATTAACCGCGGAAAGTGAGGGATTCCTGTATTGAGTACAAGACAACATTGAACAGAATGAGAAAGGAAATTGTAAGAATATGTAATTCTGTACATATATTTATAGGATTTGTTACATTACACTATATACCAGGATCCCTCACTTACCGCAGTGAATTAGTGAATTCAACCCACCGACTGACGTATACGTACATGTGTATATAATAACAATAAATACATATTCAATGCTGTAAACGCTTAACAAAAAATTAAACATTCAAAAATAATGTACAAGATGTAAATAAAATATAAATATACACACATACAGACACGCGTGCTCACACACAGATGCACACCTTGTAAAAATTTAATTCGTTTTGATGGGGGGTTTTGGGCTGTTTTTTGTTGTGTGTTTGTTTAGGGTTTTTTTTTTTTTTTTTTTTTTTTTTTTTTTACAGCATTTTCCTTAACTTTTACCCCCGATTCGTCCTTAATTTCCTTATTTCTTTAATTCGATTAATTTTTTTTTTTAACCGCGATGCACTCAAGCAACATGAATTGAAGCGCACAGTAGCGAGGGATCCCTGTAATTATAATAATGTCAAAAAGACCATGTTTTCCACAATTTTTACTTTTAGACAGACCATGTAATAAATATTAAAAGGCAGATTGTACCTCTTTTTGCTGACGTCCTCCTCCAACTTTATAACATCCTGATGTAAAACTGCCAACCTATCTTTCAGTGCACTATTTTCAGAAGTTACCTCATCAAGTTTGGCCCTAGAATAAGACAATGTTTCAGACATTAAACATTAGATTCGGATTTGGTTTCAAACTAGAGTCACGACTAGACTATTTAAAAAAAATAATAGTAAAAAGGAAATAATTTTATTTTAATGCAAAACAACATTTTAAAAAACAAAACATTCAGAAAGATTAGTTAGAGCGGATGCAAACACTGGATATTTTGCTGATAAAATGGGTTATTTGTCATTCATTTAAATTACATCATGCAGCGATTTAAAAACAATGCAGTCGTTAGTACAATGTAAACAAGAACTCGTTACAGATGATCATTTAAGATTGCTGAAAATGTGACGGGTTAAATGGAAATGCATTCCAGGACACAATCGGTGGTTAGAAAAGCTCTTGCAACTAACTACGTCACTGGATCTTTGCATCCGTGTTGTAGAAGCAAAATAATCAACACAGCGTGGATTAATCGGTTTTCTGTCTCCGTCATCTACCAGGCTGAATATCACAAACCTGTGTGGACTTGATGGGTCCATGACTGTTTCCAGGGCAATGACCAGTCTCTCCATCTCTAGTAACCTCGCCTTCATCTGGCCCTTTTCCAACTCATGTGCTTCCTTCAACTGCTGAAATTGTACCTGGGATTCCATTAAAGACTGCTGCAGCTGATTGGTGGTATTGTCTGCCTCTTCTCTCAGGAAGCACAGCTCTTTTTCCTTGTCCTCCAAACGAAGAGTCACAAGCTGTACTTCATCAGTCAGACGGTTGAAGTTTTGAAACATCTCCATCTTTTGGTGTATCTCATTCCAAAGCAAGCTGCTCTCTTTGGATTTGGCATCCAACTGAGTCCTGTATTCTAGCACTTGTTTGTCCCTGTGCTGTAATTCCACTCTTAGTAGCTTTAGATCTTCGGTAAGCTTGGTTGATTCCATTTTTATTTCCACAATCTGGGACAAATGTTGGTCTGAAAGATTTCTATAACTGGAATTCTCTTGCAAAAGGCAGCTCTTTTCTTCTCGCTCCAAGTTTAACAGAGTTTGCAGTCGAGTAGCCGTGCTTTTCTCCTGGCTTAGAGCATTCTGTAGGTTTTGAGCAGCATCATTCAACTGATCCCAATCCTCAGAGAGATTATGAAATTTTGCTTGTAGGTCTTTCACAATATTTTCTTGACTCCTCAGTTCCTCCATAAGTCTGTCTCTGTCCAATTCCACAGACTGTAGCTCAGAAGCCTGACTTGTCAAATCGTCATCTCTGCTTTTCAATGCCTCATGGGTCTTCTCCAAATTTGTTCTAAGTTCCTCAAGTTCCTCCTCTTGCTCCTCAATCTGTGCTTGCTGATGGACTATAGCAGATGAGAGATTACTGCAGTTTTGCTGCATTCTTTCCTTTTCTTTTTGCACAATCTCCATTTCCTCTCCAAACTTAGTAAGTTTATCAAGGAGCCCTTCTTCTCTCTTTTTGCCCTCGGCAAGTCCCTGTTCAAGCTGTGACACCTTGTCAAGAAGTGCTTCTTCCTTGTTTTTCTCTAGCTTTTTTTGAGAAAGTTTCCCTTCAAAGTCAAAATTAAGTTTGTATTCTAGCTGAGAAACTTTACTCAGAAGCGTTTGCTCCCTCTCGATCTTTATATCCATCTCCCTCTCTTTGGCATGCAGTTCTAAGGTAAGACTTTGGATGAGGGCATCCTGTGCTTTCATTGACATTGTGTTGTCTTCCAGTTGAACACACACTTCCTCCAGTTTTTCTTCCAACTGTCTCTGCAGCATGATTGATTCCTCCTGAGCTCTACATTGTAGCGCAACCTGATCTTGCATCTTGCTAATATATTCCTGCAGCTGCCAGATCTCTTCTTTGTGCTTTTCTGCCAGTTTCTTCCCATCCTGAGAAGGTTTGCTGAAGTTATGAGCTTGTTCCTCCCCCAAGTTCTCAGTACTGTGAAGGCGCTGCCTGCGCACCTCTTGCTCAAGTTCCTCCACTCTAGCCTCCCATGCACCCATTTCCCTGCAGTGATGCATGGTCTGTTCTTGCAGCCGAACTTGCTCACCATGCAGCTGTTGCAGCAAACTGTGCCGAGTCTCACTGAACTGAGCCTTGATTTTTGATAATTGTTGTTCCATCTCCTCCCTGGTACAGAGGGAGTATTATATCTTTATACAGTGGCACCTCACCTTATGATAGTCCCAGCAAACAAAAAAATCCAGGTTACGAAAAACATTTTCCAAAATTTTTTCTCTCTGTATACGAAACAAGTTCTCCTTACGCCAAAATGTGTCAAACACGCCATTCAAACATTCAATCAATGCATGAGCTGCTCTTCCATTGACTATCTCCCATCATCCCATCCCGCTGGCCTCCCATTGGCTAGGAAGGATGACGCAGCTCCCTCCCATTGGCTATCTCCCAACATCCCGCCCTGCTGGCCTCCCACTGGCTAGGAGGGATGACGCAGCTCCCTCCCATTGGCAATCTCCCAACATCCCACCCCGCTGGCCTCCCATTGGCTAGGAGGAATGACGAAGCTCCCTCCCATTCGCTATTATGGAGCTGCATCTCCCATAATGCTTTTCGTGTAAAGGACATAGTTACTGTTGCTTCATGAGTTTTTTTAGTGTGCTCATTGCTTTATTATTTGACTCAGGCTTTTAACCTTCCATAAACATTTGTAAGATTATAACTCCGCTAAGAAGATATGGTCAACACATGCGATTGTGATTTCCGGTGTGAGTGAAAAGAAGAAGCGGGCTCGTGGCATGCGGTTGAGTGATATCGCAAAGGAATACAGCCAAAGCCGTCTACCATCGGTACGATATTGAAGCAGGAGGAGGCCTTAAAAAGGTATGCTTTTATAATTTCTAAAGGGTTTAGGGGTAGTATTGGGGGCCTCGGAATGAATCACACGTTTTACATGTAAAATGCGGTTCAATTTATGAAAAATCCAGGTTAAGAAAAAGGCTCCGGAACGGATTAATTTCGTAAGGTGAGGTACCACAGTATATGCACATTTCCCTATGTGGACCTACCATGAAGATCCACATACAGTATAAACTGCAATACAAATGAAATTTCTAAAGTGGGACAAGCACATCATATGCAGAAGAATAACAAAAGAAGGATTACCTTTTACTTTTTGAAATATAATCCTACTGAAGTGAGAAATAAATAACGGACTACTGAAACAGTAATATTAAGCAGAGTTTTCTGTAACCTAGTGAGGAACCACCAGGAAAAGCCAAGATATGACTCATGGTGCCACAGTAATCACACACACACACACACAAGATAATAATAATAATAATAATAATAATAATAAAGTACTTAGCCAAATTTGCATAACCAAAAAGAATATGAACTACGTAGGCCCATTTTAAAGAAAATACAGGGATCCCTCACTTTCCGCGGTTAATGGGGACCGAGACCCCCCCCCCCCGCGATCGCCGATTTCGGTGAAGTAGGATCGATCCCTCCCTGACTAGCATGTACATACATGTATATAATATCAATAAATACACATTCAATACTATAAAAGGCTCATAATGACAATTAAACATTACAAAATAATGCATAAGATGTAAAACTATAAATACACACACACACACACACACACACTCAAATGCGCACCTCCCATGGAAAGTAGTTTAGTTGTAGGGCTTTGGGTTGTTTTTTGTTTTGGCAGGGTATTAATTAAGTTTTAGAGTAGAAGGAGAATATTGATAAGTAGGGGGTGGAAATTGTTTGAGGCAAGCATGGGGATGGGGTTGTCCCCTCCTGCAGAGGAGTCTGGGGGGCCACCCCCAGAAAAAATTCTAAAATTCATGTGCTCTGTGGTGCATTCTGGGCCAATATTTATGAGAAAATCAGACAAGCTAGAAGCAAATAAAACTAAAATTTATATTATAAAAATAGTATTTGTTATAAGAATAGTAGACTTCTTAAAGGAAAGTACATAAAACTTCTTATTTGAAAAATCTATTTTATCTAACAGTTACCTTACTAATATAGAACATTTGTGAATCAAACTGCTACCCTAATCTGTCAAAACTGTTTATGTAATATTTTAGGATTAATAAGATTAGGCTAGTTTAGCTGGGGCTAGTTTTCACTATTATCGCTCAGTGCAATCAAGAAATAATTTGTTTTCGGACATGACAAAACTTTTTTAGCCATTTCATGAGATACGGATGTTTCCGCAACAGTGGAATCATCGGTCTTGAGTCGCTTCCACAACGTATTTAATGTTGGTTGTTTAGATCTACAGTTGGCCCCCAATTTACGAAGACCCCTTTGTACAAAATCCCCGGATTACGAAAAACATTTTCTTGAGTTTACGATCCCTCAAGGAATCAAATTGAAGTTGAGTTTGTCAAGCAGGGAATGTGCTTTGAATTCACGTCTTGTGGGCGTGGCCCACAGTGCGTGCACGAGAGAGAGAGAAGGAATAACGTTTTAGTTTTTAGTTTATTTTTTTAAGTTGTTTTAATTCCGTAAATGGTCAAGCAGGGAATGCGCTTTGAATTCATGTCTTGTGGGCGTGGCGCGCGCGACAGAGATCGATAGAGAGAGAGAGAGAGAGAGAAGGAATAACGCTTTAGTTTTTAGGTTTTTTAAGTTTTTTTAATTCAGTAAATGTTTAATAAATGTGGGTGCATTTGAGCTTATCTGTAATTCCGATCCCTCAAGGAATCAAATTAAAGTTGAGTTTGTCAAGCAGGAAATGCATTTTGAATTCCATGTCTTGTGGGCGTGGCCCGCAGCGCACGCACGCAAGAAAGAAGGAGAAAGAGAGAGGCGTGTGTGTGTGTTAATAAAAATGTTTAATAATGGTTTAATTAATAAATGTTAATAAAATGGTTTAATATGTTAATAAAATGGTTTAATAACATTTCATACAAAATTGGTGTACTTTTATCATTTTTAAAGGGTTTATGGGGTATATCCAGTCCAAGGACTGGAGACTTGGAACAAATTAGGCGTTTAACATGTAAGATGCGACCCCTACTTACGAAATTCCCGCGTTACGAAAAGGGCTCTGGAACGGATTAATTTCATAAATTGGGGGCCGACTGTTACTTTGCTTCGGCGCCATGCTTGTCGGTACGACTCACATCAGTTTGGACTATACTTTATCCGGGTTTGTACAACCCGTCACGATCTAAATCTACACGGGAGCACAGGCAAATGGCGGCATGTATATAAAAACCGCGCTTTTGAATGAGGTAGCATAGTGCATCATGGGATATCGGAAGTGAACCGATTGAGAAATTATCAAAACAAGTGATTGTGTTGTCAAGTACATAGCTTAACAAAGCCATGAAAATGTTTTCATGTTTTATTAAAGATGATTATTATATTATTAAATATTATTTACCATCATAAAATATAACCGGCGCTAGGCTAATAGTAGCCTGCGCTTCCGCCGGTACTTAATGAAAAGTATGTTTTGGGTTTTTTTCCTCAAGTTTTTCCCTTGATTTCCTTATTTTTCTATGAATATTTTTGAAAAATCCGCGATGTACTGAAGCCGCAGGGACTGAAACACGAAGTAGCAAAAGATCACTGTATTCAAATAAATGTGCAATTAGTGTTGTTCATTATTATGGTCACTCTTAAGCAAAGAATCTAGCCAGTGTAGATAGACAGTGAATTAATGAAGTGGGTTATCTGCGGAGGTAACCCAGAATTTAAGGGTCTGATTTATCAATCAGAAGGTTGAGGGTTCTAGTACCACCAACCTGCCATGGTTGGGCCATTGAGCAAGGCTCGTAATTGTCAACCACTCAGATGTATAAATTAGATAAAAATGTAAGAAACTCAGGATAAGGCCTCTCTAAATACATCTTCAGATTATAAATCATTATCAAAAGTCGTTGATGCTTGAATTAAATGACAGGCAGACGAAATTTTTCACAGACACATGAACAGTCGTGATCGAACTAAGAATATGTAAAACTCAAATCTAATTTTATTTGTTTCCTTTCATGTACTAAAACACCTTGAAGACGAGCTGTTTACTTTCATTTCTGAATCAGAAGGGTCAACAGAACAAAAGCTGCCAGCTACACGGAACTGTGAACTGATTTAAAACCCACCCGCTTCCCTAGCTCTTTTTGCTTTGGTGCTCATGTAGTATATACAGTGGTACCTCGTCTAACAAGTGTCCCTTATAATGATTTTTCCATGATACGAGCTTTGAACCCAGCAAAAAATGTGCTCCATCCAACAAACAAAAATTCACTTTACGAATACCCGCGCGCGACTATAAATAGTGTTTACTGCACTTTATATCGTTTGCTCGGTGCTTTTTCCCCTACACCACAGCACAACAATGAGAGCACCACTGCCAACTACTGTTGTGGATGCACAATTACACTTAATTCTAGTACAGTATGGCAAAAAAAGCATGTTCCCTAGGGTCATATGCCCTCCCAGCATGCACCCCACTATTTTAGAAGCACTTGCCTTGTGGGAGCTCATCAAGAGCCTTTCCTTGCTGGCATTCGTAGCATGCACAGGTACAAAATTCTCCTCCTCCTCCTGTTACACACCACCTCCTGCCTGCCTACATGACATCTTCGCCACAGTTGATCGTAAGGGTTAGTTGACTTATTGTTTATTCTTATTTTGTTATTATTTATTATTATTGTTATTAATGTTAATGTACATGTATTATTATTATTAAATATTTATTGTTTTTACATGTTTATCTTAAATACATTAGGTCAAATATATGTATTTGTGGCAGGTTATACGAGTTTGGGAGGGGTTGGAACGGATTAATTGGTTTTCTGTTATTTCTTATTGGAGTAATTGGTTCATCTAATGAACTTTTCGTCTTACGAGCTCGCCCTCGGATTAAATTCATTAGCTGAGGTGTCAGTTTACTAAGCAGGTTTGGTTTATGTTGCACAAATTAATATTCAGTGACACCCTGTTCACCTTCGGTGCATAGTTGTTAAATTCCCAGGATGAGAGCTGGATAACAGTGGACAATAAAATTACTACTTAGATCGTAGTTAGATTTAAAATTGCAGTATGGCTTGTGGAAATGACTATTTACAAACCGTTTCCCAAAGAGGTAAAACGCTTTACAGGATTACCGTAATGCCGTCATACCTGAAATTTGTCCCCAAGTAATTAAAAAAATTGGATACATTTCTTTATAATCAGTTGCAGATTCTGAGGCCACAGAATGTCAGGGTGCACCCACCTAACAAGTAGTACTTCCTGGTCCATTTTCAGCTTAAGCTCTGCCTCAAGCTGCTCCTTCTCTGAGGTGAGGCGATGCACAATGTTACCAATCTCACGAGCATAATTCTGCTCCAGCTCTGCCTGCTCCCGCTGAACCCGCCGCTCCTGTTCAGGTCCCCAAGTCTTCATCTCACTCCTACTCTTCAGTTCTCCTTCCAACCTCTCCAAATTCTGGTGTAACTGCTCAAGCCGGACCTCTGCCAGAGACTTCTGCTCCTCTAGTTCGCTGATTTCCATCTTGTAGCCATGGGAAATTTCCTTACGCTCAACCTCCATGTTTTGCTTCATTAGCTCTATAGTGCGTTCATAGAAATTTACCTGTAGTAAAAATAAGAGTATCATGAAATTGTTCCACTATGAAGACACGTTTGAGAAAATTCAATGCAGAATTTTGTTAGAATATTCTCTGTGCAGAAATGTATTTATCATCTTTATGAAGCAAGAAATATTAATACATAAACATGTCATTTTTGTCTTTTTACCTTGGTTTCCAATTGGATTTTCAGATCTTGGATCTCTTGTTCATATTTTTCCTTGAGTTGCTCCATTGCTAGCTCTGTTTCAATGCTTACAGTGGGGGCTAAAGTCTCCAACAAACCTAAAGCTGTCAACATATATATATGTCAACATATATACAACCAGAGTTGGTGCACTTAATTTTTTTTTTACTGTCAGTTGATAAAATTAAAAATGGTTTGTTTGGTTGTTTTTTTTTTACCATTTTTATTCGTGTAATCCTTGATTTTGGGAGAAGAACCTCTTTTTATTTCAGGATCATCTAGAAGACAAATAGACAAGCAACTTATTTTGATTAAAAAAACATTTCTGGAGTGTACTGCTGTTAAATGGTAACTGATACAGTGGTACCTTGACTTACGAGTGTCTTTTATAACGAATTTTCCATGACACGAGCTTCGATCCCACCAAAAATCTGCCCCATCCAATGAGCAAAATTTTAATTTACGAGCTCTGTGGGGAAATGGCTTTTCCGGGCCGATTAGCCTTGTATTCTTCAGCGTGTATTCCTCTGCACTCCGAGAACACTTTGTGCAGTGCTTCTCAATTACTTTTTGTGATACCCCCTTATGGGGGGGGGGGCAAAAACGCACCCCCTGCATGCGCGCACGACTATAAATATTGTTTACTTTAGTTCATATCATTTGTTCGGTGCTTTTCTCCTACTCCAGGGTTTCCCAACCAGGGGTGCAAGACATCATTCCAGGGGGTACGAGAAGCAGCGCTGTAACTTTTGAAATAAATATCTTCTTTTGATAAAATTTAGTATGATTCCACATCCTTCATCCTTGAACAAAGTATAAGTAGTATGGGGTGCAAGGTCAGAGCAAAATCTTTTTAGGGGTGCAGGAGTAAAATATAAAAAAAAAAAAAAAAAAAAAAAAAAGGTTGGGAACCACTGCCCTACATCACAGGGAACACCTAGTGTAATTTGCCACTGCCACCTACTGTAGAGGATGCGCAATTACACTTAATTCTAGTACAGTACCGCAAAAAAAGCATGTTCCCCAGGGGCATATGCATCCGCCCTGGCATCACACCACACCCCCCCAAGGGGGAGGGGGGGCTCTCCCCACTATTTGAGAAGCACTGACCTTGTGGGAGCTCACCACGAGTCTTTCATCACTGGTGCGTGCACATGCACAACATTCTCCTCCTCCTTCTCTGTTATGCACCACCTAATTATTATGAAATATATATTGTTTTTACATGTTTATCTTTAATATATTAGGTCAAATTTACATGCTTGTGTCAAGTTAAATAAGTTTGGGAGGAGGTTGGAACAGATTAATTGGTTTTCTATTATTTCCTCTGGGAATTTTTGTTTTATCTAACAAACGTTTTGACTTACGAACTTTCCCTTGGAACAGATTAATTTTGTAAGTCAAGGTACCACTGTATTTCAAATTCATTAAAAGTTGTTAAAACTTAAATCAGAGGTTACCAGAATCTGACTCAGTGGTTAGTACCCTGCGGCTAGACCAAGCGTGAGTGGAAAGTATTTCCGTTGATTTTCTGGTTTTTCCACCTGAACCTTGATTTTTCAGCACTTCCAGTTCAGAGCTCAACTCATCATTCCTGTCTTGCAGCTCCTATTGCACACATGCTGCATTATTCAGTGGCATATAAACACCAGAGCACACAGTGAAACCAACTGAAGTTGAGATTTTAACATGAGGACACTTTATTAACATTACAGCAACTCTGATATGTTCAAATGGATACATGAAATCATGTCATTACTGTAACTGCAAGTGAACACAAATGCGAGCAATGGTACTCGATCATGGCTTTCTTACAGGTATTACACTAAGGTTTTAATGAGGGTATATGAACATTTAATGGACTCATTTGCTGCTTGGGGTCTGTCCATGTAATTCCAAGGTGAATTTCCTGCCGGGGAAAGTAATTATTCAAATTTCAAAACAAGAGTATGTAGCATATGTACTATAAGAATACATGGCAGAAAACACATTGTCGAAAATAATTAGCACACAGCACCAAAAAAAAAAAAAAAAAAGCCTTACCCTGCACTGCAGTTCATATTCCTTTATGATTCCTGAGAGATGCTCCTCTCGACTTATCAGTTCTGCATTGCTTGAACCACCGTACTGTCAGTAATACCAAGCACAGTTGTAATCATTAGTCACACCCATTTAGATTGTTGTCAACTGAAACTAAAGCTGAACAGGTTGAGAGCATTGTATAAGGGAATCAAAAAACCAAAATTGCTAACCTTGTCCAGTAGCGCATGATCTAACGCCTTCTTTAATTTACACGTGGTGCTTTCTGCTTCAGACAGTTTCCCTTTCAGTGCACAGATCTCCTCCTCTAATCGGCTGTTCTCCTGTAAAGTCAATCTGCCAAATACTTAACCTGACACCATACAGAAATGTACACCACTCACAATGAGTGAACAGCATCTAAATGAAGGAAGCCAGAACATTATGCAACAGGCTCTATTGCAACATCTAAGGGAAATAAAGTTGTTTACTGCTTAAAATAATAAACAAAAAAAAAAAAAAAAAAAAAAAAAAGTTAAGCCAATGTTTTACCAACCAAATATCTAAAAATCCTTGCTCACCTTAATGGCAATAGTGGCTTCTTCCTGCAAATTGGCTTCTTGTCCTTTAAGAAGTTCTACTTCCTCCATCAACTTGTCATGCTCCTTCTCGACTTGCTTCAGCAGCAATTCATTCTCTTGCTCCGTTTCACTTCTCAGGGCACTTAGCTTTCCACGGAACTCCTGCTCCAGATTCCTAAACAAAACCGCAATCCAAAAATTATCAAGATAATTTTATTATTTTACATATATACATGATCAGCTTACTTGATTTTAGACTCATTAAGTGACTCCATTGTGGCATGGCGGTCATCAATCTCTCTGACCAGCTGTAGGTTATGACGGTCAGCCAGTTCCAGTTGTGCCTTGACTTTGTCTCTCTCCTGACAGGCCTGATTTGCCAGCACTCTAAATAATAGATAGATGAAAGAGGCATCATCCAATCAGACGACCACACAATATGAAGGAAGGCAATAAGGTTTAATTACAAGTAAACCTTCATCTTTATATCCTGCTAGGAGTATGATCTACTCGAGATTATTATTTTATGTACAAGGAAAGTGTGCCCAAAAAGTGAATACAAGACATCCCATAAAATGTTTTGAATTATGGACAAATGCCTATGGACACCTACCCACAAACACACAAATGTACGTGCTCATCAATCCCACTCCAGATTTGGTTCCATTTTTTTGTTATGATAGCCTTCACTCTCCTAGGAACAAGTTCCTAATCTTATGTATTGTGGTTGTAAGGATTTGCTCATTCCCCACATGAAGATGTACAATAAAGTCAGGTGAGGTGCATCCCAATAGACACAATTCGCATCTCGGCTCGTGCATGGCATTATGGGATCTCGACTACCAAACGTGGCGGAAGTAAACCTTGATCTGGATGAGAACTGCACTATCGATGAGTTTAATTTATGGAAAGTTCCCGACCTTCGGGCGTATTGTATACGTAGGGGTCATCCCGATTGTTCCCACAAGCGTAAGGAGATGAACTTGTTTCACTTGCATTTGCAGCGACGTTACCAAAAGTGCTGATAACTTTTGTCAAAGGCTGAGGAATCTAAACAAGTCCAACATGACTATGCCAGCTTGTTGACATTTGAAGTGGATGAGGAAATCGTGACAATTTACGAACCCTTGGGACTTGACGACGGCTGGGATACAGAAAATGACGCCTTATCAAAGTGGCCACCATGTATGTACGCTGACAGAGCGGATTTTTTGATAATGAAGGACCAGGTACCCCTACTAGAGCAACTTCGTAATGACTACAAGGAAGATAAATACAAGTTTTACAGCTGCACCGAGTGATCTGACAGCTCTTGTTATTTACCTCTTTAATATAAAGAAAAATTTACATATAATTTGGCATCGCCGATGGTTATGGTACATTAACAGATAAATAAAAGGTAATATAGTCTATAGGGTCTATGAATTCGAATAAAGAACACTTTAATTATAAACTTACTGCTTTAATCCAACATTTGCGTCCCTCCGGATCCTTCAGCTCGGTGGGGAAGGTAAATAGCGTGAACGGCGGCCCACATGTACACGCGTTATTCCAAAATTTGCAGGCATGAATACTGCAAACTAGCTTTTTTTATTTCCAATGCTCGAGATGATACATGCCGTTCCCACAGTTCACTACGGCACAACTGGCATGTCAATAATTTAAGGCTTAAGGCAGACTTTAAGCGGCAGTTGTTCGGATGTGTTTCCATACAACAGCAAGTAACTGCAATAAAGTTTGGTAGCAGTGACCCTTGGATCAGCTGTTGGGTCACGTTCCCCGCACATGCGCGGTCGTAATGTGAATTGTGTCTATTGGGTTGAGTGGATTTGAGGTAAAGGCATTGTCAGAGTTCTTACAAGCTACCTTGGTATGTGTTTATGGAGCTCACATTTGTGCAGATCGGCATCATGATGGAACAAGATTGGGTAAAGTTTAATACTACAACATACAAAGAAATCCTAGACAATTCTGGACTCCCAACTTAGTGGGCACAGTTTGGAGAAATCTCACATGTTAATAATGGAAAGTTATTTAAAGGATATAGTGTATCGTGAATTTTGGGGACAATTAATGTGAACACAGTATCAAAAAACCTACTGAAGGAACTGGATCTCATCTTTGTAGGTAATGAGTGCAGCCTGGTGGATGCCATTGCCAGTGACCAGCAGCTCATTATCCAAGGCTAATGTGAGATCAGTAAGGCTCAGCCGTTCTTCCAAAGAAAAATCCAAAGTCTGCAGGGGGGTAAAAGTAGTATTAGTATATACTAAAAAGTGACCCAATCAGACCATCCCTATCTCGAAATTACAAAAAAAAAAAAAAATTCAGAGTGTACAAGGTTTGAATCAACATGACAGATCCTCAAAGTTAGTCATGAGCACCGTCATTATCACGCCATGGAAAAATAAACAAAAATCCATGTTTTTCTTGCACTTTCAATAATGTATGCCAAAACAGCAGCACACACAGAGGTTTTAGCTGGCTGAAAGCACGAGACTCACTGGCCTGCCTCACTGTAGTACTCAAAATTTGTAAATATAAACTCAATCATCCGCTTAATCCGGGGTCAGGTCGCAGGGGCAGCAGCCTAAGCAAATGAGGTCGGTTTTCCACTCCATTCTTCCCTCACTTGTGAACAAGACCCCGAGACACTTGAACTCCTCCACAAGGGGTAGGATCTCATTTCAAACCTGGAGGGTGCATTCCACCCTTTTCCGACTGAGAACCATGGCCTCGCACTTGGACGTGCTGATTCTCATCCTGGCCGCTTCGCACTCGACTCGACTGCGAATTTCTACAATTAAGAGATGGAGATCTCGGCTTGATGACGCCAAAAGGATGTCATCCACAAAGCAGAGACAAGATCCAATGGCCACCAAACCAGAACCACTCAGTTGTGCATACAAATTCGGTCCATAAAAATTATGAACTGAGTCAGTGACAAAAGACAGCCTTAACAGACTACAACCCTCACCGGAAACGAATTCAACCCGTTGTTACCAATACGGACCAAGTTCTGGCTCCAGTTATATAGCGACCGAATGGCCTGTAACAAGTGGTCCAGAACGCCATACTCCCGGAGCATATCCCACAAGATAGCCCGAGGGACAAATCCACAAAACACATGTGAACAGATTGATCAAACTCGCATCACCCCTCCAGGATCCTGTACAACGTAAAGAGTTGGTCGAGAGTGTCGCATATATGATGAAAACCACATTGTTCCTCCTGAATCCGAGGTTCGACTATCAGTCGGATCCTACTCTCCAGTAATTGAGGTACGGCCCCCAAGACCACATGATGTTGCAGAGACTTGTCAACCAAGACAGTCCTACAACATCCACAGCCCGGGGATATTCAGGGTGGATCTCATCCACCCGGGAGCCCAACCACCAGAGCTTTTTGACTACCTAAGTAACTTCAGCTCCAGTGATGGGAGAACCCCACCCAAACCCCCAGAGTATTCCTCCTCCACGGAGGGCATGTTGATGAGATTGAGGAGGTCCTCAAAATATTCCTTCTGCCTCCCGACGACATCCCCAGTCGAGATGAGCAGCTCCCTACTTACAATGTAAACAGTATTTGTGAAGAACTGCTTCCCCCTTCTGAGGCATGAGATGGTGGTCCAGAACCTTTTTGAGGCCAACAGATAATCGCTGTCCAGGCCCTTACTGAACTCCCATGCCCAAGATTTTGCATCAGCTCGGGCTGCAGCTCGTTTGACCTGCCGGTACCCATTTGCTTCCTTGTGAGTCCCACAGGCCAATAAGACCCGATAGGCCACGTTTATCAGCTGGATGGCCCCTTCACCGCCAGTGTCTACCACCAGGTTTGGGGTTACCACAGGCACCAATGACCTTCCTGCCACAGCTATGGGCTGCTGCCTCAGCAATGGAGGCACGAAACATGGCCCATTCAGATTCCATGTCACCCGCCTCCTTCAGGATGTGGTTGTAGCTCTGGCGGAGGTGGGAGTTAAAGGCCCCTCTTACAGGAGACTCCTCCAAACACTCCCAGAAGACCCTCACTACACGCTTGGGCCTGCCAGGTCTGGACGGCGGCCTCCCTCGCCATTGGAACCAGCTCACCACTAGGTGGTGATTGCTTGACAGCTCCACTCCCCTTTTCAGCTGAGCATCCAGAACATGCAAGTCCGGTGGAACGACTACAAAGTCGATCATTGAACTGCGGCCTAAGGTGTCCTGGTGCCAAATGCACTTATGGACACGCTTATGTTCAAACATGTTGTTCGTGATGGACAAACGGTGATGAGCACAGAAGTCCAACAACAAAATATCATTCAGGTTCAGACTGGACAGGCCGTACCTAGTGATCGCACCCTTTCAGGTCACACTATCATTGCCCACATGGACGTTGAAGTCTCCCAGGACAACGAGTGAGTCTCCCAGATGAGCGTTCTTCAACACACCCCTTAAAGACTCCAAGAAGGGTGGGCACTCTGAACTGTCATTTTGTGTATTAGCGCAAACAACAGTCAGAAACACCCCCCCACACACACACACACACACACACACACACACACACACACACACACAGGGAAGCTACCCTTTCGTCGACTGGAGAGAACTCCGTGTGGGCACCGAGAGGGAGGGGTGCCCACACCGGCTCACTGCCTCTCTCCATGAGCAACTCTAGAATGGAATAAGGTCTAGTCCCTCTCGAGATGGGTGGTTCCAGAGCCCAAGCTGTGTGTTGAGGCGAGTCCGATTATTTCTAGTCGGTTAAATAATGCGCTTTTGCGCAAGGGAAAAATAACCTTTAAAAAGTAAATATATAAATAAACCCACAAATGCACTAAAACACCTTCACATTTCATTTTGTTACTCTACGTTTGTTTCAAAACAGATGCTGTTAGCAAAGGATTATTATTAGCCTATCTGCCCAGCTTTGGGCAGAGTTGACTACAATTGGTTCTGTCTTCCCTGGGGAGCGAATTTTGGGGGCGGGGCTTGTGGAGCAATTATGCGACCCAAAACACAGTTTACCTAATCTGCCTCAGTGTCTTGGTTAAATTATGTACAGTTTTAGTAAGTTTGTATTTTCCGTAAATACCTTTATGGAATGCGGTTTACTTTTGTGTTTAAATGGGTATGCTGACCAAACAAGAGCAGGCGCCATTAGCTACATAGAGTCTCAGCGCTATTAGCTGAGCCAACACATGGAATACTTGATGTGCTTCAGTATCACAGTTAAAGAATATAAATATAAACAAACAAACAGAATCTCATTTTCATTATGCTTCTTTCTGTACAGTACCATCACTCCTCTGTAAAGATTTTAACTTTTTGTGTGTCCATCAGGGTTTAAAATAAATACATGCTTAAACACAGTCAATCAATCATTCTCTTTTCCTGTGCTTTTTTGTTCTGTTTGTAGTTTATACTAACAAAAATATAGCATCCCAGGTTTGGGGGATGTTGGAAAATTTAATATTCCCCTCAAAGCTCCCTCTCTGATAATATCCTGGGACATCCCTGCTCACCTTTGGTGCCTTATTGTTCATATTTTTACGAGAACACTAACCATATTGTAAATATTGCAGTTACCAATAAAAGCTTTAATCAAACAGCAGCAAACATTTGAACATTAAAACTAAATACTAAACTTTAAGCCAAATTTACTATAAAATTAAAACATACAAAATAACTATTTTAGGTAATACAGTGGTTATCATGATCATACATCAATCATATCTAAACCTCAAGCCAAATATTTGCCATGTTCTACAAACATACCCAATGGTTTGCTGACCCAAAAAAATAAATATTTTGAACATTTTCAAATATGCTTCCTGAAAATATGAACAAATAAATAAACAATTTAAAACTGTTCCCAAACACGTTCAAACTAACCTCTAAGGCAGTGGTTCTTAACCTGGGTTCATTCAAACCCTAGGAGTTTGGCAGAGGCCAAGACACAAACCCAACTCATATTCATGAGGACACGTCCCGCTCAGCCATCACTGGCTGCAGGTGATCACGCTACATTTCTTGGCCAATCTGTACTGCAGGAAATTTGGTGTGCTCAGTTGTCGAATTGAGGGGCAGTGGTGGTCTAAGGTGCCGGATCGCTGATCCAAAGGTTGGGGGGTTCGAGTCCCGCTCTCCACAAGGTTGTCACTGTCCCCCCCCAGTGCAGCTAACTGGGTTATCAAAGGCCGGCCATGTCTCTCACTGTCTATGGTGTGAGGCATGTAAAAGAACAATTGCTGACTTTCGACAAGAGTAGGCTGCAAAGCCGTCAGCGTGTTTCCGCCCTACGATGGCCTGGCGAGCTGTCCAGGGTGTACTCTGCCCTCACCCTGAGTTGGCTGGGATGGGAACCAGTCTCCCCGCGACCCTAATTAGGATGAAGCGGTTACAGAAAATGAACTTCTTTTCCTTTCGGCTTTTCCCTTCAGGGGTCGCCACAGCGAATCATCTGCCTCCATCTCACCCTATCCTTTGCATCTTCTTCTCTTACACCAACGACCTTCATGTCCTCCTTCACCACATCCATGAATCGTCTCTTTGGTCTTCCTCTAGGCCTTTTGCCTGGTAGTTCCAGCCTCAGCATCCTATGACCAATATACTCACTATCCCTCCTCTGTACATGTCCAAACCATCTCAATCTAGCCTCTCTGACTTTGTCTCCAAAACGTCTTACATGTGCTGTCCCTCTGATATGCTCATTCCTGATCCTATCCATCCTCGTTACTCCCAAAGAGAACCTCAACATTTTCATCTCTGCTACCTCCAACTCTGCCTCCTGTCTTTTCCCCAGGGCCACTGTTTCTAACCCATACAACATCGTTGGCCTCAACACCGTCTTGTACACTTTTCCTTTCATTCTTGCCGATACCCTCCTATCACACATCACAGCGGACACTTTTCTCCAACCATTCCAACCTGCCTGCACACGCTTCTTGACCTCTTTTCCACACTCTCCATTGCTCTGGATTGTTGAGCCTAAGTACTTAAAATCCTCCACCTTCCTTATCTCTGCTCCCTGTAATCTCACCTTTCCTCTTTGGTCCTTGTCATTCATGCACATGTATTCTGTCTTACTGAGGCTAATCTTCATTCCCCTCCTTTCCAGGGCATACCTCCACCTCTCGAGATTTTCCTGCACTTGTTCTCTGCTCTCACGACAGATCATGATGTCATCTGCAAACATCATAGTCCATGGGGAATCTTGTCTAACCTCGTCTGTCAGCCTGTCCATCACCATAGCAAACAAGAAGGGGCTGAGAGCTGACCCTTGATGCAGTCCCACCTCCACCTTGAACTCTTGTGTCACACCGACAGCACACTTCACCACTGTCTTACATCTCTCATACATGTCCTGCACCACTCTAACATACTTCTCTGCCACTCCAGACTTCCTCATGCAATACCAAAGTTCTTCTCTCGGCACCCTGTCATATGCTTTCTCCAGATCCACAAAGGCACAATGCAGCTCCCTCTGACCTTCTCTGTACTTCTCCATTAACATCCTCAAAGCAAACACTGCATCTGTGGTGCTCTTTCTTGGCATGAAACCAAATTGTTGCTCACAAATGCTGACCTCTGCCCTTAGTCTAGCTTCCACTATTCTTTCCCATAACTTCATCGTATGGCTCATCAACTTTATCCCTCTGTAGTTGCCACAACTCTGCACGTCTCCCTTGTTCTTAAAAATGGGCACCAGCACACTTTTCCTCCATTCATCTGGCATCCTCTCACTCTCTAAGACCTTGTTAAATGTTCTCGTCAGAAAATCTACTGCTACCTCTCCTAGACACTTCCATACCTCCACCGGTATGTCATCAGGACCAACTGCCTTTCCATTCTTCATCCTCTTCAATGCCCTCCTCACTTCACCCTTACTAATCTTTGCTACTTCCTGGTCCTCAACAGTCACCTCTTCTACTCTTTTTTTTCTCATTTTCCTCATTCATCAGCTCTTCAAAGTACTCTTTCCATCTTCCCAGCACACTTCTGTCATCAGTCAATACATTTCCCTCTCTGTCCTTTATCAATCTAACTTGCTGCACGTCCTTCCCATCTCTATTTCTCTGCTGTGCCAACCTGTATAAATCATTTTCTCCCTCCTTATTTTCCAACCGAGCATACAAGTCATCAAACGCGCTCTGTTTGGCCTTTGACACTGCTACCTTTGCCTTACACTGTGTCCCTGTACTCCTGTTTACTCTCTTCGGTTTTCTCAATGTCCCACTTCTTCTTAGCTAATCTCTTCCTTTGTACACACTCCTGCACTTCCTAATTCCACCACCAAGTCTCCTTATCTACTTTCCTTCCAGATGACACACCAAGTATTCTCCTACCTGTCTCCCTGATCACATTAGCTGTAGTTGTCCAGTCATCTGGAAGCACTTCCTGACCACCCAAAGCCTGTTTCAACTCCTCCTTGAAGACAACCTGACACTCTTCCTTTTTCAACTTCCACCACTTTGTCTTCTGCTCTGCCTTTGCCTTCTTCACCTTCCTCACCATCAGCATCATCCTGCACACCACCATCCTATGCTGTTTGGCAACACTCTCACCCGCTACTACTTTGCAGTCACTGACTTCCTTTAAATTACATCGCCTGCACAAGATGTAGTCTACCTGTGTGCTCCTACCTCCACTTTTATAAGTCACCCTATGCTCCTCTCTCTTCTGGAAGAAAGTATTCACCACAGCCATTTCCATCCTTTTTGCAAAATCTACCAACATCTGTCCTTCATGCTCCTGTCCCGGATACCAAACCTACCCATCACTTCCTCGTCCCTCTGTTTCCTGCACCAACATGTCCATTGAAGTCTGCCCCAGTGACCACTCTTTCACCTCTGGGGTACTCTGCATCACTTCATCTAACTCCCTCCAGAATCTCTCCTTCTCTTCTCGCTCACATCCTGTCTGTGGGGCATAAGCACTAACAACATTGACCATCACACCTTTAATTTCTAACTTGAGACTCATCACTCTGTCTGACACTCTTTTCACTTCTAGAACATTCCTGGCAAACTCCTCCTTCAAGATGACTCCGACTCCATTTCTCTTCCCATCCACACCGTGATAAAACAGCTTAAACCCTGCTCCTATGCTTCTAGCCTTGCGACCTTTCCACCTGGTCTCCTGAACACACAGTATGTCCACCTTCCTCCTCTGCATCATGTCAGCCAGCTCTCTACCTTTTCCTGCCATAGTTCCAACGTTCAAAGTCCCTACTTTCAGTCCTAGACTCATGCCTTTCCTCTTCTCTCTCTGGCAACGGACACGCCTCCCGCCTCTCCTTCTTCGACGTCTTCGACCAACAGTAGTCCAATTTCCATCAGCACCCTGTTGGTTGACGGCACTGATGGCGGTCGTTGTTAAGGTTACAGAAAATGAACGGAGTTGTCGAATTGTGACTGTTGTGATGGTGCTTCATGCGATTTCTTTCATAAATGTTTTAATCCTTACTATATTGAGCAAAAAAAAGAAAGTGGTCGGACGACCATGGATTCACATGTATAACGGAACGTGATGCTAGTCAGCGTCCTAGCTGCATGATTTGCAAAGTAGGATCAACTGAATCAGCTGATTGACGTATATGTACATGTATATGTGTATATAATATCAATAAATACATATGCAATGCTATAAATTCTTATAATAACAATTAAACATTCAATAATAATTCACAAGATGTAAATAAATAAAAAAATATACACACATACAGACACGTGCGTGCACACTCCGATGCGCACCTCACATAAAAATGTAAGTAATTAAGTAATGCATTCTATTGGTTTTGTTATTTGAACACAGTGATGTTAATGCACGGTTCATATTGGTGCCCCAGTAAAAACATATACCTAGGTCTTGAATTTGGAAAAAAAAACAAAACAAAACAAAAAAATCACATTTTATTTTTCAATAAAGAAGGGTTCGGTGAATAAGCATATGAAACTGATGGGGTTCAGTATAACCTCCAACAAGGGTAAGAACCAGAAGGTCACTAACGCTTCATCTAACGTTTGCCTAATATTTGTTGCCCAATCTCTGTCATCATGCAAAATAGTGCACGATAATAGCAAATGCAAAAGTTTTTTTGCTCGAGTCTTAAAAACCCTGGATGTAAGCCTTGAGTGACCTTGAGATAACCCTGGCACAACAGTTCCACAACAACTCTAATATCCATTACCTACAGCTTCCCCGATGACCCTGACAGATAAAGAAGTGGAAAATAAATGGTATTTATCCAGAGTGAAAACATATCCTCATATTTATATAAAAAGTTTAATAGTCTAGTGCAATGTGTTCTTTTAAATCTAAAACACATTTAAATAAATATATATCCAAACAAAATTTAGTTCTGACCTTAAGAATATCTCTGCTGTTACGGATTCCTTCTTCAGTCCAAAAGGTGATAACATGCTCAGGGCTGGTGCAGCCTGACCCATCATCCAGCCGAGTGAGCAATTTCTGCCCTATTGTGGCGGAGAGCAAAGAGGGTGAGGTGGAACGCAGAACTTGCTCCTCGAAGTCCTGAGAGATCACAGGTAATGACATTATAAAGCAACAATTTTTTACCAGTCCTCCATAAGAACGCTGAAAAAATAAACTTAAAAAAAAAAAAATAAAACACACAAAAACAAGTTTAAAGTCTCGTCAGTCCCATGCCTCCAAGAAACACAGGACATTTATCAAATGAGCATTGTTTCAAACAGCAGTAATAATCTGAAACATGCCAGTGTGGCAAGCTCCAAGCTCTTTAAAAATGGCTTGGCCTACTTTTTGAACAAATCAAAACATTCATACTACTTCAACACTGAGCGTGAATCAGACTTTATAAACATGCTCATTTTTTCTTTATATTTAATTTCAAGATTTCACAATTATTGGGATTCTCATCTACATTTTGAAAAGTCTTTGAGTAAAAAAAAAAAAAATTGTGTTTCTGTCTTCTGATAAGACTCCAGAATCAACAAAGCCACCTCATACAAGTCCAGAGTGCTGTCAATGAAGGCTTCAAAGTTGTCTTGAAGTTCCCATTTTACTAAATGACCAGATAAGATTTCTGAAGTGCAATACATGGTGTCCATTCGCCACACGATTACAGTTGTAGAAATGCACTCTGGGTTATGTTAAGAGCTGCAATCCAGGTAAAGCTCCACCTTCCCGGTTAATTTAATTACTTCCAGCATCTGCTGGCTTCAGATATTTGTCCTGCTACTGAAGCTGTTTAAAATGTCTTATCTGACCACAGGTCAACATTTAGCTGCCTATGTTTTCTGCCTGTCTGAAATTGGTTCCAAATAAACCATATTAATACACATTTGTTGTGTTTTAGTCACAGATTAATATCTTTAAAATAACATGTAGATGTCACTGAAAATGTTCTGGCCACTATCAGCACTCATACAGTCTTAAGTACAGTGGTAACTCACCTTACGAAATTAATGCGTTCCAGAACCTTTTTCTTAACCCGGAATTTTCATAAGTTGAGCCGCATTTTACATGTAAAACGTGTAATTCGTTCCAAGGCCCCCAATACTACCCCCTAAACCCTTTAAAATTATAAAAGCATACCTTTTTAAGGCCTCCTTCTGCTTCAATATCGTACCGATGGTAGACAGGTTCGGCCATATTCCTTTGCGATATCACTCAACGGCATGCCACGAGCCCACTTCTTCTTTTCACTCGCACCGGAAATCTCACGTTCACGCGCGTGCGCGTGTGTGTGTGTGTGTGTGTGTGTGTGTGTGTGTGTGTGCACGTGTGTTGACCATGTCTCCTTAGCAGAGTTATAATCTTACAAATGTTTATGGAAGGTTAAAGGCCTGAGTCAAAAATTAAAGTTGCAATGACTCAAAAAACTCATGAAACAACAGTAACTCTGTCCTTTACACAAAAAGCATTATTGGAGATGCAGCTCCATAATAGCCAATGGGAGGGAGCTGCGTCATCCCTCCTAGCCTATGGGAGGCCAGCGAGGCGGGATGTTGGGAGATAGCCAATGGGAGGGAGCTGCGTCATCCCTCCTAGCCAATGGGAGGCCAGCAGGGCGGGATGTTGGGAGATAGCTAATGGGAGGGAGCTGCGTCATCCCTCCTAGCCAATGGGAGGCCAGTGGGGTGGAATGTTGGGACAACAACTTGTGCACAACAACTTGTGCATTGTTTGAATGCTTGAATGCTGCGTTTTAATGTTTGAATGGCACGTTTGGCGCGTTTTGTAAGGAGAATTTGTTTCGTATACAGAGACAAAAAAATTTGGAAAATGTTTTTCGTAACGTGGATTTTTTGTTTGTTGGGACTATCGTAAGGTGAGATACCACTGTATGATTACCTAAATGCTGGATTCATCTCATTAACGTCTAAACCAAACTGTCAAATGGCATAAGCATGAATAATTAGTCCAAAATTCTATGTATCATTGCTCTCTAAATATTATGTACAACAGCTTTACTTGACACAGGCTTGTAAAATGTTGACTATAAGTGTACTGACCTGAGAAATAGTGCACTGGGCAGTGAGATGGGCGGGGGTGGATGCAGCTTTGGGTTCAGACAAATCTCTACATATAAACAAACCGCTTTGGAACTCAGAAAGACTCACTTTCCCATCCTGGTCTTTATCCAGTTTCCTGAATAAATTGTCTAACTCCTGTATTCAAACATAGGAGATAAATACAGTCAAAAAATAATTCATTCATTTTTTTAAGCCGCTTAATCTTAATTAGGATTGCTGCGAGGCTGGCACCCATATCAGCCGACTAATGGCAAGGGCAGGGTACACCCTGGACAGCTTGAATGGCCATTGCAAGGCAACACACACACAAAACCACACACTCATACCTACAGGCGATTTGGCGCAACCAACCGGTCTACTATGCATGTTTTTGGACTGTTGGAGGAGACTGGAATACCCAGAAGAAACCTACACAAGCATGTGGAGAACATGCAAACTCCACACAGAATCACCCGAAGCCAGGGAATCAAATCCAGGCCTTCTTCCTGTAAGGTGTACATGCTAACCACTGCGCCACCTTGCCACCCACAAAAATATAATATTCAATAAAACATAAAACAGCTAGCATTATTTATGTCTTATACTGGCCATAGGTGGCATTATTTATGTCAGCTTGTATATTTCCCTCTTTTTTTATAATAATCTTTTCAGAATTTGGCAGTTTCCAACCAATAACTAAATCTTTTTAACTTGAGATGAAATTCTCCATCACTTCTTCACTCATCCTCTTTCGTTTAATCCAGGGTCGGGTCGCGGGGGCAGCAGCCTAAGCAATGAGGTCCAGACGTCCCTCTCCACAGGCACTTCTTCCAGCTCTTTAAAGAGACACCGAGGCGTTCCTAGACCAACCGGGAGACATAATCTCTCCAGCGTGTTCTAGGTTCTAAGGGTGTCTTTCCGGTTGGACATGCCCAAAACACCACACCAGGGAGGCAATCGGGAGGCATTCTAACCAGATGCCTCTCAATGCGGAGGAGCAGCGGTTCTACCCCGAGCTCTCCCCGAATGACTCAGCTTCTCACCTTATCTCTAAGGGAGAGCCCCGGCACGAAGCGAAGGAAGCTCATTTCAGCCGCTTGTTTCTGTGATCTTGTTCTTTCGGTCACTACCCTAAAGCTCATGACCATAGGTGAGAATTGGAACATGTTTTTTTTTTTAAGCTTTGTGAAATATACATATAAGAAATATGAAATAAAAATATCCACCAGTGCAGCTAACTGGATTATCAAAGTCCGGCCATGTCTCTCACTGTCTATGGTGTGATGTGAGGTTTGTGTAAAAGAACCACTGCTGACTTTCCACAAGAGTAGCTGCAAAGCCGTCAGCGTGTTTCCGCCCTGTGATGGCCTGGCGAGCTGTCCAGGGTGTACTCTGCCCTCGCCTCCTGGAGCTGGCTGGGATGGGTGCCAGCCTCCCCGCGACCCTGATTAGGATTAAGCGGTTACAGAAAATGAACAATGCAGCAGGTTATGACTGTTCGTTCTGTTGGATTCTATTACTCTTCTACACCTGCTAGTAAATTATTTGCAATGTAAAAATATAATTTCTAACAAAAACACTGATTGATCAGATCAGTGATGTCTGACTGATATTATTTTGAATACAACTGTGTGTGTGTGTGTGTGTGTGTGTGTGTGTGTGTGTGTGTGTGTGTGTGTTTGTATTTACATACACAGGGATCCCTTACGACTTCGCGTTTCAATTCATGCAGCTTCAGTGCATCGCATTTCTTTTTTAAAATATTCATCGAATTAAAAAAATAAGGAAATTAAGGAAGAATAGGGAAAAAAGGAAAGGAAATGCGGCAAAAACAAGGCCAATTATGCAAAAAAAAAAAAAAAACCCTAAGCAAAAACCAGAATTGTATATGCAGCCTAAAACATTTCTTGCCTTTTATTATCACAAGTTGCTGTCATCCACCACATTTTAAGTTGCTCTGTTTTTTCCTCTTGTATGACTGTACCTCAGATTGTAGATCATTAAGTCCGATGTGACTGCATACTAGTGAGAGCTCATGTTTGTTCAATGAGCCTCCAGCTCCAACCCCCAGCTCCTTCCAAACTTCTCTCACTTGCCCATCTGTTACTTCATGGCATGGATCAGTGGAGTGCTTCCAGCTTCCTGAGCTGTCTGCCTTCCAGCGCTTTAACTGGCCTGAAACATTTTAAAATTAAACATATTTAATATGTAAATTCGTCACAATTTAAATATAAGCATATTTATGACATTTGTGATTTGTCACAATGTATTTAATTGATGCATGTGTTCAGACTCCAATGAATTTGCTTTTGAATACATTAAGAATGAGATTTTGCACAAATCTGTACAGTCCATGCTAGTTTGAGTGCACAACCCCATCAAAGTGAAAAAGGATGTGCAAAAATACTACCCTCTGAAATTCATGCGAATATTACATCATTCATTTTCTATAACCACTTAATCCGAATTGGGGTTGAGGGGAGGCTGACGCCCATCCCAGCAGACTCCGGGTGAGGGCAGAGTACACCCTGGACAGCTCGCCAGGCCATCGCAGAGCAGAAACACACTGACGGCTATGCGGCTACTTTTGTTGAAAGTCAGCGATGGTTCTTTTACATGAACCTCACACCGTCCACAGTGAGAGACCATTGATAACCCTGATACGCTTTGAGAAGCTGCACTGGAGGGGACAGTGACAACCCGTTGAGAGTGAGTTATCCCCTTAGGATCTTTAGGATCAGTGATCCGGCACCTTTACCACCACTGATCGTGAATATTACATTGATTCCATTTTTTACTCAAATTGAATGTAAATTGTATTCTTTTAAAAAGGGTCCAAAATACAATATTAGCAATACTGGTCTCAGACTTTTGGACTCTACTGTATACAGTGATTTCGAGTTCAAATTTGATGTATAAATACAGTAAAACGAAACAATATGCATTTGTACATAATTACTACAGCCACACAAAAATTACCTTGTGCCTCAAAATGAAGTGAGTGTTGAACGGCCCTTTGTTGTTCCCTGTTTGTTTCCTTGTTGCTCCCTGTGTCTTCGTCAGACTTCAAACTCTAAAAATGTGTAAGAAACAGTTCACTAATAATTCCTGCATTTTGTGGTTCATCAAAATGGTCTCTGCTATATAAAACATTGTTGGTAAGGCAGCTCTATCGACTATTATGTTGCTCTCCTGAGTAAGAGGTTTTCTTTGACATAACAAAAAAAAAAGACAGCAGCAACTTGGACTCATGGCAGCTTCCATTAAAGCAGTGCTTCTCAATTATTGTCTGTCGCGCCCCAGGAAGAGGAAAACATTTCACCCCCCCCCCAATATAAATAGTGTTATTTGTCTAACACTGTGTCCTTATTACCATTATGAATACAAAAAAAAAGAAGAACTTCATTAACACTTTTTTAGTCTTTTTTTTAAAAAGCACAGCTTTTTGAAGCAGGGTGCATCAATTTGCCTGAAATAAAAAAAAGTATCCTTAAAAATAAAATAAAATAAATAAATAATAATAAATTCAAACTGATCAGCAATATTAACTCAAGAGCACAATATATAAAGCACCTACAAAACAAAAATGAATAAAACAATTTGTATTATTATTGTTATTATTATTATTTAGCGTAGGCCTCCGTCAGTCCCGAAGGACTATGGCTGCGCTCTGGCCAGTATCCCGACTGGTGATACTCCCCAGTGCACAGAGCCTGGGTAGGGAGTAATGAGGGACAGGCTGTTACCCAAGCAGCAAGTCCCCCCCTGTCTCGGCGCCACCGGAAGAATCCAATGGAAAGGCAAGTGCCGATACGACTGGGTTCCAGTGCCTCTGCAGGAGGCAAACTACGGTCAATTTAGAACGGCCAATTAACCTACAGTGCATGTCTTTGGATTGCGGGGGAAACCGGAGCACCCGGAGGAAACCCGCACAAGCACGGGGAGAACATGCAAACTCCACACAGAAACACCCAGGCCGGGAATCGAACCCGGGCCTGCTTGCTGTGAGGCGGACGTGCTAACCACTACGCCACCGTGCCGCCATTATTGTTATTATTATTTATTTATTTATTATAAAATAAATAAATAAATTATTATTATTATTATTTATTTTTTTGTCAAAATGATTAAGTCCAGATTAATGGCTATAATGAGCACGTTTCGCAGTGCACAGCTTTTCGAAGCCGGTTTAAAAGCACGATACTGAACTCTCAGCTCCTGCTCAATGCTGAACTGGGACCTGCACTTATTTTCGCAGCAGTGACATCATCCAGCATGACAGAGACCGTGTGTGCTGCAGGTAGGATCAGTTCCTCTGCTGTGCTGTGGGGGTTTTCTGCACTGAGCAGTTTGGACCTCCACCTTATCTGATGCTAACAGAGCTCGCTGGTTTGCTGGCGCAGCATTCACAAAGCGGGATGGTTGTTGGCGATACTCGACACGTTTTCACTAAAAAAAACTCATGCGGCTTATCACGTGATCGGGGAGTGAAGTCTTTAAGTGACTCCTGAATTTATTTGGCTTCATGCTGTCCGTTGCTAATGTTTTCAGACACAGTAAACACAGCAGTCTTTCCTTGTTTCTCACCGCAGCACAGTGAAGTCGAGTGCTACTTTCGCGTCATCATACCTCCTCGACTTAGCTTTCGAGAGACTTTCGTTTCTCTCACTGTCTCCATCTCTCTCTCCCCCTCTCTTTCCATCCTTATTAAAAATTTCCACGGTGGGTTTATTAACTACACTTCTTATTTTACCTCTGGGCACACTCTAACAGTGAGGAAGCCACTGCCACCTGCTGTAGTGGATATAGAATTACTCTTTATCCTAATACGGCAAAAAAAAAAAAGTATGTTTCCAGGGGTCACACGCCCTCCCCATGGCATTGCACCGCGCCCCTGCACTATTTGAGAACCACTGCATTAAAGCGACACATCCACAAGAAAGAGCCTATGTGTTCATTTTCAGATAATTTTGGCTCAATATAAATGCTTTCTGGTGAAACCACCTCGGCTCACAGTCTTCTTCATTCAACTGTTTTACATCTTGTTATGGTTCTGTGTTGACAGACGAGGTTAGACAAGAATCTCAATGAACTATGATGTTTACAGATGACATTGTGATCTGTAGTGAGAGCAGAGAACAAGTGGACGAAAATCTAGAGAGGTGGAGGTATGCCCTAGAAAGGAGAGAAATGAAGGTTCGCCTCAGTAAGACAGAATACATGTGTATGAATGACAAGGACCCAAGAGGAACGGTGAGATTACAGGGAGCAGAGATAAAGAAGGTGGAGGATATTAAAACCTAGGCTCAATTATCCAGAGCAATAGAGAGTGTGGAAAAGAGGTGAAGGAGCGTGTGCAGGCAGGTTGGAATGATTGGAGAAAAGTGTCCGGTGTGATGTGTGATAGGAGAGTATCGACAAGAATGAAAGGAAAACTGTACAAGACGGTGTTGAGGCCAGCGATGTTGTATGGTTTAGAAACGGTGGCGCTGGGGAAAAGACAGGAGGAAGAGCTGGAGGTAGCAGAGATGAAAATGTTGAGGTTCTCTTTGGGAGTAATGAGGATGGATAGGATCAGGAATGAGCACATCAGAGGGACAGCACATGTTAGAGGTATTGGAGACAAAGTCAGAGAGGCTGGATTGAGATGGTTTGGACATGTACAGAGGAGGGATAGTGAGTATATTGGTAGTAGGATGCTGATGTTGGAACTACCAGGCAGAAGGCCTAGAGAAAGACCAAAGAAGAGATTTTATGGATGTGGTGAAGGACATGAAGGTCGTTGGCGTGAGAAGAAGATGCAGAGGACAGGGTGAGATGGAGGCACATGATTTGCTGTGGCAACCCCTTGAAGGGAACAGCAAAAAGGAAAAGAAGAAGAAAGAAGAAGATATGATTTTAAGATAAATAAAACAAGCCAAGCACATTTACCACCCCCTCCCCCTCACATGCACACACACACACACACCCACACACGCACACACACACACACACACACACACACACACACACAGAGGGAGAGACAGAAAGAGAGAGATGTCTACCATATCTGAAGTTACCTAAAACACCACTTGCATTATACTGATGCTTCCATATTGGTATGTGCACTCTTGTGAAGGTGAAGATGTTTAATAATCACTCTTGTGTACAGGAATAAGCAAATTCAGGGCTCCCTCACTTTCCGCGGTTAATGGGGACCGAGACCCTCCCCCCGCACGTATTTCCGCAAAGTAGGATCGACCCCCTTGACCGACGTATATGTGTATATAGTATCAATAAATACATATTTGACGCTATAAATACTTATAGTCACAATTAAACATTTAAAAATAATGCATAAGATGTAAATAAAATATAAATACACGCACATACAGATGCGCGCGTGCACACTCAGATGCGCGCCTCACATAAAACTGTAAGTAGTTTTGTTGGGGGGTTTTGGGATGTTTTTTTGGTTTTGTTTGTTTGAGGTTTTTTTTTCTTTTGCATAATTATCCTTATTTTGCAACATTTTCCTTAACTTTTACCTTATTTTCCCTTAATATTTAATTTTTTTTTATTTTTCAATGAATATTTTTGAAAAACCCGCAATGCACTGAAGCCGCAGAAACTGAAGCACGAATTAGCGAGGGATCACTGTAGTACCTTGAAGACATCGGGATTGACTTAATTTTAATTTCTAAAAGATAAAACTATATTTCATGTTTATTGAATATAGCTGTTAAGCGAACAGCTCTCTTTAATGTTTGATGGCACGATGGCCAAAAGGAATGCCAAAGTGTCACAATATATGCACTGCAGTGACTAACATGGTGGCCGATGAAAACTTACTCATATCTTTGTTTTTGACACTGGATTGACTGGAATAAGTGGACTTGGGTCTGAGTAATGAAAATTTTTTTCTCCTAATATGTAGAACATTCCTCTGTGTGTAAAAAAACACAAATGGCCATTAAAAAATCCTGACTCCTGAGTCCTGACATCTCAGTGTAAGATACACTTTATGCTACAAACATTGCATGGTCAAACCTTTGTGGAACCTGACCATTAGATTCGTTATAAATCCATCTGGAAGTATTTTCCACTAGATTGTGGAACATGGCTGTGAGCATTTACTCATTCAGCTCCAATGGTATTCAGTGGTTTTAAGGTCAGAAGTTCACACAAGTTATTCTGCTCAAACCTTGGGAAACTTAGCCTGTGCACAAGGGCACTCGATAGTGAAAATAGATTTGGGTGCCTTAGCCCTAGTGAAGGGAAATTGTAATGCTACAGCCACATAACGACAATCATTCATTTTCTGTAACTGCTTAATCCTAATTAGGGTCGCGGGGATGCTGGCACCCATGCCAGCCAACTCCAGATGAGGGCAGAGTACAGCCTGGACAGTTCGCCAGGTCATCACAGGGCGGAAACATGCTGATGGCCCTGCAGTCTACTCTTGTCAAAAGTCAGCAATGGTTCTTTTACATGAACCTCACACCAGAGACAGTGAGAGACATGGCCGGCCTTTGATAACCCAGTTAGCTGCACTGGAGGGCACTTAAAGACACTTGAAGTGACACTGGGAAACTCTCATCGTCCACATTAGACTACACATTAGTCCAATCACTCATAAAAAACAGGGGTCCCTAACTGATTTCCAGCGATGCGTGATAAAATTCATGAAAGCCACAATCAATTTCCATCATCTTGAAGTAATGAACACCATTATATAACTGTTCACAAACAGAGTGAGCAGTCTATTTTCTGTCTTTTCGGACTCTCTCTTCTCACTCACATTCTCCTTTTCTGTTGGAAATACACAAAACTTTTCACTGTGCATACTAAAGCACCTACAGTACATTTTTGCTGTATTAAATTTATGCAATAATAAACAACAATTATTTATGAGGTGGATACAGCTGAATAGACTGCTCAGCAATATCCCGCAAACAAGTCTTTTTTCAAACAAGTCCGTCACAAAGATGACATAACTAACACACTGCGTTGTCATGAGATGAAATCTTGCATTGCCTGAAAGGTTCCCCTACTAAACAAAAACATGTAAAGGCCCGTCTGAAATATGCTAAAGACCATCTGGATGATCCAGAGGAGAATTGGGAGAATGTGATGTGGTCAGATGAGACCAAAATTGAACTTTTTGGTTTAAACAGGACTCGCCGTGTTTGGAGGAAGAAGAACGCTGAGTTGCATCCCAAGAACACCATAGCTACTGTGAAGCATGGGGGTGGACACATCATGCTTTGGGGATGCTTTTTGCGAAAGGGACAGGAAGACTGCACCGTATCAATGGCAACATGAATGTATTGTGGCATTTTGGGTAAAAACCTCCTCAGAGCATTAAAAGATGAAACATGGCTGGGTCTTCCAGCATGAAACCGATCCAAAGCACACAGCCAAGAAAACCAAGGAGTGGCTCCGTAAAAAGCATATCAATGTTCTGGAGTGGCCGAGCCAGTCTGCAGACCTCAACCCAATTGAAAACCTGTGGAGGGAATTAAAACTTCGAGTCGCCAAGCGACAGCCCTCAAACATCACAGCTCTAGAGAAGATCTGTGCAGAGGAGTGGAACAAAATACCAACTAAAGTGTGTGTAGACCTGGTCAAGAACTACAGGAACCGTTTGACCTCTGTCATTGCCAACCAAGGCTACATTACAAAGTATTAAAAGTAACTTTTGCTGGCTGCACAATACTTATTTGCCTCCCATTTTCACAAATTAATTGTTTAAAAATCATACAATGTGATTTCCTGGATTTTTTTTTTTTTTTTACATTCTGTCTCTCAAGCTTGATGTGTACTTATGATGAAAATTACAAACCTCTCTTATCTTTTTAAATGGGTGAACTTGCACATTTTTGCGTTGCCCAATACTTATTGGCCCCACTGTATAATACAGTCGGCCCTCTACTTACGAAATTAATCTGTCCCAGCGCCTTTTTGAAACGTGTGAAAAGTAACAGAAAATTATTTATTAAACCATTTAAACACTTTATTAACATATTAAACCATTTTATTAACATATTTATTAATTAAACCATTATTAAACATTTTTTATTAATGCACAAACACACACACCACTGTCTCTCTCTCTCTCTCTATCTCCCTCTCTCTCTCTCTCTCTCTCACACACACACACACACACACACACACACACACACACACACACACACACACACACACACACACACAAAACTCTGTCTCTCTGGTGTGTTTTGCTGAATGCGGGCTCCGCCCACACGCAACGCGCAGCCGATGGACCAATTCTATTAAAATGTTTAAATGGACGGGATGTGGTATTTAAAATGGAATTACAGTACCTGTTTCAAAGATCAGGGGTCCTGATTCAATATCATCTTGCTTCCTTGCGAGATCGGAGGTCTTGTCCCACGGAGCACTCAGTTTTCATGCTCCTTCTGCTTCAATATCGTTCCGAAATAATCGCCTCCGTCACTGTATTTCCGCTTTAAGGTCTCCTTCTGCTTCAATATCGTCCCGATTGTAGAGGGGTTTCGGCGATAACGAAATATAATATGCATGATCTGTCTGTCTTCCTTTCGGCTTTTTCCCTTTTACTCGGGAGTCGCCACAGCGAATCATCTGATTCGCACATTTGATTTGGCAGAGGTTTTTACGTCGGATGCCCTTCCTGTCACAACCCTTTTTGTAGCAAGGGACAGAAACACGCTGACGACTTTGCAGCTACTCTTTACGAAAGTCGGCAATGGTTCTTTTACATGCCTCTCACCATAGACAGTGAGAGACATGGCCCACCTTTGATAACCCAGTTTGTTGCACTGGGGGATAACGCTGCATGATCACATTGTTTGAATTTTGAATGGCGCATTTGAATTTTTGATTGGCGCGTTTGACGCTTTTCATAAAAACAGGTTGTTTTCGTAAAAAGAGGAAGAAAATTTAGAAAAAAAATTTTCGTAACCTGGATTTTTCATACTCAGAGGTTTTCGTAAGTAGAGGGCCGACTGTATTTTTGAAAAACCCGCAATGCACTGAAGCAGCAGAAACTGAAGCACGATGTAGTGAGGGATCACTGTATTTAATCCTGCTATAATGACGGTGCAATTCCGATGTAAATGTATGACTCAGTTTTCTCTATTGAGCAATCTGTAAACGCACTTTCTAAAGTAGATTCTGTTGAAACTATCTCGAGAACAATTATTCTTCATTATGTACAGCATCTACAGTCCTCTTTTATTTGGACAGGAACTGAAGTTATTTTTAACTATACAATTTGGTTCAAATAAGACAGTGTTGTACCACAGTGCTTCGCACTCTAACATGACAGCAAGACGGTCTTGTGTTTGAGTACTATTGCCAAGGAAGGCATTTCTGCGTGTAGAAACGTTTTTGCGTTTTCTCCTGTGTTTGCATGGGCTTCTTCTGAGTGTTCAGGTTTCCGTCCACAATCCAAAAAGGTGCACATTAGGCTAACTGGCTCTTTTGGATTGCCCCAAGGTGAGAATGTGATTTTGTGTCTGTGTGGCCTGCAATAAACTTTCGATACTTTGAGGCTGGTGCTGAGTGTACACATTTGCATTTTGCCTTATACTTACATTATACTATTTATCATACTAATAATACGATACCTAATGCTCATTCTGTTTATTTGTTTATGTTGATATTTGTAATATCTAATTTTAGAATTCTTATCTTTTTATCTTTTATCCTTATTATATACTGTATTTTTCGGAATATAAGACGCACTTAAAATCCTTTAATTTTCTGAAATATTGCTGATGTGTCTTATAATCCGGTGCATCTTATATATTGAAGAAATCTCACTTCTTGATGGATTTTCGGAGTATGGCTACCGTATTGTGTTATGTAATATTATGATGTGTGTAGGACCCCAAAATGGCACCTGTTAAGAAACATGCTTACGAAGCGGATTTCAAACTGAATTCTATCAGTCACGCAGTATAGCATGGGAACAGAGAAGTTACCAGAGATTCAACATTAATAAATCAATAGTACAAAAGTGGAGGAAGCGAGAAGATGACCTGCACCAAGTAAATAAGAGCAAACAGAGTTTCCGAGAGAACAAAGATGGCCACAGTTAGAGGATATAATTAAACAGTGGGTTATTGAACAGAGAACGGCAGGTAGAAGCGTCTCTGCAATCTCTATTTGATTCAAGGCAACAGCAGAAGCATGTGAAACGAAGATCAATGACTTTCAAGGAGTTCATTCTTGGTGCTTCCGTTTTATGAAAAGGAGTAATCTCTCCATCCACACAAGAACTACCATCTCGCAACAACTGCCAAAGGATTACGAGGAAAAACTGGCCATTTTCCGCACTTACTGCAAGATTACAACTTTTAAGGTTACAACTGAACAATGTTGAGTTATCTGTTTCGCTTAATGCACCTTATAACCAGGTGTGCCTTGTGTATGAACATGGTCTGTTCGGTGATTGTTAATGTTGCACCTTATAGTCCACAACATACGATAATTTAAATGGGGGAATGTACGCACACAATTTCCTCCAGGAGAAACAAAGTATTCTGATTTTCATGTTGATTAATCACATAGTACTTAGTTACTTAATGAGAGCGTCTAGAAGTATCAGAGAACGTCCTGGCTACTATCAGCATGTTTGGAATGTAAATATTAATTAGTTGGAAAATGTAGATTTTCATAATCTTACCACTTCAGACTACCAAAAATTAACAATAAGAGATTACACTTTGGACAGTTATCTTAAATAATTATGAAAAATATGTCCATGTATACATGCAGCATGATATCCCCATTTCACTGTAGCGCGGTAGACTCACGGAAGCAAAACCGTAGTCATCCTCCAACGTTTCTCAGTCATTCCGTCATCTTCCATGTCCTTCCGTACAATTACAAAGGTATTCTCCTCTTCCGTCAGGCCAAAGTCTTCCGCGAACGTGCTTTTGAACATGTTTAAAAGCAAGTTCACGGAAATATTTTCCGACAGTGTTCCCTCACGTTCCGCAGTCCTTCCGCAAACGTTCCGTCCTTTCCGCAAATGTTCTGTGATCGTTCCTTTTATTTCGCAAGTCTTCTGAGACCGTTCCGCGAGCATTCCCCCCTCTTCCGGATGGTCAAAAGCGGCCACAGAATCCCCACGGAACATTCATGGAACGTTTGCGGAATACATGCGGAACATTCGCGGAATGGTTGCAGATAACATGGAAGACTTGCAAAACACTCAAGGAAGTCACTTCCACTATAAATTATTCCAGTTCATTCACTTTATGAATATAACATGTTAAATTTATTTTAAATTATAAACATATAGCACATTAGAAACATATGGTAATTTACAAACATGTTAAATTTTAAATGTATTGTACATTATAAACATATCATACTGTACTTATAAACATATAGTATGAATGAGAGAATGAGCTTCCTTGGTAGATTCTGCGTATTTATAGGCGGAATCAGGCGCAAATCCTTTGATCTTTGCCGATTTTTCCTCATTGAAACGTGGTTACACCGGGTCATTCCATGTTGAACATGAACGTTCCGCCTGTTCCGCAATCATTCCGTAGCTCTTCCTTCTAAAATGGAGTAGTGTGGTAGTTGTTCCTCGAGTGTTCCGTGCTTTCGGGGAACGTTCCGTGAATTATCCAAAGGTCTTCCTTTGCAGTCTGCACTGGTTCCGAAGGTAATCCGAGCGCTGTTACGCATGTATTCCGACATTGTACCGTGGTGTTTCCATGTCTTTTACGCACATTCCGTGAATATTCCGAAGGTGTTCCGAAGGTACAATTTTCCATAGGTTTTTGACCCATTTTCTGTGTAAAAATGCCGCAGCTCCACCGAAGAGTGCATTATGTGCCTTTCCGCCACGATCATTGCATTCCGCGCTCCAGTGAAATGGGAGTATAAAATTTGACATATTTTTTATCCTATTACATACAGCAAGAGATGAGAATGCCTTTCTAAGAGCAGCTCCATTAAACATTTCAGGAAGACATTTATTCATTCATTTTCTGTAACCGCTTAATCCTAATTAGGGTCGCGGGGAGGCTGGCGCCCACCCCAGCCAACTTTGGATGAGGGCAGAGTACACCCTGGACAGCTCGCCAGGCCATCGCAGGTTGGAAACACGCTGATGGCTTTGCAGCTACTCTTGTCGAAAGTCAGCAATGGTTCTTTTACATGAACCTCACACCATAGACAGTGAGACACATGGCCGACCTTTGATAACCCAGTTAGCTACACTGGGGGGACTGCCTGTGGTGAGTGGGGCTTGAACCCCCAACCTTAGGATCAGTGATCCAGCACCCATACCACTAGGCCACCACTACCCTTCGGTAAGACATGTAATCTCTAATTACTGGTCCTTTCCTCCACAAAAATTCACACCGATTCAGTTTTAATTTATTGGTTTATGATTCCTGTTTAAAGATGGCATGGTGGTATAGAGTTATCATGTCCGCCTCACAGCAAGAGGGTGCTGGTGTCAAGTTTCGGGCTTGTGTTTTCGATGTGAATGTGAGCATGAATGGATGGGTGAGATAGGCAATAGCTTCCCCAAGAACCTAATAAGATTACATGTTTCGGTGGGTTTGTGAGAGTGATTCCTGTTTAAGGTAAACACAAATTTAGCTGTATAGGTGTAAAGGTTTTTATTATGTTTAAGCAGTCCTGTTACCTAGTTAAATGATCACAATGTTTCATGAAATATACACTTGAATTTTTCTCTTTCCCACAATGTAATGATGACCATTTCATATTTCTCTGAAGAAAGTGGCTTAAAACTGCATAGTCCCTCAGGCTGCAAGAAAAGTCCATGTCAGCTGGGTTACATAAAAGCCCTACATATTTAAAAAATGCAGAGGCAGAGAAAGGGAGAAAATCTGGTGAGCAAATATGTGTTTCTAAAATGAGAGAGCAGCAGACCCGATTACAGAGTATCGCTGCCTTGTTATTCACTCGTCTGTGTGTGTGTGTGTGTGTGTGTGTGTGTGTGTGTGTGTGTGTGTGTCTTCATCCGGGTCTCCACCCAAAAACCAACCAAACAGGACTTCTAATCTAAACATTTATAGCCAAAAATGATACTAACAGATAATCATATAGGACTAAAATTACACTGATTCAAATGAAGCCTGTTGTATAATCAACAGACAACTGACTTTCCCTGCCAACAAAACATGCAAAGCGATTGTAAACTGGAATTTGTTCTGAGCGAGAGAGACACCTCTCACCATGAGGGACACTTTCCATAACAGAAGTTCTTCCTAAGGACCACTGTTGGGTTAAGAATGTGTCTTCTCACCCAAAACAATGCTGGGTTGAGACTCCCCCTCCCCCTTGATGCATTGACTTGAATGCATCTCAACTGTAACTAGTGTTACAGTTAGCTTTGGGTGTAGTGTGTGAACAACAACTTTTATACTTAGGGAACTGGTCATACGATGAAGGAAAAAAAAAAAACAGAATGGAAGCAGACCACAGGAGGAGTCCCTCCACATACTGTATTTTTTTTCTCCAAAATGCAGACTGACAGTTAATAAAATATTTCCAGAAATAAAAACATGACTAACATAAAGGGACTATTTAACCAGCACTCCTGAACTGTAGACATCGAGAAGGAAAGAGCACTGAACCATTCTTTGATCTTAAGCCAAAGGTAACATTGAGGGTTACGAAGGTGGAGGTTGAAGAAAAGGCAGCCACTTGCACATTCCATAGAACCACATTTCCTGAGTGGAGAGCAGATGTGTGCAAACTTCTATAGCGCTAAAATCAAATCCTGCTTCAGGTATGCAGTGCTCGAAATAAAAACACTTCTAAAAGCAACATTGCTCGTTACCCAACACATAAAAACATCCTTAAAATGTGTAAGCATACAAAACTCTGCCCCATTTAGAGGCAAACAAACCTATAAATATTTATACAATCTCTGATAAGGTAGAAATAACAACCTTGACTCCAGACTGAGAATGTGAAAGTGGGTGCTGCTGGTTTTCGCACAGATGGTTTTCGCCCAACTTTTTAAAAAATAATTTTTTCGGGTTAGGGTTTATGGTCGAAAACCATATAGGCGAAAAACCATGGAAATCGTGAAGGTGATCCCTCTTACCTCTACACTTTCTAGTGAGGTAGAACGTCTGAGCTTTGCCCTCCTCACACCTGTAGATGGGATCTCATCCTTTTCTGTCTCGTTCGACAGCACTGAGGTGGATTTATCAGGTCGAGATCGGCGTCCATAGCGTTTGGTACCCTTCACAAACTTTGGGCTCACTTCTTCTGGGACTGCTTATGACATTGTTAATAAACAACATTCAGTAAAAGACATAAGCACAAAGACAACAAAAAAATCAGTTTTTATAATTTTGACAATAAAAGCAGACACTGTGTGAAATGAGCTCAAGACGTTACAGCTACAATTTCAACTGATAGTAAGATCTCTGGTGGAAGGTCACGGCTATTTTTTTTTTTCTTTAATGATAAAATGTAAACCATAAAACATGAGGTGCTTAGTGGAAATAAGATTTTTAGAAGAATTAGAAAAAATGGAATTTTCTACAGGCCTACACAAAGACATTTTTACACAACAATAACCTTTTTTAATGTACCTGGCTCAAAGTAGCTGCTTTCCTCTTCCGACGTAGAAAAGTCTAAAGATCTGGACAGCACAGCTACAAATCCTTCTTTAAACTCATTAAAATTCACCTGAAACCATGAATAAGAGTTATTAATATAACTGTAAAACATTTATATAGACATCTTACATACAGTGGAGCCTCGGTACTCGAACACATTAGAGGTTGAACAAATCGGAATTTGACCAAAAAATCCGTGATTTTTGTCCCGGAAGTCAACCAAATTCCGGAAGTCGAACGCTAAAAAAGTGCGAGAAAAAACGAGATCAAGAGGGAGGGGAAATGCACACTTTCCAGAGATCTGGAAGTTGTTGATACTATGTATCACCCTGATAAAGCTAAAGCTAGTGCTAAAGTGCTAAAGCTAAGCTAAAGCACTAGAGCTAAGCTAAAGCGCTAAAGCCAAGTGCTAGCAACACTGTGAACATCTTTAAAGATGAAGTCATGAGCCACTTCCGTCTTCTTCTTCTTCTTCTTCTTTTCCTTTCGGCTGTTCCCTTCAGGGGTCGCCACAGCAAACCATCCTCCTCCATCTCACCCTATCCTCTGTATCTTCTACTCTGACTCCAACTACCTTCATGTCCTCCTTCACCACATCCATAAATCTTCTCTTTGGTCTTCCGCTCGATCTTCTGCCTGGTAGTTCCAACCTCAGCATCCTACTACCAATATACTCACTATCCCTCCTCTGTACATCTCCAAACCATCTCAATCTAGCCTCTCTGACTTTGTCTCCAAAACCTCTAACATGTACTGTCCCGCTGATGTACTCATTCCTGATCCTATCCATCCTCGTTACTCCCAAAGAGAACATCAACATTTTCATCCCTGCTACCTCCAACTCTGCCTCCTGTCTTTTCCCCAGGGCCACTGTTTCTAAACCATACAACATCGCTTGCCTCAACACCGTCTTGTACACTTTTCCTTTCATTCTTGTCGATGCCTTCCTATCACACATCACACCGGACACTTTTCTACAACCATTCCAACCTGCCTGCACAAGCTTCTTCACCTCTTTTCCACACTCTCCTTTGCTCTGGATTGTAGAGCCTAAGTACTTAAAATCCTTCACCTTCCTTATCTCTGCTCCCTTCAACCTCACAGTTCCTCTTGGGTCCTTGTCGTTCACACACATGCATTCTGTTTTACTGAGGCTCACCTTCATTCCTCTCCTTTCCAGGGCATAGCTCCACCTATCTAGATTTTCCTGCACTTGTTCTCTGCTCTCACTACAGATCACAATGTCATCTGCAAACATCATAGTCCATGGAGATTCTTGTCTCACCTCGTCTGTCAGCCTGTCCATCACCATAGCAAACAAGAAGGGGCTCAGAGCTGACCCTTGAAGTCAAACCTCCACCTTGAACTCTTCTGTCACACCGACAGCACACCTCACCACTGTCTTACATCTCTCATATATGTCCTGCACCACTCTAACATACTTCTCTGCCACTCCAGACTTGCTCAAGCAATACCACAGTTCCTCTCTCGGCACCCTGTCATATGCTTTCTCCAGATCCACAAAGGCACAATGCAGCTCCTTCTGACCTTCTCTCTACTTCTCTATTAACATCCTCAAGGCAAACACTGCATCTGTGGTGCTCTTTCTTGGCATGAACCCAAACTGTTGTTCACAAATGCTGACCTCTGCCCTTAGTCTGGCTTCCACTATTCTTTCCCATAACTTCATCGTATGGCTCATCAACTTTATCCCTCTGTAGTTGCCACAACTCTGCACATCTCCCTTGTTCTTTAAAATGTGTACAAGCACACTTCTCCTCCATTCCTCCGGCATCCTCTCACTCTCTAAGACCTTGTTGAATGTTCTTGTCAAAAATCTACTGCTACCTCTCCTAGACACTTCCATACATCCACTGGTATGTCATCAGGACCAACTGCCTTTCCACTCTTCATCCTCTTCAATGCGCTCCTCACTTCACCTTTACTAATCTTTGCTACTTCCTGGTCCTCAACAGTCACCTCTTCTACTCTTTTTTCCCCTCTCATTTTCCTCATTCATCTGCTCTTCAAAGTACTCTTTCCATCTTACCAGCACACTTCTGTCATCAATCAATACATTTCCCACCCTGTCCTTAATCACTCTAACTTGCTACACGTCATTCCCATCTCCTCCCGGTACTAGAAGATTGTCCCTCTTCCCCGTGATCTCTCTGGCTGTCAACGCTGTGCTCCACCAGTTCCCGCTTTAGTTTGATTTCCGTGTTTCTCAGCATCTCTAAGAGTGACTACAATTTCTCCATGCTCTAGTGCCTTCCCTGTGAACAATAAAGCGCATCCGTTTCCATCTCCACTCTGTGTCCTGCATTTTCTAGTCCTTCTATGACGCCAGGAACATTCATCCGGACCCAAAATGCAGAGTGTGGTGTGCTTTATTGTTCATAGGGAAGGCACTAGAGCACAGGGAAATCGTAGTCACTGTTAGAGATGCGGAGAAACACGGAAATCAGTCTAAAGCAGGAACTGGTGGACTAAAGCGGGAACTGGTGGAGCACGGAGCTGAGAGACAGAGAGATCACGGGGAAGAGGGACAACCTTCTAGCACCGGGAGGAGTGCTCTGATCGTCTTTATAGTCCGTGATTAAGTGGAATCAGGTGTGTGTGTGTTTCGTACTCCACCCGTGTGTGACAGCCATGCCCCTCTTCAACGCGCAGAGAGAGAGAGAGAGCGAGAGAGCGCGAGAGAGAGAGAGAGAGAGAGAGAGAGAGAGAGAGAGTGAGATGCCAAAACCAGAGTCTCTCACAACACAGACCATAACATAGTGTACTGTATTCAATAATTTTCACTTAAATTTTGGGCCTATGGTATGAGTGATGGTATTATTAACTTCTGTTCAAAAGACGATGTAACG
>CM045736.1:48211395-48216395 GCA_024760905.1 Plotosus lineatus
TGTGATTCTCTACGTCTGTTGGGTTTGTACACCCAAGCCTTGTGGCTCATCAGGCCGGTGCTTTCCCTGGTTTCCGTAGCGTGAAGCGACCAGGAGCTCAACTCCTCCTGGATGGGACACTAGTCCATCGCAGGTTACCTTCCCAGTATATTTTTACTGGTACCAATTTATACTGCTGGGTGAACAGAGGCACACTTGTGGTTGAGATCTTGCCCAGGGGTCTTAGCACAGTGGGGGTCTCAGTGGGGTTTGAACTCACAACGTCCCGATCATGAGCCCAGCACTCTAACCACTACACCACCGGCCCCAACTCATGGTGTGAGGTTCATGTAAAAGAACCATTGCTGACTTTCATCAAGAGTAGTTGCATAGCTGTCAGTATGTTTCCGCCCTACAATGGCCTGGCGAGCCTCGCCCAGAGTCAGCTGGGATGGGCACCAGCCTCCTTGTGACCCGAATTAGAATTAAACGGTTACAGAAAATGAACAGATGATCAACAGTTTGTAATGTTATTTTGATGGTGTTTTATTATTAAAAACATGACCTCAAATGTTACTGCAAGCCAGCCTGATAATTAGCCTCAATATCTGGATGCATGCTCATATGCTCAGGGTAATTTATGTAAATATTACCACTCCTCTTGCATAAAGTTAATTAGGATTTGGTTCAGCTTCCTTGCAACCATGATGAATATAAGATGTAGATAATGTGTGGATATTTTAAGGTTTATATTATATGTTGACTATTTCCCTATAAAAGCCCATCTCTGAGTGTTTTATTTCTGACTTAAACAAATAATAGTCACAGAGTTAGAGAGTATAAGTAGGCCAATATTCACACTGGCTTTGGTACAAAAATGTGCCAATAAAAACACATTAATGCAAAGCAATGTAAACGATGCAAACTCTGTCAATGTTGCACTTTATTCAGGCAGAGACACAGAGGTTAGCAATGGCTCATAATGTGTAGGTTGTCCAGGGTTCAATTGGGTCTGTCGCATAAAGGGCTAAAAAGGTGCAGAGCTCTACTCTCTATATACTGTACACTCTTTCCTGTTTTTTTTATTTTTTAAAAACGTATTAAAAGGATATAAAAAAAAAAAACTTGAGTAAGTCTATGAAGTAGCACCAGCACATTTCTGTACAAATTTCAAAAAGTGTGATCACAAAATCAACAGTGATGACAGTTCCAACAATAACAGTCTTTATATCTTTTACAACAGCAAAATAAATACAAACTTGTGTTCACACAATGTAAAAAGCAATAGTTTAGATTTATTTTTTTTTACTGCAATGACTAAATTTTAAAAAGAAAACAAAAAGCAATCAGGGCAGATGTGGCCCGGTGGTAAGGTGCTAGATTACCGACCCCTAGGTTGGGGGTTCAAGCTCCACTGTCAATGGTTGTCACTACTGTACCCCCCAGTGCATCAAAGGCGGGCCATGTCTCTCACTGCCTCACATAAAAGAACCATTGCTGACTTTCGTCAAGAGGAGCTGCATAGCCATCAGTGTGTTTCTACCCTGGTGAGCTGTCCAGGGTGTACTCACCTAGAGTTGGTCAAGATGGGCACCAGCTTCACTCTTCTTCTTTTCCTTTCGGCTTTTCCCTTCAGGGGTCGCCACAGCGAATCATCTGCCTCCATCTTACCCTATCCTTTGCATCTCCTTCTCTTATACCAGCTACCTTCATGTCCTGCTTCACTACATCCATGAATCGTCTCTTTGGTCTTCCTCTAGGCCTTCTGCCTTGTAGTTCCCTCCTCTGTACATGTCCAAATGATCTCAATCTAGCCTCTCTGACTTTGTCTCCAAAACGTCTTACATGTGCTGTCCCTCTGTTGTGCTCATTCCTGATCCTATCCATCCTCGTTACTCCCAAAGAGCACCTCAACATTTTCATCTCCACTACCTCCAGCTCTGCCTCCTGTCTTTTCCCCAGGGCCACTGTTTCTAACGAATACAACATCGCTGGCCTTACCAGCGTCTTGTACACTTTTCCTTTCATTCTTGCCGATACCCTCCTATCACACATCACACCGGACACTTTTCTCCAACCATTCCAACCTGCCTGCACACGCTTCCCATCTCTATTTCTCTGCTGTGCCAACCTGCATAAATCATTTTCTCCCTCCTTACTGTCCAACCGAGCACACAAGTCATCATACGCCCTCTGTTTGGCCTTTGACACCGCTACCTTCGCCTTATGCTGTGTCTCCCTGTATTCCTGTTTACTCTCTTCGGTCCTCTCAATGTCCCACTTCTTCTTAGCTAACCTCTTCCTTTGTACACACTCTTGCACTTCCTCAGTCCACCACCAAGTTTCCTTATCTACTTTCCTTCCAGATGACACACCAAATATTCTCCTACCTGTCTCCCTGATCACATTTGCTGTAGTTGTCCAGTCATCTGGAAGCACTTCCTGGCCACCCAAAGCCTGTTTCAACTCCTCCTTGAAGACAACACAACACTCTTCCTTTTTCAGCTTCCACCTTCTTCTGCTCTGCCTTTGCCTTCTTCACCTTCCTCACCATCAGCGTCATCCTGCACATCACCATCCTATGCTGTTTGGCAACACTCTCACCCCCTACTACTTTGCAGTGACTGACTTCTTTTAAATTACATCGCCTGCACAAGATGTAGTCTACCTGTGTGCTCCTACCGCCACTTTTATGTCACCCTATGCTCCTTTCTCTTCTGGAAAAAAGTATTTACCACAGCCATTTCTATCCTTTTTGCAAAATCTACCAACATCTGTCCTTCTGTGTTCCTGTCCTGGATACCAAACCTGCCCATCACTTCCTCGTCCCCTCTGTTGGCTGCACTAACATGTAAATTGAAGTCTGCACCAATGACCACTCTTTCACCTCTGGGGGTACTCTGCATCACTTCATCTAACTCACTCCAGAATCTCTCCTTCTCTTCTAGCTCACATCCTGCCTGTGGGGCATAAGCACGAACAACATTGAACATCACACCTTCAATTTCTAGCTTGAGACTCATCACTTTGTCTGACACTCTTTTCACTTCTAGAACATTCCTGACAAACTCCTCCGTCAAGATGAATCCTACTTTCCATCTCATCTCATCCCATTTCTCTTCCCATCCACACATGAAAAAAACAGCTTAAACCCTGCTCCTAAGCTTCTAGTCTTGCTACCTTTCCATCTGGTCTCTTTAACACACAGTATGTCCACCTTCCTCCTCTGCATCATGTCAGCCAGCTCTCTACCTTTTCCTGCCATAGTTCCAACATTCAAAGTCCCTACTTTCAGTCCGAGACTCATGCCTCTGCTCTTCTCTCTCTGCCTACGGACACGACTCCCGCCTCTCCTTCTTCAACGTATTCGACCAACAGTAGTCCAATTTCCACCAGCACCCTGTTGGTTGACAGCACTGATGGCGTTCGTTGTTAACTCGGGTCTCGACCGATCCGGTCTGACATTCTTTATAGTGACTCGCATATTTTATTTGGCATTTGTTTTACGCCGGATGCCCTTCCTGACGTAACCCTCTGCATTTATCCGGGCTTGGGACCGGCGTGAGGGAGAGACACTGGTTTGTGCCCCCCTCACGTGTGCATTGGGCACCAGCGTCACCATGACCCTAATTAGGATGAAGTGGTTCAGAGAATGAATGAATGAACTCACTTTAATGCTTTATCTATATTTGCTTTATTACCTGGTTCCACAATGAAGTGGCTGCTCCAAATCAGATTCTGGCCTCCTTTCACCTTCCTTCTGGAAGTGGTGGCTGATTGGTTCAGAAGCTCGGTTACTGATCCAAAAGTCAGGGTTTGGGCTCCAGTCCCACCAGTCCCACATTGTTGGGACTTTCAGCAAGCCCATTATGTATGTATGTATGTACATGTATTATGTATTATAATAATACATATAATAATAATACATATTATAATAATACATATCATGTATTATGAGCCCATCTGCTCATTATGTAAACTTGATTTGAAAAAAATAAATTGCTCTGGATAGAGGTGTCTGCCAAATGCTGTAATGGATGGTGAGGGTGCTTCTAAACTAGTGCTTCAGACTCATGCATGCTCATGTCCTAAATCCTAATGAGGACAATCAGGTGTTCCTGGAAACCTCCTTCAAAATTTGGGGATATGTACTGTATTGCAATACAGTATGGGGGGTGAAGTGAGGTAGAATAGACCATGTTCTAATACTCATGCATCACTTTGAAATCTTCTGATGAGACACTTACTGCTTCAGGATCTGAGTTATTTATAAAGTATGAGTGAAAACAGCTCATAAACAACAGAAAGTTGTAAGGGCACAGAGAAGAAAAGTTACAAAAAGAAATTTGCTGTCAGAAGGGAGTTTTTCTGCAATAATACACACAGAGGTACGAACACATGGACCCGCCCCTACCAGGAAAAGACCCGCCCCTACCAGGAAACTCCTATCAGAATCTCCCATCCGGAATACGTCACATTCCATCTCAAATAATGCGGAAGAGCCGACCTCTGCAATCCTCAACTGGTGTGGAGAATTTTTTTTTTCTGCACCGCACTGTATGTGTTTTAGTAGAAAACTTCGAAAAAAAACAGTGTTATTCTGCACTTAAGCGCACATTAAAATCTAAAAAAAAAAGGAAATAATACAGATGAGCAGTTTGTCCCAAATATAGTACAATATAATATAATATAATATAATATAATATAATATAATATAATATAATATAATATAATTAATATGGGTAAAGCTTGTGAACTGCGGAATGACTGGCACGCATGCATTGTGCAGATCTGGCGGCGTCATGGCTACCGGACCATCTCCCGCGCATGCGTTGTGGACATGGTGAGGCGACTGCTCGAGTTGGCTGGAGGTGACTGGAAGCAGGTGAGTCATTCTTAAATGCCAAGTAAATAGGTAAGCATTTATATTCTTTTTGGGAAACTTGAGTGCTATTTTGGAACCTGGTTCCCGAATCCACACAGTATAATTTACAGTACTTATCTTGGCAATGAAATTTAAA
>CM045736.1:48218895-48243895 GCA_024760905.1 Plotosus lineatus
TATTTTTCGTAACCCGGAGTTTTCGTACCTAGGGGGTTTCATAAGTAGGGGGCCGACTATCAGCTTGCGGCACGTGTAATTTTCAAGAAAACTTTTATTTTAATAAGTAAAAAGAATATTTAAGTGTTGTGTAATGACCATTATGCCAACATTTTGAACTGCATAGCTTCTGTGGTTGAAGCACTAAGAGGATAGTAACCACAGTAGCTATGCTGTGAACTTCAGGAGCAAAAGAGTCTGATTTTCAAAGAGTGCTTATTGTCGGTCAACATCAGGGCAGTGTGCAAGTTCTTTGGACCAGTGATGGAGTTAGGCATCTCAGCCACCACAAGTCTTCACTGTCATGTGTGCATGCCAAAAGACAGTCAGTAAGAATAGAACCTGTCTAACTATGCGAAGACTGGGTCTGGCTGATTGTGCGGAAGAAACCACCAAATTGGTTTAGCAAACAAGAAGGCAGACCCAGCAAAGCGTTGTGGAGTACAACCAGGGCCACAGTGAGACACACACGTTTGTGTGTGTGTGCGTGTGCGCGTTTGTTGACCATGTCTTCTTAGCAGAGTTATAATCTTACAAATGTTTATGGAAGGTTAAAAGCCTGAGCAAAGAATAAAGTTGCAATGAGCACACTCAAAAAACTCATGAAACAACCGTAACTCTGTCCTTTACACGCAAGCATTATGGGAGATGAAGCTCCATAATAGCCAATGGGAGGGAGCAGCGTCATCCCTCCTAGCCAGTGGGAGGCCAGCAGGGCGGGATGTTGGAAGATAGTCGATGGGAGAGCAGCTCATGCATTGTTTGAATGGTGCGTTTTAATATTTGAATAGCGTGTTTGAGTGTTTGAATAGCGCATTTGACGCATTTCGTAAGGAGAACGTGTTTCGTATACAGAGACAAAAAATTTTGGGAATTGTTTTTTGTAACCTGGATTTTTCGATCGCTGGGACTATCATAAGGTGAGGTACTACTGTATATAGCCAACTCAATCATTCAGTGATATCCGTTTGAGCTGATGTCATATTTTGACATGGAACGTCTCAGTTTAGTGACCTAATGCATCCCTACATTACTTCACGTGAAATATTCTGTCATTGTTTCATGTATCAGTATATACTAACAGCAAGCAAGTATCCAGTATATTTCAGTATATACAGTTTCTAGTATATTTCTAAGTTAATTGTGTGGCACATCCAGCTAATAGTAAGTAAGATCTGGGCTCAGATGTTTCTGCATGGAGTTTACATATTCTCCCTGTGCTTGTGAGGAATGTCCAGTTTCTTCCCACAGTCTAAAGGCATGCCCATTAAACTGATTGGCTGTTCTCAATTGTCCCTAGGTTTGATTGTGAATGGTTTTGTGTGTGCTTCCCTGAGAGACAATGACGAGCTGTTCAGGACACATCATATATTCATATATATATATATATATATATATATATATATATATATACACACACCCCCCCAAGATGGCGATGTCGCAGAGTTCTCGGAGTCAAGAGTCAAATTGTTTCTGTGTTTGCTTCAATTTGTTTTGTATGTTTTTGTTTGTTTGTTTTTTTTTTGCACTATGCTCGTCTGTGACCGGGCGACCTTACTACAGTTACGAGGGCGCAGTCCTTTTGGACATTTAGAACTGAGCACGCACAACTCCTATCCTGAGCAAATATGCTACTGCAGCTCAATGCTAGTCGCACCCCGAATAACAATAAGCCCAGTCGGAGACGCGGCAGGCAGGGAGGGGCTGAATGACGACTCCGCGCTTGGTTAGCAGTGGAACGTTAGCACTGCCCATCTTACTGCTTGCAAATGTTCAGTCTCTGTGAAACAAGATGGATGAGCTTCATGCTCGGATTTCAGCGCAGAGGGATCTGCAGGACTGCTCCATGCTGTGTTTCTGTGAAACATGGCTCGAGGAGAGTACACCTGACGAGGCGACTACACCAGCCGGCTCCACGGCCTTCAGGGAGGACCGGAGTGCAGCGGCTAACAACAAGGCCCCCGGCGGAAGAACGGCGGATTTTTGTTAAATAAACCTGGTGTACTGACTCTAGATTATCTCTAAACCTTGCTCTGAGAATGTGGAACATCTAACTTTGAAGTTGTGGCCACTTTGTTTACATAGAGAACTGTTCATTTTTTCCAAACAAAACAATGGGCATAGTGCAATATAAACATAATTATAATATAATATACTCTAATATAATTTAGTGCAATTTCATTTATTGTTGTTATCTACTGATTTATTTATTTATGTTGTTATTGTTATTATCATCATCATCATCATCATCATTTTATTTTTTATATTTTTATTTTTATTGTTATTATTATTTTATTTATTTTTTTTTTATATTGTTTATTGGGTCTGTGTAAGGTCAATTTCAATATAGAATTTTTATGTATTTAATTTATAGCAGTTTGTTTGTTGTTGATTTGAGCCGGAGTTCTGTTTGTAACTTGACTTAAACAACCGCACATATGCGTGTAAAAGCACAAATGGCTTTTAAAAATCCTGAATATTCTGCTGTCACCCTTTGTTGAATGAGAGAGGTTCCAGCCTCCCCATGTCCAGAGAAGTCGGCTTAAGCAGTTAGGCAAATGAATGAGATTTATTGAGGAAAGGTCTTGGCTTGCACTAGCTCACCTGGCTTTGTCTCAGTAGTGGGAGAGACACTACTGTAGTGTGTAAAGAATTGAATCTTTCAAATGAATTATTGTAAGCCTACAGTGAGTTACATTTAAGAACTAATTGTTTTAAAATATGAATCACTAATGTGGCATGACGTTCAGCGGTCCAATGTTGTTTTATTTGTGGCTTTAATTTATTATTTTTTTTTACATTTAATTCATTAATTTATCTTTGCATTGAATTGCAGATTTACACTATAGGAGTCAGTTGTCCTTTGAAGAAACGGTCTATGTGGTGGACCAAGATTTGTTGTGCTTGACAATGGAAAGTATTGTTTGAAACTTCTTAAAGTGAAATTGCAGTGGTTGGTATTGGAACCTAATAATAGTGTTTTTCTTTTTACAGGAAGTAAGTTATTCATATTTCGTCCTCTATACTGGATGGACCTTTTCCTGGGAAATGCAACATTGTGGATTCCTACCAAAAGGCAGCTGAGAAGTATGACGATATCATGAAAGAGGTGCACTCTTCATCTGTCATACTATTTTGGTCTTTGTTTGAAATTCACTGTCGCTCTGTTAGAAGCATGACTAATGCTATCTACTAACAGGATCGGTCTAAACAGGAAGCCAATTCTGTATGATGTCCTTTCTTAGATCCAGGCAACTGACTCTGCGCTTCGGATTGGGGGTGGAGACACTGGGGTCGAATTGGCTTCAGAGATTAGGACAGAATATCCAGAAAATTATCTTTGTTCCATATTACATGTGAGAATGATCAACCGGAAGTAAAATACTATGTATCTATTACATGCACGAAAATATTCTTCTTAAAAACATTCTATAAACAGTCTTACTCCTTAATACAGTATTAATGTAGTAAAATGTAGTAATGATTAAGAAAAACTTTTTAATTTTGTCCCGTGATATTTATTAATAAAATATATAAACATTATACAGCGCACATATATATATATATATATATATATATATATATATATATATATATATATATATATATATCTTCTTTTCCTTTCGGCTGTTCCCTTCAGGGGTCGCCACAGCAAATGATCTGCCTCCATCTCTCCCTATCCTCTGCATCTTCTACTCTTACTCCAACGACCTTCATGTCCGCCTTCACCGCATCCATAAATCTTCTCTTTGGTCTTCCTCTGGGCCTTTTGCCTGGTAGTTCCAACCTCAGCATCCTACGACCAATATACTCACTATCCCTCCTCTGTACATGTCCAAACCATCTCAATCTAGCCTCTCTGACTTTGTCTCCAAAACATCTAACATGTGCTGTGCCTCTGATGTACTCATTTCTGATCCTATCCATCCTCGTTACTCCCAAAGAGAACCTCAACATTTTCATCTCTGCTACCTCCAACTCTGACTCCTGTCTTTTCCCCAGGGCCACTGTCTCTAAACCATACAACATTGCTGGCCTCATCACCGTCTTGTACACTTTTCCCTTCATTCTTGCCGATACTCTCCTATCACACATCACACCGGACACTTTTCTCCAACCATTCCAACCTGCCTGCACGCGCTTCTTCACCTCTTTCCTCCCTCTCCATTGCTCTGGATTGTTGAGCCTAAGTACTTAAAATCCTCCACCTTCTTTATCTCTGCCCCCTGTAACCTCAAAGTTCCTCTTGGGTCCTTGTCGTTCACACACATGTATTCTGTCTTACTAAGACTAACCTTCAATCCCCTCCTTTCCAGGGCATACCTCCACCTCTCTAGATTTTCCTCCACTTGTTCTCTGCTCTCACTACAGATCACGATGTCATCTGCAAACATCATAGTCCATGGAGATTCTTGTCTAACCTCGTCTGTTAGCCTGTCCATCACCATAGCAAACAAGAAGGGGCTGAGAGCTGACCCTTGATGCAGTCCCACCTCCACCTTGAACTCTTCTGTCACACCAACAGCACACCTCACCACTGTCTTACATCTCTCATACATGTCCTGCACCACTCTAACATACTTCTCTGTCACTCCAGACTTCCTCATACAATACCACAGTTCTTCTCTCGGCACCCTGTCATATGCTTTCTCCAGATCCACAAAGGCACAATGCAGCTCCCTCTGACCTTCTCTGTACTTCTCTATTAACATCCTCAAAGCAAACACTGCATCTGTGGTGCTCTTTCTTGGCATGAAACCAAACTGTTGTTCACAAATGCTGACCTCTGCCCTTAGTCTTGCTTCCACTATTCTTTCCCATAGCTTCATTGTATGGCTCATCAACTTTATCCCTCTGTAGTTGCCACAACTCTGTACATCTCCCTTGTTCTTAAAGATGGGCACAAGCACACTTCTCCTCCATTCCTCTGGCATCTGCTCACTTTCTAAGACCTTGTTGAATATTCTTGTCAGAAAATCTACTGCTACCTCCCTAGACACTTCCATACCTCAACTGGTATGTCATCAGGGCCAACTGCCTTTCCACTCTTCATCCTCTTCAATGCCCTCCTCACTTCTCCCTTACTAATCTTTGCTACTTCCTGCTCCTCAACGGTCACCCCTTCTACTCTTTTTTCTCTCTCATTTTCTTCGTTCATCAGCTCTTCAAAGTACTCTTTCCATCTTCCCAGCACACTTCTGTCATCAGTCAATACATTTCCCTCTCTGTCCTTTATCACTCTAACTTGCTGCATGTCTTTCCCATCTCTATTTCTCTGCTGTGCTAACCTGTATAGATCATTTTCTCCCTCCTGACTGTTCAACCTATCATACAAGTCATCATACGCCCTCTGTTTGGCCTTTGACACTGCTACCTTCGCCTTACGCTGTGTCTCCCTGTACTCCTGTTTACTCTCTTCGGTCCTCTCAATGTCCCACTTCTTCTTGGCTAACCGCTTCTTTTGTACACACTCCTGCACTTCCTCATTCCACCACCAAGTTTCCTTATCTACTTTCCTTCCTGAGGACACACCAAGTACTCTCCTACCGGTCTCCCTGATCACATTGGCTGTGGTTGTCCAGTCCTCTGGAAGCACTTCCTGACTACCCAAAGCCTGTTTCAACTCCTCCTTGAAGACAACACGACACTCTTCCTTTTTCAGCTTCCACCACTTTGTCTTCTGCTCTGCCTTTGCCTTTTTCACTTTTCTCACCATCAGTGTCATCCTGCACACCACCATCCTATGCTGTTTGGCAACACTCTCACCAACTACTACTTTGCAGTCACTGACTTCCTTCAAATTACATCGCCTGCACAAGATGTAGTCTACCTGTGTGCTCTTACCTCCGCTTTCATAAGTCACCCTATGCTTCTGTTTCTTCTTGAAGAAAGTATTCACCACAGCCATTTCCATCCTTTTTGCAAAATCGATCAACATCTGTCCTTCTGTGTTCCTGTCCTGGATACCAAACCTGCCCATCACTTCCTCGTCCCCTCTGTTGTCTGCACCAACATGTCCATTGAAGTCTGCTCCAATGACCACTCTTTCACCTCTGGGGATATTCTGCATCACTTCATCTAAATCACTCCAGAATCTCTCCTTCTCTTCTAGCTTACATCCTGCCTGTGGGGCATAAGCACTAACAACATTGACCATCACGCCTTCAATTTCTAACTTGAGACTCATCACTCTGTCTGACACTCTTTTCACGTCTAGAACATTCCTGACAAACCCCTCCTTCAAGATGACTCCTATTCCATTTCTCTTCCCATCCACACCATGATAAAACAGTTTAAACCCTGCTCCTAAGCTTCTAGCCTTTCTACCTTTCCACCTTGTCTCCTGAACACACAGTATGTCCACCTTCCTCCTCTGCATCATGTCAGCCAGCTCCCTATCTTTTCCTTGCATAGTTCCAACATTCAAAGTCCCTACTCTCAGTCCTAGGCTCACACATTTCCTCTTCTCTCTCTGCCTACGGACACGCCTCCCGCCTCTCCTTCTTCGACGTCTTCGACCAACAGTAGTCCAATTTCCATCAGCACCCTGTTGGTTGACAGCACTGATGGCGGTCGTTATTAACCCGGGCCTCGACCGATCCGGTATGAATTTCTTATTGATCATTTGCATTTTTTAAATGTGGCAGAAGTTTTACGCCGGATGCCCTTCCTGTCGCAACCCTCTGCATTTATCCGGGCTTGGGACCGGCATAAGGGGGAGAGACACTGGTTCGTGCCCCCCCCGCCTCATGGCTGCATTTTTTTTCGTATCCAGAGATGGAAATTTTAGGTAAATGTGTTTTTGTAACTTGGATTTTTCGTTTGTTGGGTCTTTCATAAGGTGAGGTGCCACTGTAATGCAATTCTTCCCTCTAGTGGGCTGATAAGCATTTCAATCGTGTATATATATATATACGGAAAAAAATTCATGTTACGAAACGTGCCATCTCAAAAATTCAAACAATGCGTGAGTTGCTCTCCCATTGGCTATCTCCCAACACTCCGCCCCACTGGCTTCCCATTGGCAAGGAGGGAGCTGTATCTCCGTAATACCGTTATGCTTTTATTGTGCCTTCAACCCATTGTTCGTCATGAAGATGCAGCACCCTCTGACCCACTGGCTTCCCATTGGCAAGGAGGGAGCTATATCTCCGTAATACCGTTATGCTTTTATTGTGCCTTCGACCCATTGTTCGTCACGAAGATGCAGCACCCTCCCATTGGCTAGGAGGGAGCTGCATCTCCATAATACCCATGATGCTTTTCATGTGCCTTCGACTCATTGTTCGTCACAGATTTCTCTTCTTCTTCTTTTCCTTTCGGCTGTTCCCTTCAGGGGTCGCCACAGAAAATGATCCGCCTCCATCTCTCCCTATCCTCCGCATCTTCTACTCTTACGCCAACGACTTTCATGTCAGCCTCCACCACATCCATAAATCTTCTCTTTGGTCTTCCTCTTGGCCTTCTGCCTGGTAGTTCCAACCTCAGCATCCTACTACCAATATACTCACTATCCCTCCTCTGTACATGTCCAAACCATCTCAATCTAGCCTCTCTGACTTTGTCTCCAAAACCTCTTACATGTGCTGTCCCTCTGATGTACTCATTTCTGATCCTATCCATCCTCGTTACTCCCAAAGAGAACCTCAACATTTTCATCTCTGCTACCTCCAACTCTGACTCCTGTCTTTTCCCCAGGGCCACTGTCTCTAAACCATACAACATCGCTGGCCTCATCACCGTCTTGTACACTTTTCCCTTTATTCTTGCCGATACTCTCCTATCACACATCACATCGGACACTTCTCCATCCATTCCAACCTGCCTGCACGTGCTTCTTCACCTCTTTTCCACACTCTCCATTGCTCTGGATTGTTGAGCATAAGTACTTAAAATCCTCCACCTTCTTCATCTCTGCCCCCTGTAACCTCACCGTTCCTCTTGGGTCCTTGTCGATCACACACATGTATTCTGTCTTACTGAGACTAACCTTCATTCCCCTCCTTTCCAGGGCATACCTCCACCTCTCTAGATTTTCCTCCACTTGTTCTCTGCTCTCACTACAGATCACAATGTCATCTGCAAACATCATAGTCCATGGAGATTCTTGTCTAACCTCGTCTGTCAGCCTGTCCATCACCATAGCAAACAAGAAGGGGCTGAGAGCTGACCCTTGATGCAGTCCCACCTCCACCTTGAACTCTTCTGTCACACTGACGGCACACCTCACCACTGTCTTACATCTCTCATACATGTCCTGCACCACTCTAACATACTTCTCTGCCACTCCAGACTTCCTCATACAATACCACAGTTCTTCTCTCGGCACCGTCATATGCTTTCTCCAGATCCACAAAGGCACAATGCAGCTCCTTCTGACCTTCTCTGTACTTCTCTATTAACATCCTCAAAGCAAACACTGCATCTGTGGTGCTCTTTCTTGGCATGAAACCAAATTGTTGCTCACAAATGCTGACCTCTGCCCTTAGTCTAGCTTCCACTATTCTTTCCCATAACTTCATTGTATGGCTCATCAACTTTATCACTCTGTAGTTGCCACAATTCTGTACATCTCCCTTGTTCTTAAAAATGGGCACAAGCACACTTCTCCTCCATTCCTCCGGCATCTGCTCACTTTCTAAGACCTTGTTGAATATTCTTGTCAGAAAATCTACTGCTACCTCCCCTAGACACTTCCATACCTCAACTGGTATGTCATCAGGGCCTTTCCACTCTTCATCCTCTTCAATGCCCTCCTCACTTCTCCCTTACTAATCTTTGCTACTTCCTGGTCCTCAACGGTCACCCCTTCTACTCTTTTTTTTCTCTCTCTCATTTTCCTTATTCATCAGCTCTTCAAAGTATTCTTTCCATCCTCCAAGCACACTTCTGTCATCAGTCAATACGTTTCCCTCTCTGTCCTTAATCACTCTAACTTGCTGTATGTCTTTCCCATCTCTATTTCTGTGCTGTGCTAACCTGTTATAAATCATTTTCTCCCTCCTTACTGTTCAACCTATCATACACCCTCTGTTTGGCCTTTGACACCGCTACCTTTGCCTTACGCTGTGTCTCCCTGTACTCCTGTTTACTCTCTTCGGTCCTCTCTGTGTCCCACTTCTTCTTAGCTAACCTCTTCCTTTGTACACACTCCTGCACTTCCTCATTCCACCACCAAGTCTCCTTATCTACTTTCCTTCCAGAGGACACACCAAGTACTCTCCTACCGGTCTCCCTGATCACATTGGCTGTGGTTGTCCAGTCATCTGGAAGCACTTCCTGACTACCCAAAGCTTGTTTCAACTCCTCCTTGAAGACAACACGACACTCTTCCTTTTTCTGTTCGTCACGGATTTCCAGCATGCGTAAAGGACAGAGTTACTGCTGTTTCGTGAGTTTTTCGAGTGTACTCATTGCAACTTTATTTTTTGGCTCAGGCTTTTAACCTTGCGTAAACATTTGTAAGATCATAACTCTGCTAAGAAGACATGGTCATCACACACATATGTACACACACACACACACACACACACACACGCCCGTGTGATTCCCGGTGAAAGTGATTTCCGGTGCGAGTGAAAAGAAGTGGGCACGTGGCATGCGATTGAGTGATATCGCAAAGGAATATGGCCGAAACCCGTCTATCATCGGTACGATACTGAAGCAGAAGGAGGCCTTATTGAATAATTTGAATCACGTGACAGTTGCTCGGCAATCCGCGAATATGCGAAGGCGCCAGTGCAAAACCACGAATAGTCAAGGGCCTACTGGATTTGTGTATACAGTAATCCCTGACTACTTCGTGCTTCAGTTTCTGCGACTTCAGTGCATCGTGGGGTTTTCAAAAATATTCATCACAAAATAAAAAAAAAGGAAATTAAGGAAGAATAGGGAAAAATTTAAGGAAAATGCTGCAAAACAAGGCCAATTATTCAAAAAAACCCCAAACAAATAAAAATAAACAGCCCCCCCCCCCAACAAAACTACTTACATTATTATGTGAGGTGTGCATCTGAGTGTGCGTGTGCATCTGTGTGTGCGCGCACGCGTGCATCTGTATGTGTGTATTTATATTTTATTTACATCTTATGCATTACTTTTAAATGGTTGTTATTGTAAGCATTTATAGCTTTGAATATTTATTTATTGATATTATATACACATACATGTACGTATGCGTGAGTCAGGAGGGTTGATACTAATTTGCGGAAATCGGCAGTCATGGGGGGGGGTGTCTCGGTCCCCATTAACCGTGGAAAGTGAGGGATCCCTGTACACTATATAAAATTGTCATTCTTATCAGAATGATCTTTCTCCGTTTCAGTTTTGCAAAACCTTTTTATGTTGGTTTCATGCCAATTGGGTAAAATGTTTTTACTGCCCAAAAGACGGTGTTGAGGCCAACGATATTGTATGGTTTAGAAACAGTGGCACTGAGGAAAAGACAGGAGTCAGAGCTGGAGGTAGCAGATAAGAAAATGTTGAGGTTCTCTTTGGGAGTAATGAGGATGGATAGGATCAGGAATGAGTACATCAGAGGGACAGCACATGTTAGAGGTTTTGGAAACAAAGTCAGAGAGGCTAGATTGAGATGGTTTGGACATGTACAGAGGAGGGATAGTGAATATACTGGTAGTAGGATGCTGAGGCTGGAACTACCAGGCAGAAGGCTGAGAGGAAGACCAAAGAGAAGATTTATGGATGTGGTGAAGGAGGACATGATGGTAGTTGGTGTAAGAGAAGAAGATGCAGAGGATAGGGTGAGATGGAGGTAGATGATTTGCTGTGGCGACCCCTGAAGGGAACATCTGAAAGGAAAAGAAGATAATCAAGAAACACAAATTACTTTTTTTTTCCCCAACACATGTGAAAGGGTGGAATTATTCCGAAGTAAATTTTTTTGATTAAATTCAATGTTTATGAAAACAAAGCAGCAACCTTCAAAATATTCAGTTTGATGTTTTGCAGACTGAATAATACATTTTAAAGCTGTATTTACTCAATGCAACATATAAGAGCTGAGTGAAAGATAGAATAGCATTAATTCAGGAAAAAAAAGAATCCCAGCTGTGAGTCTGTTGGGACACATCTATATTGTGCAACTTCTTAAAAGAACTGCTCAAACTCAGTGATATTGGATGGTGACCACTAATTCCTTTTTACTGGTTTTTAGTAGGATCTTAGTCTGAGCTCTGGTTAGGATTTGCAAAGATTGTGACCTTTTCCTCCTCCATGCTCTATGTGGTCAAATTTGTTGTCAGTTTTGATTCACTGTCATGTTGCAAGATCCAGCTTCTTTCCGTTGACGGCTCTCTGGCAGAGTACAGCAGTACCAGTCCCTATTGCACCCACACAGTAGGATGCTACCACAGCCATGCTTCACTGTCACAGTGTTTAACCTGCAGAAAGTGTTAGTGGGATGATAAAGTATTGTAGGGGAGAGCGTAGAAAGAGCGAAGCTCTGCTATGGCTGTCTTGGGGTACTGTGAATTGTGGATCTTGAGGTAGTATTGACAGTTTAATCCACAGGTGTCAAACTCAGGCCACAAAGGGCCATGTGGCTGCAGGTTTTTGTTTCATCCAAGAAGCAGCACACCTGACTGTGCTCATTTAAACAACTGATCCTAGTCTTCAGGCTGTTGATTGGTCATTTCCATACATATCAAGTACCCACAACTTTTTCACCAGAATTTTTTGAAAATATAAATCGATATGAATAAAGCAGACACAAGTATTATGAAGATATAATGTAATATAAATATCTAGGCACTGTCTAAAACTGCAGCCAAGTTTGCAGAAACATGCATATGTAAAGTTGAACAAAATATATTCCAATCCATACTTACTAAATGTAGTTGTTTGTGATTTTTAATAAATGTCTGTTTTTAAATCATTTTGCTTCCCCCAAAAGGATGTTTTTTTTGGATTGATGTCTGGGAAACCCACTGAATTCAGTGTGTGTGTGTGTGTGTGTGTGTGTGTATGTGTATTTTTGTTCCATTTTTTTTTCTTTTAGGAAATGTGACAATGCTATTGGCTTTGAGCAGAGACGAGGGTGTGGGGCCATTTAATGGTTATAAACTACCCCATTTCTTGGTCACTATGGGAAGGAGCGAAAGCCTGCTATTATGGGAGAGTTGGCTGGACATGGGCCACAAAGCTCCCAATTATTAATTAGCTACAAGCCCTATTACTGTATCATACACAAATTAAAATATTCCATTTATGGACACTTATGTTATGCCATATAATGAAGACAGGAGACATTTCTAGTCTCTAGTTTGATTAATGTAAAATGAAACATACTTTTATTTGTGAAATAATTTAATTCAAGTAAATTTGAGTGTATATACAATACTTAATCAAGCCAGCTGTACATTGTATGGCAGTTAAAACATTTATGTTGTAATCACACCATACCACATCAGAGACTGACCTTTGGACATCAAACACATTTGAGCACAGTATGGATTGCTTGATATTTATACGCATAAACCATTTAAGCCACTATTTAAGAATGTGGTGAGAAATAATTCTCTGAAGTTTAGTTTCAGGGTTTTTTTTTTTATTTATTATCTTTGTGCAAACTACTAAAACTCAGTTCACAGAGACCCTGTCACCTGCTTTGGTTGGAGCTCTCTTGCATCCTTCGGGTTGTTGCAAAACTGAATAATCTATGTGTGTGTAAATATTATACCATAAGACAAATTATATATTATTTAAAGATGCTTAAGTAGTTTACTTATCCAAATGTCTGTCTGTCTTCCTTTCGGCTTTTTACCTTTTACTCGGGAGTCGCCACAGCGAATCATCTGATTTGCACGTTTGATTTGGCAGAGGTTTTTACGTCGGATGCCCTTCCTGTCACAACCCTTTTTTAGCAAGGGACAGAAACATGCTGACGACTTTGCAGCCTACTCTTTACGAAAGTCAGCAATGGTTCTTTTACATGCCTCTCACCATAGACAGTGAGCGACATGGCCTGCCTTTGATAACCCAGTTAGCCGCACTGGGGGGGGACAGTGACAACCTTGTGTAGAGTGGGACTCGAACCCCCAACCTTTTGATCAGCGATCCAGCGCCCTATACCACTAGGCCACCACTGCCCTCACTTATCCAAATGTAACATGATCTTAATAACTCTTGTGTAAATAAAATGACCTGATTTGCCACCTCTAGATGGCGACAAAAGTTCACCATAACTGTGGTCGAAAATAATTTATCGACTGTTTAAATTTGAGGTACATTTGATAGTATATAAGGTTTAGGGTACGTATCTGATAAATTTTAATTAGTACTTACTGTGGAAATACATCTAGTAATGCGACTGGACACATCATCAATGATGTTCCTGGAATCATTGGGTGTTTCGGGTCTTTCAACATCATACACCCTCATCCAGGTGACCCAGCTGGGGCTGATCAGACCCCAGCTTGTGTCCAGTTGGCACACTGGTTACCACGACTCCATGGTTCTCCTCTCTTGAGCCACAGCCATCTTGAGGCCCTTTCTGCCGCTTCGGTGGTATTGCGGATGACTCTTCTCTTCTGTTGCCCAGTGATGCCTAGACAACCCAGAGCTGTGGCGAAGGACCGGGCCGCAAAGCCTCTGCAGCCAACCTCCATCCTGATTGCTGACAGTCTTTCACCAGCCCTGTGCACTTGGAAAGCTTCCTCTCAAAGGCTTCTTCCAGGCGGTCTTCCCACGGGACAGTCAACTCCAGGAGCGTTACTTACTTGGTGGCCTCTGACACAAGGACAATGTTAGGACGGAGGGTGGTGACCGCAATATAGCTAGGGAGCTTCAGCTGGTGTTCAAGATCCACTAACAGCTGCCAGTCTCTTGCAGAGGTCAGAATGCCTGCAGGTGGTCTTTTAGCTGGGACAGCCTGCTCCCCCAGCCCTCACAAAGACAATGATGTTCTTGGGGGGGGTGAACTGCTTTGCCCAAGCCAATCCCGTGCTGATGGCCTTGGCGATGGTCTTCAAGACTTGGTCATGCCTCCACTGGTAGCGCTCTTATCCTAATGCTGTGGTGTAACAGCTTAGGACGTGTTCCAAGGTGCCTTTCTTGGAACACAATGTGCAAGCTGGTGACTCCGCTAAGCCCCAAGTGTACAGGTTCGATGGACTAGGCAGCACATCATACACTGCCTGGATGAGAAATTTGATGCGTTGAGGCTCAGCTTTCGAGATCTCAGTCCAGGTTACTTTCCTCTCAACCGCATTTTTCCATCTTGTCCAGGCTCCCTGTTGTCTCATGCCCACCGCCTTGCATGATCTTGTTTCCTCCACAGCAACTTTCACCTCCTCTTGGACCAGGCGCCTCCTCTCCGTCCCCCTGATGATCATTTGTGTGTAAACTATATGGGGAATAGTTCATTCTGACTGGACCACTATCTCAGAATTAAACAACATTATTTCAATACATAATGCTTGACCTAATGATCGATACTCACAGTGTACTGCAGTTACTTACCCTGTGTCTGAAATTGCTCACAATACAGTGAACTACCCTCTTCTGCTGTATAGGAAACTAAATGCAGGGGACTATATCATGAACCTAACACTTTGGGACACTACTCAGTGTGAGTAATTATGGCTCATTGGTTGCTGCTGCATAAAAAAATATAATTAAATCTTATTCATTGCATCAATTTATTTTACAGTATGAAAAGTTTAATTTTCATATTTTTGCCATACAACATTTTGGCTTATTTGTACGTATTGTGGTATTAATGTTTTAATTGCACTGTTCATTTATAATACAGTATACTCTTGAGATTCATATTTTTAGTTTTGTTCGTAATTTTTTTTGTAAAATTACTTTTACAAATAAACTTGGTAACCATTGCTGTTCATCAAGAGTAGGCTGCATTGCCGCCAGTGTGTTTCTGCCCTGCGATGGCCTGGTGAGCTGTGCAGAGTGTACTCTGTCCTAGCCCAAAATTGGCTGAGACGGGCACCAGACTCCCCGTGACCCTAATTAAGCTTGAGCACTTCAGAAAATGAATGAAGGAAATAAACTTGAATTGTGGCTGTTTGTGTTGTCTTACACTTTTTATTTTCTCCCATCTCCAACCATAACTAAGAACAAATGATTCCCCACAGAACATACTTCTCACTTATCCTCTCTCTATAACTTTTTTTTTTTTTTTTACACCTTTGGGGAAATAACACCCAGTCTCAAGCTTACTTTATTTATACTAACAGTGTTTCAAATACTTCTGATGAGATGAAGTACCAGAATTGTCAGATGGAGAAAGCTAAGACATTGTGCTGCTCTCGCTAGACTAGAAGACATCAAATTGTACGAATGTTCTTTTCTTTTTGGCTTTTCGTCGTTTTCAGGGGTCACCACAGTGAATCATCTGATTCGCGTGCTTGATTTGGCATAGGTTTTTACTCCGGATGCCCTTCTCGACACAACCCTTTAACAAGGGTTAAACACGCTGACGGCTATGCAGCGCCTCTTGTCAAAAGTCAGCAATGGTTCTTCTTTTACATGAGACAGTGAGGGACATGGCCGGCCTTTGATAACTCGGCTGTACCGGGGTGGGGGGACACGGAAGACGGCAATGACAGTGACAACCTTGTGGAGAGTGGGACTTGTACCCCCAACCTTCGGATCAGCGATCCAGTGCCCTTTACCACCAAATTGTACGAATAAAAACAGGAAAAGTATGCTACACCTGAATATTTATACTTAACATTGACATATGTTATTTCATTACCTTGACATGAATAAGATAAAATGTTTAAGCAGGCTATCTATCAGATAAAAAAGATGAAGTTGAATGTTTTATTCAAATTATTACATTGATATTTTTATGTACTTCTTTTCATTTTATTTTCCTTTAGTAATATATTTAAATACTTTAAGAGAGTTAGAGACACGGTTGCTCAGCTCTGGTACCTCCTTATGTGTGAGCTCAGACATTCATTATTTTGAAATTTCACCATGTTTTTATTATTTGTATTCATCAAAATTATGAACATCACATTGTCAGAAATTGGTGTAAGAAATTGAATAAAAAATTCGGTATTGATGCTAGTAGTACCTTCAGCTTCTTGCCTCTCAACACGCACAATCCTTGTGACTAAAATCGGTAAGTTATTGCCTTAAGTTTTCTTTACGTATATAAAAATTCTTATGTGGAAATTAGGCAGATCCCCAAAAGAAATTTTGACCAAGCAGGTTTGACCCTGAGGTGGTTTCATTTAAAGACCAAAGGCACATTATCACAGTACTTCCAGTCAGTTAGCTCACCTTGTCAGGCCAGGAGAGCTGAAAAAACACGTGTACTGGGAGCAAAATGGTAGATCAAACTTACCCATTTTATTTGATCAGTCTCTGTAATGGTAAAATGAGGCATTTACTGCCTCTAAAAGTGAGTTTACATGGTATTTCAAGACCCCATGCCACTGGGGAATGTCTATAATGTTCATCAGTAACAGGACATGTGATTGTTCTGCCGTGCTTTAAAAAACAAGAAAATATTTTGCTGTGTTCTCTTGGTAAATGTCCAACAACCGATGAACTATTAGAAACTGTTACAGCAAAACTATCTGATACTCTGAATAAATGGAGAGATGAGCGAGATATGGACCTATCAGAAAGTGATGACAAGTATTTTTCACCCGATTCTCCTACTCACTAACTTCATAAATTTCAGCATGGCCATGTGCTTTTAGCTAAAGTTGACCTTTGTGTCGATTGGTTCAACGTACCATGTGCTAAGGTTGACATTCATGTTGATTGGCTCGATTTTACCTGGGGGGGGGTAAAGAAACAGCACCAAGAGGGAAAATTAAAGGGTCTTTTTTTTATTGTGCTGTTTTTGTTAATTTTCAGCTTTCATGTAAGTAATTTGGTTGATACCCCAAAATGAATAACACAAATACCAGTAAAAGTCTTATTGTTCTGTTGTTATTCATGTTTTCCACCTCTATGATAATAAGCACTTACAGGTCCACTCCGCTGGTAACAATTTAATAAACGCCCACCCGCTTCAATTTTTTTAAGTGCCCTGAGCACTTATCACGTCAAATCCGATATTTGTTCTAATTTACAATTAAGATAGGTATATTAGAATCCTTGTCCAGCTAAACTTGAAAATTTTCAATTTTGCTGTCTATCACATTGAGCCCATGACACTCTTGCCAGTTACACTGGTTGTCCTTTCATGGACCACTTTTGGTAGGTACTTAGCACTGCATTCCAGAAACACCACACAAGAACTTCTGTTTTAGACTTAAGGTGCCCCCCCCCCCCCATCGATGGTTCAGTGATCGCAGTCGGCAAACCCGGAAGTTACTGCCACATGATTCAAATTCAGCCAATGGCTGAGAGCTAATGTTTCTCCCTCCTGCTGATTGGTTGCAGATGATGTGTGCAACTCTTTTTTTTTTTTTTTCTCCTGCGCACACATCATCAACATGTTTGCTTGTATTGTGAAGTCACGTTTTTTTAGTGTGTTTTTAATTATTATTTAAGCTCTATGTCACTCAAACGCCCTGCATCTTCTCTGGCTTCTGGTAAGGAGCCTAAGCGCTTTATTAATAAATATTATAACAGGACAAAATTAAAAAGTTTTTACTTAATTATTACTACACTTTACTACATTATTATTGTATTAATGAGTTAGACTGTCTATAGAATGTGTTTAAGAACCATATTTTAGCGCATGTAATAACAAACATGAGGTTTTAAAACCGCATCAATCTTCTCCTTTTGGCTTTTCCCCCTTTTTCCAGGGGTCACCACAGCGAATCAACTGATTCACACATTTGATTTGGCATAGGTTTTTACGTCGGATGGCCTTCCTGACACAAAGTCAGTAATGGTTCTTTTACATGTTTCTCACCATAGACAGTGAGAAACATGGCCCACCTTTGATAACCCAGTTAGCTGCACGGGGGGTTAGTGACAAGCTTGTGGAGAATGGGACTCGAACCCCAACCCTAGGATCAGCAATACAGCACCCTATAGTTTTGTAAAGCCAGTTTTGCGGCTGACGTCATGCATATGTCATTCCGCCATATTGGGGTGAAAACAAACCATTCACTCCGGTCCCAACACAGTAGCACATGCGTGTTTAAGGGTTTAATACTTCATTTATTCATTAAACACGCGCAAAATGGTAGTTAACTGTGTTGCTGTCGGCTGTATAAATTATAGAGGAAAGAAAGCGGGTGTTAAGTATCGCAGATTCCCTGCTAATAAAGCCCGACGAGAGAAATGAATTTCTGCTTTGAAAAGAGCTGATACCGACAACAAAAGGAAAGATTGGCGATCAGCTCCGACCAGTCGTGTATGTAGCGAACATTTTGTTGGAGGCAAGTAATTTTTATCAGTAGATATATTATTATTTATTGTCTTAACCACAGTTTGATTCTATTTAACTGTATATCTGGTGTCCGTTTATAAGCTGAGGGCAGCTAAAATGCTATTTAGTCTTTATTATAACCTGTACAATATATATAATATGACTATTATAATACTTCATAGATTTAGATCCACTTGTTTGTGCTTAATATACAATGTAGGCAAAATTATAAAACAAAATGTGAGTTATAATTACCTTTGCCATGATTAATACTTTGGTGTCCTCACACAGCCTGCCATGGGCGATATTAGAGGCTTTCCTGGGTGTAATATGCTCACGAAGTGCCGAAACCCATCCAGATAAAAAATACTCATACGCTTCCCAGATTGAACTTTAACAGTCTTTAATACGTGTTCTAACACACACAACAAACATGCTGTTCTTTGGTTTCCGCTTCACTTGTTTAATCCCACAATGCATTACAGAACCGGAATATTCCAAGTTCCGGGACGAGTAATCATTAACAATGATTGCTACACTCTAAGCCCTTTGAAACTTTTCAGTTTTTCGTGAGTATAATCAGATGTGCGATTAATCAAATAATTATAGATATCTGGGTATGTTAAACCAGGTATCCTGTCCGTTGCTTCATCCATGCAGTTAACAAACAAACAATCGGGCAAAACGTATGGGTCATTTGTTAGCCCTGATAATCGTAGTTTTTGAATATACTGTTGTTTATGATCGTTATCGGAAAGCACTGGGATTGTATTATGGCTGTCAACATTCATATTTATATAATCTACCACGCTAAAAACAGGCACCCCCAAAGTAAGTACATGTTTGTTTTCACCCCAGTATGGCGGCAGCTACTCGGCGGTCACGTGACTGCAAAACCTCTATACCACTAGGCCAGCACTGCCCACTTAAAACCGCATCAAGCGGACTTTCAGGATCCACAGGAAGGGGCAGAATGCTACCCTTGCAGATCACGGAGGTTACTGTAAATACATCTAGTTGTTCATCCCTCACAATTTAGGCTTTGTCAAAATGCCTCGATTTTTTTGCTTGCTCATATTTCCTCCTTCCAACACATCAAGTTCAAGAACTGATACTTCACCTTCTCCCCAACACATGCCACTTGATATCAGCTACCACTCCAAAAACATAATCGATGTTATACTGTGTGTGTGTGTGTGTGTGTGTGTGTATATATATATATATATATGTGTATATACACATAGAGGATTTTCTGAGTAGATCCTTCCATAGGAGAGTGCTCAATACTTTTTGGTAGAGCAAATAAAAATAAAAGGACAGGACAAAGACTTTCTATTGAGACTCCATTTATCACTACAGATCTGTTTCGAGGGGTGGTGAAACCATCCTCTCTCTTCAGGTGATTATAGAAGAATATATATATATATATATATATATATATATATATATATATATATATATATTATGATGGATCAGAGCTGGTCAAGTTGTGTTCCAGGGATCTATTGAAACTCCTATCAAAGGTGGTATAAGTATGGACAACGAGTGAACCTGCAAGAATATCAGGGGTGCCCAATGCTCATTAATGCATATGGGGAGCAAAGCCTAGTACATCTGGTCTGATCCCATAGAAGAGTATCAAAAATACAGAAAGTGAACTCTGGTTATCATTTAAAAATGGTGTCAGAAAACACAATGCCTGACACCTTGCTTTGTATGGGGCATCCTTAACCACATACCTGTGAGGGTCAGTCAAAGATTAACTGGATATTTTAACTTTATGATTAAAATATATGGTTTAATTTTTCTTTTTAGTTATGTGACTCAAGTATACTGTATATCTTATGTCTATTGATATTCACATTTTAGTGTTAGTGATCTAACACTATTTAAAAGTACTCATTTACTTGTGTGTAGCCTATATGTTTACCTTCCAATGTCAGTTAATTTTGTCTGAATACAAAAGGCTTCAGAGTGAAACCACCACACCTCACTTAGATCTCTTATTCCTTCATTGTTTTGGTATAGTGTCTGTTTAAAATAACACTAACATTAATAAGGCCAAATACCCAGAGGAACGAGCTTCCGTGTGCACAATAACTATCAGTGCAACGCCAATTTCTGGAAAGTAGAATAGTCTGAGATCAGGTGTTAAGAAACAGAAGAAGGCATACGATTTCAAGATGTGGAAATGGAAGCGTTTAATGATATCATTGCATCTTCTGGAGGGTTCAATGACACATTTACAGAAGTAAGCGAATGGTCTCAGAAATGCATTGTGTGGCCAATTTCATTTCATTTCCAAGACAGAGCACTACCGTATTTTATTTTACCGGAGGGTTTCCTCCGGGTTCTCCGGTTTCCTCCCACAACCCAAAGACATGCACAGTAGTTTTCCCTCCAACTGTGTCAGACTGTCCCCAAAAATGTGCATTCCCCAGAGTTGGAAAAGAGGTGGGTGGCTAGCATTGCATGTCACAGAGTGGACCCTCCCTGGTTGGTGGTGGTCACATGATAGGGAAGACAATACCTGATGAGATGGAATTATGAAGAAATTGTGGAGAAAACGGGGCAGTGGTGGTCTAGTGGTATAGGGCGCTGGATCACTGATCCAAAGGTTGGGGGTTCGAGTCCCACTCTGCACAAGGTTGTCACTGTCCCCCCCCAGTGGAGCTAACTGGGTTATCAAAGGCCGGCCATGTCTCTCACTGTCTATGGTGTGAGGCATGTAAAAGAACCATTGCTGACTTTCGACAAGAGTAGGCTGCAAAGCCGTCAGCGTGTTTCCGTCCTGCGATGGCCTGGCGAGCTGTCCAGGGTGTACTCTGCCCTCGCCAGAAGTTGGCTGGGATGGGCACCAGCCTCCCCGTGACCCAAATTAGGATTAAGCGGTTACAGAAAATGAACTGAACTGATTGTGGAGAAAACATGGAAGAATCCAATATATCCCATTATCTCCAATACATAATATTAAAAGATTACGTATATGAATCTGGAGAAATCTTTGTGTGCAAAGGACAATGATGATATAATTGAAATCACTGGATGTGCTCAAACTATTTCAGGGGTCATTATGTGAACAGAGTTCATCGCTTATATACAATTTTAGGTTAAATCTCTATCAGGCAAAGAAGTTTTGAGTGAATATGATCCCGAAATGTCATCAATGTCTCTTGACCAGGGCGACACGTGGTGTAGTAGTTAGCACACCCACCTCACAGCAAGAAGGTCCTAGGTTTGACTTTCCATGTGGAGTTTCCATGTTCTCCCCGTGCTTGAATGGATTTCCTCCTACAGTCCACAAATATGCACAGTAGGTTAATTGGCTGTTCCAGATCTCCCCTAGGTGTGAATGGTTGTGTGAATGTTGGCCCTACGATGGCCTAGTGAGCTGTCCAGGGTGTACCCCACCCTCGCCCAAAGTTGGCTGAGAAGGGCTTCAACAAATGCCTCTTGACCAAAGCTCATTTAAAATGTATTAATGCAATGCGAAAATATGTTCTGTGGACAGACAAATAAAAAAATTAAATTCACTTGCAAAAACATTTCTGGGAATTTGTGTTTATAATAAGGCCATTTCCTCACAAATTGAAGTCAATTATTCTATGACCATGAGCTCTTCTGTATATCAAACTATTCAAAAGTCAAATATGAAGCCATCTGTCTGGCAGCTACAACTTGGGTCGGTCACCAGGACAGTGATCCCAAGCAAACTACCAAATCGACTGAATATTAAAACAATCAAGGTGTTGCAATGACCATGTCCAGAACTCAACCTGATTGAAATATTGAGACGTGACCTTGAGAGATCTGAGCATAAATTAAGGACCACAAACAATACAAAGAAGGTCGGGCTAAATTTCTTCCATAATGTGAATGCTGATTCAGAGTAAGTGCACTTTGGTTTGTATTTTGTAAAATAAATAACATGTTATGGGCATCATGGTAGTGTAGGACCTTGCATACCTGCCTCACAGCAAGAACATCCTGAATTTGAGTCTGGCGCTCAATGAAGGGATTTTAATATTGACTTTGCATGTTCTCCCTCTGACCACATGAGTTTCCTGCGTGTACTTTTTCTCCCACAGACCAAAGAAATGCATATTGGGCTAATTTGCTGTTTCAAATTGCACCTCGGTGTGAGTGTGAATGGTTGTGCTGGCATTGCAACAGTTCGGCAAACTGATCGGTGAATTTGACCTTCGCCTAGATTCAGGTGAGATAGGGTCACTGCGACCCTTGTAAAATAGGCAGTTTGCCAAATGAATGAATGAATATGTTTGTGTTTTTTTGTTAAATAAATAACATAGTGGAATCTGTTGTGGGTAGCACAATGGCATAGTGGATAGAATGTCGGCCTCGTTGCAAAATGGATCTGGGTTTGAGTCCCAGATTTGGCAAGGGCAGTGTAGTGTTTGTATGTTCTTCCCACGCTTACATGGGCTTCAACCAGAAGGTGTGTGTGAGTGTGTGTGTGTGTGTGTGTGTGTGTGTGTGTGTGTGTGTGTGTTATTTTTAGCTATGGACTGGACTGGTAAGCTTTTCAGGGTGTACTCCCCCATTTGCCCATGGCTCCAGGCTCCAGCCTCCCCACAACTCTAATAAGTTTATGGTTCAGCGAATGAATAAATGGAAACTGTTTTTTTCCACCTGAGGTTGGATTTACATTTATATTACACACCACACCATCTATCCATTATCTATACCACTTATCCATCATGGGCACTGCAGAAGCTGGCACCATTTCTAGCTGACTTCATGCATAAGGTTGAGAGTACACTTTAAGGCTAACCAATCACATTCACATCTATGGGCATTTTAAAATTGACAGTTGACCGAATGTGTTTGTCTTTGGACTGCGGGAAAAATCCCAAACATCCAGAGGACTCTGCCGTTGTTTACCAACGGTTGGAACTTTTATTATTTATTTATTTATTTATTTATTGCTGTGAGGCAACGGTTCTAAACATTGAGTGTTATAGTGTTGTCTTTGTCAAGTTGCTCAGGTTGAATAGATTTAGCTTACAATTGCTGACAGCACCGGGTATTCCCAAGTGGTTTCCAATCCAATTACTGACCAGGCCTGAATCTGCTTAGATTCCAAGATGTGGCAATCTCAGAATGGTGTGGCTGTAATCACTACAGTGCCTGTATTGTGTTTCTGGAAAATGTACAGTATAACTTAATAAATGCTTGTGTACATATGAAATTAATTTAGAAACCTCACTCATTTGATGCAATTATGATGTTTGCGAATTTCTGTTTTCACAAAAAAACTTTTATCTTTCTACTCCCCTTGCTCCATCTCCAAACTGGTATTTCAGGCATGAACCTTGTCCTGAAAGGTCAGTGATTCAGAAACATAGAACAGCGGATTGATTCATCCATTTCTTTTACCTATTTTTGCACTGACTCTGATTCAATCACAAGACATGGATGTTACAATGTACCATTCAGTAGTGCAAAGCAACATTTCAAATAACATATGAATATCTGAATGGTTTAAGGTGGGGCAGGCAGACCTTAGACATCGTAGCCTGATTTTTGCATTTTCAGGTTAATGGATGGCTATGGTTTCTCTGCAGAATCTACAAATCCAGATCAGAAATCCAGACGACAAACACAACATATGGTATGTATTTGTCTTTCGGAATCAGAATACAATGATGAGACCAGCGATGTTGTATGGTTTAGAAACAGTTGCGCTGAGGAAAAGACAGGAGGCAGAGCTGGAGGTAGCAGAGATGAAAATGTTGAGGTTCTCTCTGGGAGTAACGAGGATGGATAGGATCAGAAATGAGTACATCAGAGGGACAGCACATGTAAGATGTTTTGGAGACAAAGTCAGAGAGGCTAGATTGAGATGGTTTGGACATGTACAGATGAGGGATAGTGAGTATATTGGTAGTAGGATGCTGAGGTTGGAACTACCAGGCAGAAGGCCGAAAGGAAGACCAAAGAAAAGATTTATGGATGTGGTGAAGGTGGACATGAAGGTAGTTGGAGTAAGAGTAGAAGATGCAGAGGATAGGGTGAGATGGAGGCGGATGGTTTACTGTGGCCCTGAAGGGAAAAGCCGAAAGGAAAAGAAGAAGAAGAAGAAGAATATTATTTTGGATTTTTGTTATATTTTATCATTGTATACCATTTGGCTGTGGCTTTCTATCACATTAAAGCAGAATTAATGTTTATTGCGATTAACTTCAGGTTTGTGAACATCTGACTTTAATCTGGGTGAGTGAGTTTTCCTCACCATGCTTTGCTCTCCACTACTGAATTTGTGATGTCAGGCAGATTATGTTAACCCATAGTTTGGCTTCCTTACTTCTTCCAGGCATGTGTTTTCTACACAACTCATATGCAGTTGGTCAATAGGACCCTGTGTACTGAGTCATGAGTCTTCAGCACTACCTGGTTGTGGCTTTTAAAACTGAATAAAGTAGAAGCCAACACAGGATGGCATGGTAGTGTCATGGTTAGCATGTCCAACTCACAGCTGGAAAGTCCTGGGCTCAAGTTCCAGGCTTGGCGAGGGTATTTCTGTGTAGAGTTTATATGTTCTCCTTGTGCTTACATGGATTCCTCTGGGTATTCTGTTTTTTTTTTTCTCTCTCAAAGCTGTGTGTTGCCCTG
>CM045736.1:48246395-48251395 GCA_024760905.1 Plotosus lineatus
GACACCAAGTAGTGCCTTGTGTTGTCCATGTCCTCTGCACTGGTCTAAGCTGAGGTGACATCATGCTGTTCTTTCGATAGTCTTCATTTTAGGCAAGAGCCCGAAACCATTTACACTCATCCGCAAATGGAATAAGCCATAAACAGTTCAGATCCACATATAACGTTCATACAGAAGTAACAATCATCAGCCGACGTACAACCTCAGCTTCTTATGACATTTCAGAGGTCATAAAACCCATTAAACCTCTAATCAATTTCTGCATTTATCTCGTTTGATTTGTCACCTAAGGCAGCCTACGTGCCTTTTCTTCCTGTCTGAGAGACATGAATGAGCTCATGTACTGTGCAATGAATTCAATTATACAGCTGCATGCTTTGGGCTTTATGGAAATTGAATGAAACGGGGAATGTTTTTCTTATGTCTTGACAAATCCTTTGTTCCAGAGTGCCCTGGGTGTCTTTTTCTCTGCTGGTCTATCTAATGAAGTGGGTGGAGATGGGGTTAAAGGTGGGAGGAGTTAAAGAGAAACCAGACAGCCAAAATAGCCCACCCCCAACTCATGTGCTGCATGGGAGCCTGTATTTACATTGCAGCAGAGAAGACTTGAGCATCACTGCAGTGTTACCTAGCGTGGATTCAGCAAGCTATCGCTTACTCTCGCCTTCACTCACTAGCTTCACAGACTGTTTCCTGCTCATTCTCTCCCTCTCTGCCTCTTTCCACATCACCAGTAAGCAAGAGTGAAGAAGAGGCTGTGAGTTCTGCAGCTCCTGAAGGAGTGAACGGAAGCTGCATGAGCAGACCCAGCATATTTTGGGCCAGACATCACTGGACACCAGGCTTCAGATCTCTAGAGGACAGCCAATATGTGTGACTGTTTTCATCTGGCGTTCCCCAACTGGCACGCACCAGCTGCGGGTGGGCATCATCCCTCTGCCTCTCCCTGTCTCTTGCTATTGCTCAGCCTTTCCCTTTAACTCGCTTCACCCCTGCTATTTTTATCCCTAATCTTGCACTCAACCCTCCTGCCTGGCAAAATAGATCCTGTTTCTTGCACTGCAATGACTTCATGTTTGTGTGTTTGTGTGTGTGTGTGTGTGTGTGTGTGTGTGTGCGTGTGTGTGTGCATGCTTTAATAGAAAGTTTTGATTTGACCTTGTAAACAGCATCTTTGCACAGATCTGTTGAGGCACTGACTGCAGTGTTTGTGAGCGACCTGGGTGTGTCTGCAGTAAAGTGGGTGTGGCTATCTTGTAGGCGTGCACACATCATTGTATAATGTTTGATGCAAGGTGGATGAAATATAGAATAGGTGTGTCTGCTGTTTTGTAGGGGGATTTTTAGCAAAACCTACTATTAAGGAATATGAATATTTGTCAAAAGTTGCAAAATATTGTGTTAAACTAAGGTTGATATATTTACTGAGCAGGTGTATAGTCAGAGTTTTGTTTAGATAGTATGTATACATATAGACATACATACAAGTGTGTGTGTGTGTGTGTGTGTGTGTGTGTGTGTGTGTGTGTGTGTGTGTGTGTGTGTGTGTCACATATATATGTCTACATACACACACATACACACACACGCACACACTCACACACACACACACACACACACACACACACACACACACATATATATGTATTTTATTGTATTTTAGCCAAAGTTTAAAGATTTTTATTTTCCATGTTCCTGATTCCAAGAATTTATTGCTCTCTATACCTGAACAAAAGTTGTATTATATGAATAGGTAATATAAATATTTGTAGAGGCCAAAATACAGATACTGTACTGGTACAGTATATTGCAAAATTCTAACTATGATCCATGATACCAGGACTGTTATCTGACACCACTGCGGAACTTGACGGATGAAACGCGGATCAAGAAACTCGTTTAGTCTATAATAAATCATATTATATTGTACTCACTCTGTCTGAAAACTTTTTAAATTAAAATAATAAAAAAGCTTGGTGGGACTCTTTTAGCATATAAATATATTATAGTGTATTTTTATATATTTAAAGTCATAAATATAATACTAATGTGGTTTACTGTTGGAATATTTACCATTTACAGATATAATAGCACAAGGTTAAAACTGTGAGATTAACTCATCAGGGATATTCTTATTTATTTATTTATTTGTTTATTTATTTGGATGCCCCAGAATGACATTTAGCTCAACATCATTTTCTACCAGAGCAAACAGGATTGATCTTAAACTATTCATCTAGATCATGTCAAAACATAACAGGAACCATAAGAGGCAAACTTTCTATAGTGTCGAGAATGCAGCATCAGCAACGTGCGTCTAATGATATAGTTGTAATAATTTTGTAATTCTGAAATTTCCTTATTCATAGCAGAAATGTTCACCGTGAAAAGTAGATCAAAATCAGTAAAAAGTAAGAAAGAAAAATATTTTAAAAGCCAGTCATAATGAAATTTGTACTTATTTAAGTACAGTGTAGTACTTTAAACAAAAACTCAAAAGAAAAAGTAGGAGGCAGCTTTCAGCACCACTCTCAGAATAGAACGAAGTAAACATGTACTGTACAAGTATTTATGACCTTTTCATTTCAATTTAATAGGTAGGCGAAATCAGTCCCATATTTATATATATTTGGTTTCACGGTGACGTAATGGTTAACACATCCACCTCACAGCTAGAAGGTCCTGGGTTCGATTCCCAGTGCAGTGGAGTTGTATGTTGCATGTTTGCTTGCGTGGATTTCCTCCGGGTACTCCTGTTTCCTCCCATAGTCCAAAAACATGCATAGTGGGTTAATTGGCTTCTCCAAATCTCCCCTAGGTGTGAGTTTTGGCCCTGTAATAGCCTGGTGAGCTGTCCAGGGTATAACCCTCCATCGCCCAGAGTCGGCTGAGATGAGCAGCAGCCTCCCTGCTACAGTAATTATGATTAAGCGGTTCATAAAATGAAGGAATGAGTTATATATATCTCATATAACCATGAATAATGAATGCTGCTTGTGTGTGTGTGTGTGTGTGTGTGTGTGTGGACAGGCACTGAGAACACCAAGCCTGTATATAACATAATTAGGCAACTGCTCACTCACTCACTCACTCACTGAACTAGTACTCAGATCATGGAGAGGCTGGAGCTTATCTCCGCTATCAGTGGGTGAAGGAGGGGTACAGTCTGAACAGCACACCAGGCAATAGGGCGAACATCACAACCAAACCTAGGGCCAACGTGGAGCAGCCGATTTGTCCAATATGCACATTAGACTAATGGAGTACCCGGAGGAAAACTGTGTATGTACACGAAGAATATTCAGCCACCATATTAAAACCTCTGAGTCCGGGACTCGAACCCAGGACCAATGTGCTGTGAGGCAGATGTGCTAAACACAGTGTCACCACACTGTCCTAGGTGGCTGCTGGTTAACTTTTTAAATACAGCTAAGGGTTCCCGGGTTTTGGGTTTGAAAATTCCAAACAATAGCTAACAGTAGAACCATTATGATAACACTTTTGTGTTTAACCTTTTTAACCCTTCAAACAAACGTAAACACAAATACACTACAGAACGTTTCTTTTTTTTTTTTTTTTTTCCGGACATGCTGGATTATTAGATCATATATTTTGATTTATTGGAATCATGAGGGGAATTTGGTCTCATGTTCTGAGAACCTGAAAGGAAAAAGCCTGTTCTGTTTGTCCACTAAAATTTAATTATATATTTGTATGCAACCTTCTTGCAGTGAAATAGCCTAATGTAGGATGTGATGACAGGTCAAGATCTGTCTTCAGGCTTCAGCTCTAACCGTGTTAGTACAATTAGCATGTATCTGGGAATTTTCTCAGATGGTCATGGCAAAAAAAAAACCCAAAAAAAAACCCAAAAAAGCTGTGATGGCTGTAATTTTGGTCATGGGTGATCCACTTACACACTGGATGTATGCAACAGTGTGATTGTTTTTCATTTTTTCATTTATTATTATTATTATTATGATGATGATGATGATTATTATTATTATTATTATTATTTGTTTCTTTATTTATTACTTTTTTGTCATTAATAAAGTCTGACCGACAGATCTGAATAGTAGAGTGCAATATTTACTGTTTTACAATATTTTGAGATATACTGTACTGTATAGTACAGTAAAACCTCCGCTGACGAACGCTTAAGCTCACGAACTTTTCGCCTCAAGAACATTAAATTTGCGAGCATATAGTCTCTGCTGACGAACTAGTTTTCGGCGGACGAATCAAACCACGCGGTCGAACAGCGCCACGGTGGCGGCCACGAGAAGCTGACGCACGCTCACGGCGTTACAGTTCGTCACCCCCTTTCTTTGAGTGCGGACGTGGTTTGTGTTTGATAGACATTTTGGACCATATTGAGTGTACTTTTGCTATTATGGGACCGAAAAAGACCCCACCACAGGCGGAGATCATTGAAAAACACGAACGAGGTGTGCGTTTGGGTGACTTAGCGTCCCAGTACCAGTACGCTAAGTCTACCATTGCTCCCATCCTTAAGAACAAGGAAGCTATTAAGGGTGCGTGTGTGGCTAAGGGTGTTTCCAAACAGTAGGCGTTTCCAAACTCTCCTTCCAAACAGTAAGTCCCTCCCTCCCTCCTCCTCCCACTCCATTCCATCAAGCCATCAACTACCATCACAAAGGTAAATAAAACCACTTTATTATACAGTACAGTTTATTTCTTTAATTACAATACAATAGCACATTTATTATACATAAAATAAGGTATATTTTTGTGTAGTTTTAAGGCTTATTTAGTAGAAAATTATGTTTTATGGGGACCTGGGAACGGATTATTCTCATTTTAATGGGAAATAAATGTTCGGAAGACGAACTTTTCGCCTTACACACACTTTCTGGGAACCAATTATGTTCGTGAGCAGAGGTATCACTGTAAATGGAAAAATCTCTAATGGTCAATATGTGGTTTGATTGAAACAGCTAAGCATTCATTGAAGACAGGAAACGGAAAATACTTAATTA
>CM045736.1:48253895-48366395 GCA_024760905.1 Plotosus lineatus
TATATATATATATATATATATATATATACAGGGATTTTCGTGGTGAATTTGGACGGAGATCCCCCTGCGACCGCCAAATTTCGAGAAGATGTATGCTTACATGTATATGTGCATATAATATCACTAAATACATTCAATGCTCTCAATGCTTATAACAACAATTAAACATTCAAAAATAATGCATAAGATGCAAATAAAATATAACTACACACACATAAAGATGCGCTTGTGTGCCCACAGATGCACGTGCACACACTCAGATGCGCACCTCACATAAAAATGGAAGTAATTTCGGGGGGGGGGTGGTTGGGGTCGTGTTGTTGTTTTTGTTTGTTTGGGGTTTTTTTTTTTTGCATAATAATCTTTGTTTTGGGGCATTTTCCTTAACTTTTCCCCTATTCTTCCTTAATTTCTTTATTTTTCAATTCAATGAATATTTAAAAAAAAATGCTATGCACTGAAGCTGCATAAATTGAAGCGGAGAACTGTATTTCTATATATACAGTGGTATGAAAAAGTATCTGAACCTTTTTTAATTTCTCACATTTCTGCATAAAATCACCATCAAATGCGATCTGATCTTTGTCAAAATCACACAGATGAAAAAACAGTGTCTGCTTTAACTAAAACCACCCAAACATTTATGGGTTTTCATATATATATATATATATATATATAGACGCTCCCCGACTTACGTTTTAGTTAGGTTCTGGACGGCCGAACGTAAGGTGAAAAAAAACGTAAGTTGTTACTGTATGTTCCTGTGACGTATGACATTCATACTGTACTATACATCCATAAATACCATTACAGTGTCTCATAAAACACCCCTAAATCAATTATCATAAACATAACATTGTAAAATAATATCAAATATTTCAAATGATATCAACATTAATTTCAAATAAATTAAATTCAAGCAAAATAATTTAAAATAGATACATTTTAATCAAATTCTCTCATCAAATATCAAATTCAGTATCAAATATAACCTTTAACATTCTCTGTGATGTGATCTTTCTGCTTGTAAATGGTTCCAATGGTCGACGGAGCCATTTGGAAGAAACGTGCAACATTCACATGTTTTTCACCAGCATCAATTTTCTTGATAATAGCCATCTTCGTTTCTAATGAGATGGCTTGCCACTTTTACTGATTACCACGATCACTTACGCTTACGTTTCTGACCAACCATATTTGCTTAGGGTTACAAAAGTCCGCAAAACAGTGTAAACACAAAGATCACAGAGACGACATCGTAACACAATGGCTACAAGCAGTGAACTGGGAAGAAGGAGGGCACGTTCAGTCTGTCGCTTGTAAACAATGGACGCAGTGTCATGCGGAAGTAGTGCATTACAGTAGCGTACTTCGTAGGTAAGTCTTGTACTACAGAGAGCACGCTAAAGTTAAAAGTTGACATAATTAAAAAATAAACGAATGAACGTAAAGCGGGGAGTGTGTTTATATATATATATATGTATATATATATATATATATATATATATATATATATATATATATATATATATATATATACACACACACACACACACACACACACACACACTGTATTTATAACTTCTTTTTTTCCTTTCGGGTGTTCCCTTCAGGGGTCACCACAGCAAATGATCGGTCTCCATCTCATCCTATCCTCTGCATCTTCTACTCTTACTACAACTACCTTCTTTGGTCTTCCTCTAGGCCTTCTACCTGGTAGTTCCAGCCTCAGCATCCTACTACCAATATACTTACTATCCCTCCTCTGTACATGTCCAAACCATCTCAATCTAGCCTTTCTGACTTTGTCTCCAAAACCTCTGACATGGGCTGTCCCTCTGATGTACTCATTCCTGATCCTATCCATCCTTACTCCAAAAGAGAACCTCAGCATTTTCATCTCTGATACCTGCAGCTCTGCCTCCTGTTTTTTTCCCCAGTGCCACTGTTTCTAAACCATACAGCATCACTGTACAACCATCTTGTACACTTTTCCTTTCATTCTTGCCGATACCTTCCTATCACACGTCACACCGGACACTTTTTTCCAACCATTACAACCGGCCTGCACACACTTCTTCACCTCTGTTCCATACTCTCTATTGCTCTGGATTGTTGAGCCTAAGTACTTAAAATCCTCCACCTTCTTTAGCTCTGCTCCCTATAACCTCACCGTTCTTCTTGAATCCTTGTTGCTCACACACACGTATTCTGTCTTACTGAGGCTAACCTTCATTCCTCTCCTTTGCAGGCCTCCATCTCTCTAGATTTTCCTTTACTTGTTCTCTGCTCTCACTACAGATCACAATGTCATCTGCAAACATCATAGTCGATGGAGAATCTTGTCTCACCTTGTCTGTCAGCCTGTCCATCACCATAGCAAACAAGAAGGGGCTCAGAGCTGACCCTTGATGCAGTCCCACCTCCACCTTGAACTCTTCTGTCACCCCAACAGCACACCTCACCACTGTCTTACATCTCTCATACATGTCCTGCACCACTCTAACATACTTCTCTGCCACTCCAGACTTCCTCCTGCAATACCACAGTTCCTCTCTCGGCACCCTGTCATATGCTTTCCTCAGATCCACAAAGGCACAATGCAGCTTCTTCTGACCTTCCCTCTACTTCTCTATTAACATCCTCAAAGCACACCCTGCATCTGTGGTGCTCTTTCTTGGCATGAAACCAAACTGTTGTTCACAAATGCTGACCTCTGCCATTAGTCTAGCTTCCACTTTTCTTTCCCATAACTTCATCGTATGGCTCATCAACTTTATCCCTCTGTAGTTGCCATAAATCTGCATGTCTTCCTTGTTCTTAAAAATGGGCACTAGCACACTTCTCCATTCCTTGGGCATCTGCTCACTCTCTAAGACCTTGTTGAATGTTCTTCGCCTAGACACTTCCATACCTCCACTGGTATCTGGAAGCACTTCCTGAACACCCAAAGCCTGTTTCAACTCCTCCTTAAAGACAACATGACACTCTTCCTTTTACAGCTTCCGCCACTTTGTCTTCTGCTCTGCCTTTGCCTTCTTCACCTTCTTCACCATCAGCATCATCCTGCACACCAACATCATATGCTGTTTGGCAACACTGTCACCCGCTACTACTTTGCAGTCACTGACATCCTTCAAATTACATCGCCTACACAAGATGTAGGCTACCTATATGCACCTACCTCCGCTTTCATAAGTCAACCTATGCTCCTGTCTCTTCTGGAAGAAAGTATTCACCACAGCCATTTCCATCCTTTTTGCAAAATCTATCAACATCTGTCCTTCTGTGTTCCTGTCCTGGATACTAATCCTGCCCATCCCTTCCTCGTCCCCTCTGTTGGCTGCACTAACATGTAAATTGAAGTCTGCACCAATGACCACTCTTTCACCTCTGGGGGTAGTCTGCATCACTTCATCTAACTCACTCCAGAATATCTCCTTCTCTGCTAGCTCACATTCTGCCTGTGGGGCATAAGCACGTACAACATGGAACATCACACCTTCAATTTCTAAGTTGAGACTCATCACTCTGTCTGACACTCTTTTCACTTTTAGAAAATTCCTGACAAACCCCTCCTTCAAGATGACTCCAAAACCATTTCTCTTTCCATCCACACCATGAAAAAACAGCTGAAACCCTTTTTGCCTTTCCTCTTCTGTCTCTGCCTACGGACATACCTCCTGCCTCTCCTTCTTCGACCAACAGTAGTCCAATTTCCACCAGCACCCTGTTGGTTAACAGCACTGATGGCGGTCGTTGTTAACCCGGGCCTCGACCGATCCCGTATGAATTTCGTTTTGATCATTTGCATAACAATTTTTCATAACAAAAGTTTTATGCCTGATGCCCTTCCTGTCGCAACCCTCTGCATTTATATGGGCTTGGGACCGGCGTGAGCTTGAACATTAGCTTGTGCAACCCCTCTTGGCTGCATGTATGTATAGTGTATAGACACAGTGTATGTATATATATATATATATATATATATATATATATATATATATTTTTTTTTTTTTTTCTTTCTTTCTTTCTTTTTTTATGTCAAGTGTGTATGCCGGGCATGTTGCCAAAATCTGAACTGAAAGGCATACAAATGTGAGCAAGAATGCAAAGGGACTTGAGTAAAGCATAATAACACATGAGCTATATATAAAATGCTTTTACAAGGGGAGATCCTGGTAGACAACACAGAGAAGTGCAGCCTCTTTTTTATTGCCAGAGAATATTTTTTAAAATGTTCATTGTTTCATCAGTGGTGATTCAGTTGACATTGAAATTTGAAACAATTGATATTATATTGTTCGTTATTTTGAGTGAGTTTGTGTCAATGGATGCTTCTGATTCATTGATCGATTCATTCATTCATTCATTTTCTCAACCACTTAATACTAATTAGGATCACGGGGAGGCTGGCACTCATCTCAACCGACTCCGGGTGAGGGTGGGGTACACCCTGGACAGCTCACCAGGCCATTGCAGGGCATGTGTCTCTTTTCCGTAAAAAGTTAGACAACACTCGTTTTTTTCTGATTTCTTTAAGTGTGTGATGTCTGGCGTTCAGCTTAGTATTCAGACACACGTTTCCCCCAAAAGTTGATAGACTTCTTCAGATGTTTCTCGTCAGCACTTCAATTGATAAAATGTTGTGCTACAGTGGAAACTGCCATTTAAAGTAACTCATATAACAGTAACCAATATATTTCTGAAAGTCCCAAAAAGTTCCAAAATTGTTGTCTACACATCTTTGTAAGTTTGTTTATACTGAGATGTAGCTCAGCTGTACTTTTTTTTTATGCATAAATAAGAATAATTGACTGAGTTCTATTTTCAGTTATAAATGCTGTCGTTAATCTGAAATAGGTGCTGGCCGAAGGCTGAGGGGACCAGAACAAGAAGCAGAGAATGATTCAGTGAGTGTTTATTAATTACCACTTAATATTGTAATATTTGAACATTTGCAAAACTTTATGAAAAACTCATGAGTCAAATGACAAAAAAATTAAGATTGAGCTCAAGGAAGTCTTTCTAAGAGATTGTATGTAGAGATATTTTTCGAACTCCTGTTGATTTTTATATGAGATTCCACTTGGATATTTACTTTGTCAAATTGACACGAATTTTACAAAAAGTACAAAACTGTACAGGTATGTGACATCTTAAGTTTTTTTTTTACCTGTGTGTGTGTGTGTGTGTGTGTGTGTGTGTGTGTGTGTGTGTGTGTGTGTGTGTGTGTGTGTGGGTGTTTCCCCCCCATTGTATAGCAGCCCTTCAGTGCTGTCTTCTTCTTCTTCGTCTTGTCCTTTCGCCTGTTCCCTTCAGGGGTCGCCACAGTGAATCATCTGCCTCCATCTCACCGTATCTTCTTCTCTTACACCAGTTACCTTCATGTCCTCCTTCACCACATCCATCCTCGTTAATCCTAAAGAGAACCTCAACAGATCACAGTGATCATCTGCAAAAGATCACAATGTCATCTGCAAACATCATAGTCCATGGAGATTCTTGTCTACCCTCGTCTGTCAGCCTGATCATTACCATGGCAAACAAGAAGGGGCTCAGACCTGATTCTTGATGAACTCCCAGCTCCACCTTGAACTCTTCTGTCACAGTGATAGCACACAATACCACTGTCTTACATCTCTCATACATTTCCTGCAACACTCTAACATACTTCTCTGCCACTCCAGACTTCCTCATGCAATACCACAGTTCCTCTCTCGGCACCTTGTCATATGCTTTCTCCAGATCCACAAAGGCACAATGCAGCTCCCTCTGACCTTCTCTGTACTTCTCTATTAACATCCACATCTCTGCTACCTCCAGCTCTGTCTCCTGTCTTTTCCTCAGTGCCACTGTTTCTAAACCATACAACATCGCTGGCCTCAACACCGTCTTGTACACTTTTCCTTTCATTCTTGCCGATACTCTCCTATTACACATCACACCGGACACTTTTCTCCAACCATTCCAACCTGCCTGCACACGCTTCTTCACCTCTTTTCCACACTCTCCATTGCTCTGAACTGTTGGGCCTAAGTACTTAAAATCCTCCACCTTCTTTATCTCTGCCCCCTGTAACCTCACCATTCTTCTTGGGTCCTTGTCGTTCACACACATGTAGTCTGTTTTACTGTGGCTAACCTTCATTTCTCTCCTTTCCAGGACATACCTGTACCGCTCTAGATTTTCTCTGCTCTCACTACAGATCACAATGTCATCTGCAAACATCATAGTCCATGGAGATTCTTGTCTAACCTCGTCTGTCAGCCTGTCCATCACCATAGCAAACAAAAAGGGGCTCAGAGCTGACCCTTGATGCAGTCCCACCTCCACCTTGAACTCTTCTGTCACCCCAACAGCACACCTCACCACTGTCTTACATCTCTCATACATGTCCTGCACCACTCTAACATACTTCTCTGCCACTCCAGACTTCCTCCTGCAATACCAGAGTTCCTCTCTCGGCACCCTTTTATATGCTTTCTCCAGATCCACAAAGGCACAATGCAGCTCCCTCTGGCCTTCTCTGTACTTCTCTATTAACATCCTCAAAGCACACTCTGCATCTGTGGTGCTCTTTCTTGGCATGAAACCAAACTGTTGTTCACAAATGCTGACCTCTGCCATTAGTCTAGCTTCCACTATTCTTTCCCATAACTTCATCGTATGGCTCATCAACTTTATCTCTCTGTAGTTGCCACAAATCTGCACGTCTCCCTTGTTCTTAAAAATGGGCACAAGCACACTTCTCCTCCATTCCTCTGGCATCTGCTCACTCTCTAAGACCTTGTTGAATATTGTTGTCAGAAAATCTACTGCTACCTCGCCTAGGCACCTCTATACCTCCACAGGTATGTCATCAGGACCAACTGCCTTTGCACTCTTCATCCTCTTCAATGCCCTCCTCACTTCACCTTTACTAATCTTTGCTACTTCATGGTCCTCAACAGTCACCTCTTCTACTCTTTTTTTCTCTCTCATTTTCCTCATTCATCAGCTCTTTAAAGTACCTTTTCCATCTTCCCAGCACACTTCTGTCATCAGTCAATACGTTTCCCACGCTGTCCTTTATCACTCTAACTTGCTGCACATCCTTCCCATCTCTATTTCTCTGCTGTGCCAACCTGTATAAATCATTTTCTCCCTCCTTACTCTCCAGCCGAGCATACAAGTCATCATATACCTTCTGTTTGGCCTTTGACACCACTATCGTTGCCTTACGCTGTTTCGTTGTACTCCTGTTTACTCTCTTCGGTCCTCTCAATGTCCCACTTCTTCTTAGCTAACCTCTTCCTTTGTACACACTCCTGCACTTCCTCATTCCACCACCAAGTCTCCTTATCTACTCTCCTTCCAGTGGACACATCAAGAACTCTTCTACCTGTCTCCCTGATCACATTAGCTGTAGTTGTCCAGTCATCTGGAAGCACTTCCTGACCACCCAAAGCCTGTTTCAACTCCTCCTTGAAGACAACATGACACTCTTCCTTTTTCAGCTTCCACCACTTTGTCTTCTGCTCTGCCTTTGCCTTCTTCACATTCTTCACCATCAGCATCATCCTGCACACCACCATCCTATGCTGTTTGACAACACTCTCACCCGCTACTACTTTGCGGTACCTTCAAATCACATCACCTACAAAAGATCTAGTCTACCTGTGTGCTCCTACCTCCGTTTTTATAAGTCACCCGATGCTCCTGTCGCTTCTGGAAGAAAGTATTCACCATAGCCATTTCTATCCTTTTTGAAAAATCATCTGTCCTTCTGTGTTCCTGTCCTGGGTACCAAGCCTGCCCATCACTTCCTCGTCCCCTCTGTTGCCTGCACCAACATGTCCATTGAAGTCTGCACCAATGACCACTCTTTCACCTCTTGGGGTACTCTGCATCATTTCATCTAACTCACTCCAGAATCTCTCTTTCTCTTCTAGCTCACATCCTGCCTGTGGGGCATAAGCACTAACGACATGAACATCACACCTTCAATTTCTAACTTGAAACTCATCACTCTGTCTGATACTCCTTTCACTTCTAGAACATTCCTGACCAACACCTCCTTCAAGATGACTCCTACTCCATTTCTTTTCCCATCCACACCATGATAAAACACTGCTCCTAAGCTTCTAGCCTTGCTACCTTTCCACCTAGTCTCCTGAACACACAGTATGTCCACCTTCCTCCTCTGCATCATGTCAGCCAGCTCTCTAGCTTTTCCTGTCATAGTTCCAACATTCAAAGTCCCTACTCTCAATTCTAGACTCATGCTTCTCCTCTTCTCTCTCTGCCTACGGACACGCCTCCCACCTCTCCTTCTTCGACCAACAGTAGTCCAGTTTCCACTAGCACACTGTTGGTTCACAGCACTGATGTCAGATCCCCTTCCTGACACAACCCTCTGCATTTATCCGAGCTTGAGGTCGGCGTGAAAAAGACACTGGCTTGTGCCCCTCCTCACAGCTGCATTGCAGCCCTTCAGTGTTGTATACTTATTTAAATGTAGCAACGTCATGAGCCTGATTTTGTTGTCATGTCTGTGTTCACGTGCCCACCGAGGTAACCCAATAATTGAAGAAAATAGTTTTGATAAAATATTTTGTTTGCGTCACTACCAATGGTACTGGGTACACTTACACCTCATGGCTTATTATAAACTACACATACAAATGTCTTCAAGAAATGCTTTTAGGCAGAGCCTAAATATTTATATTATTGTTGCTATTCTTAGGTATGTGAAGAACCTGAGATTTTAGAGAGGGAGAGACCTCGTCCTCAAGGTTCATCCCCAGTAGAAGAATTTCCTCTTGAAAAACAGGTAACTACAATTCTAATACAGCTTCAGTTCAATTAAAATCTGTGATTAATATTAAATGTGTATTTCTATCTTTCTGTTTTGGCAGATTGAGGAGGACATAAATGATTCACCACACAAGTGTGGCAGCAACAAAAAAAACAAAAAAACTGGCTTTGGATCTTTGTTTGACAAGCGCACATCTGACAAATTGAATGAAACGGAGGTCAAGCTTAGGTCTTTTTTATTACATACATATAGATATATATATATATATATATATATATATATATATATATATATTAATACATATATTTATATAGATATTTCAACCTCTATTTGCTCATTAATTTTTTGAACTGATTAATCCTAATTGGGGTTTGCTGGCTGGAGATCTGGGTGAGGGCAGAGTGCACCCTGGATATCTCGCTAGGCCATTGCAGGGTATAAACACGCTGAAGGCTATGCAGCTAACTCTTGACAAAAGTCAGCAATGGTTCTTTAGATGCCTCTCACGATAGACAGTGAGAGACATGACCCACTTTTAATACCCCAGGTAGCTGTACGGGGGCGGCAGCAGTGACAACCATTGACAGTAATCCAGCACCTTAACACCAGTCCACTACTGCCCTATTTCAACATCTATTTAGTCTACTTAAATTACTGAATATCATTTACATCACTTTCATTTTTATTAAAACATTCAATGACCCATGATGTCATGTGAATGAGCCCTTTTAAAATAGACTTTTTCCATTAAGATAGACATCAGAGTAATCATCAGACACAGTGACTATTCCATCTATGGGGGGAAATGAACCCAAACTTCAAAAATGCCCTCAGAGCATAACAGAGAACCTACTTTACTTTTTTATTTATTTAAAAATATAATATCTAGTATTACGGTAATTATGAAATATATCAAATCTTCTAAATAATAAATTATATATATATATATATATATATATATATATATATATATATATATATATATATATATATATGAACCTTTTGGAATTTCTCATATTTCTGCATAAAATCACCATCAAATGTGATCTGATCTTTGTCAAAATCACACAGATGAAAAAACAGTGTCTTCTTTAACTGAAACCACCCAAACATTTATAGGTTTTCATATTTTAATGAGGATAGCATGCAAACAATGACAGAAGGGGGAGGAATAAGTAACTGAACCCTCTGCCTAAGGAAACTTAAAGAACAATTGAAACCAATTTTTACCAAACAATATAAGTCAGGTGTGTGCCCAATCACTGATAACTGGCTTAAAGCTGCCCTGTCCACTATAAAACACACACATGGTAAGAATTGTCTTGATGAGAAGCATTGTCTGATGTGCACCATGGCTCGCTCAAAAGAGCTGTCTGAAGACCTGCGATCAAGAATTGTTGATTTGTATAAAGCTGGGAAAGGATACAAAACCATCTCTAAAAGTCTGGATGTTCATCAATCGGCAGTCAGAGAAGTTGTCTACAAATGGAGAGAGTTTGGCACTGTTGCTTCTCTCCCAAGGAGTGGCCGTCCACCAAAGATGACGCCAAGAGTTCAGCACAGAATGCTAAGAGAGGTTAAAAAAAACCCTAGAGTGTCCGCTAAAGACTTACAGAAATCACTGGCACAGTCCAATATCTCTGTGCACACATCAACTATATGTAAAACAATGGCCAAGAATGGTGTTCATGGGAGGACTCCAAGGAGGAAGCCACTGCTATCTAAAAAAAACATTATTGCTCGCTTAATGTTCGCAAAAAGGCACTTGGACACTCCACAGAAGTTTTGGCAAAATATTTTGTGGACTGATGAAACCAAAGTTGAATTGTTTGGGAGGAACACACAACGTCATATGTGGAGGAAAAATGGAACAGCTCACCAACATCAACACCTCATCACCACCGTGAAGCATGCTGGAGGGTGCATCATGGTTTGGGGCTGTTTTGCTGCCTCGGGGCCTGGACAACTTTCAATCATTTAATGGAAAAATGAATTCAAAAGTTTATCAGGATGTTTGGCAGGAAAACCTGAGGCTAGTTGAAGCTAAAAAGAGGATGGATGCTGCAACAAGACAATGATCCAAAACACAGAAGTAAATCAACTTCAGAATGGTTTCAGGTGTATTTTGAACAAAATACACGTTCTGGAGTGGCCAAGTCAAAGTCCAGACTTGAACCCCGTTGAGATGCTGTGGCATGACCTCAAGACAGCGATTCATGCCAGACATCCCAGGAATCTGACCGAACTACAGCAGTTTTGTAAAGAAGAATGGGCCAAGATTAGTCCTGATCGATGTGCCAGACTGATCTGCAGCTACAGGAAGCGTCTGCTGCCAAAGGGGGGGGCACAAAATATTAAATGTGATGGTTCAGTTTCTTATTCCTCCCCCTTCTGTCATTGTTTGCATGCTATCCTCATTAAATATGAAAACCTATAAATGTTTGGGTGGTTTTAGTTAAAGCAGACACTGTTTTTTCATTTGTGTGATTTTGACAAAGAACAGATCACATTTGATGGTGATTTTATGCAGAAATGTGAGAAATTCCAAGAGGTTCAGATACTTTTTCATACCACTGAATATATATTTATATATATATATATATATATATATATATATATATATATATATATAATTTTCTGAGTAGATCCTTCCGTAAGAGAATGCTCAATACTTTTTCGTAGATATATATATATATATATATATATATATATATATATATATATATATATATACACACACACACAGGGATCCCTCACTTTCCCTGGTTAATTGGGACCGAAATACCCACAAGGACACCGAAATCCACGAAGTAGAATCACCCCTCCCCAAACCCCACCAGACCCCCTGACTGACGTATACGTACATGTATATGTGTATATAACATCAATAAATAAATATTCACTGCTATTAGTGCTTATAATAATAAACATTAAAAAATAATGCATAAGATGTAAAAATATATATATAAATACACACATACACATACAGACGCGTGCGCACGCACAGCGATGCATGCACTCAGATGCGCACCTCACAACAATGTAACTAATTTTGATGGGAGGTTTTTGTGTTGGTTTAGGGTTTTGTTTTGTTTTTTTGCATAATTGGCCTTGTTTTTGATGGCATTTTTCTTAACTTTTCCCCTTATTCTTCCTTAATTTCCGTATTTTTTTAATTCAATGAATATTTAAAAAAACCGCAATGCACTGAAGCCGCATAAATTGAAGCGCAAAGTAGCGAGGGATCCCTGTGTATATATGTATATCTTCTTCTTCTTTTCCTTTCGGCTTTTTCAATTTCTCGGGAGTCGCCACAGCGAATCATCTGATTCGCATATTTGATTTGGCATAGGTTTTTACGTCGGATGCCCTTCCTGTCATCCATTCCTATATATATATATGATATATATATATATATACACACACACACACACACAGTATATATACATTCTGCCCTTACTCAGATTTAGATGAGATGAGTGACAGCCTGCCCGCAACCATAATTACAATAAAGCGGTTCAAAAAATTAATGAATAAATTATATTGTATTAACTTTGCCATCTGTGGTTTCAGGACATACAAAGTGGTGAAGCTGAAATGATTGTTAAAACAGTGAAAGAAGCCTGTGTTGAGGGTTTAGTTGTGACTGGTGGAGGAAAAGAAGGGATCTTCATCAAAGAAGTGAAACTAGATTCACCTGCTTCCAAATATCTAAGCGTGAAAGAGGGTACAGTCTATAAAGCATTGCAATTATACCCACTGATCCACCATTTAATTTGCACACTAAAGTTCTAATTTTTATCTTTATCCCCCCAGGTGACCAAATATTAAGTGCTACAGTATACTTTGATAATGTTTCATACGAAGATGCACTTCAAATTCTTGAGCATGCTCAGCCATATAAAATGGAATTCTGTCTAAGACGCAAGGTGGAACCAACTATACCAGAAAATGATGAAAGTATACAGTCAAAGGTAATCGTGTTAACATTTCTCTCATGTAAGGTTTTGATAAAAATAAAAATAAATTTTAAAAAAGCATTTAGTACTCCTTTTTTCCTTCCTTAGGAAAAAAAAGACCAAACTTCACCAATGATGAGAAGTCAGAGAAAGAAAAAACAACACGAACGCATCTCTTGGCCAAAATTTCCATCCTTTGGTAAGGGATCCAGAATGCAATACAAGAGATCTCACAGCACATCAGATGCAGAGGAACACAGAAAATTAGAGATGAGCCCACCAACTAGTGACACTGATTCTCCACTGAAGTCGCCACTAAAATGCCCAGATGGAAAAGACAAGAAAAAGAAACATAAAGTTCAACTAAAAATGAAGATGAAGGGCCACAGGAGCAAGTCTGTTGAGGAACCCCAGAGTAATGAGAATGTGTTGGGTTGGGAAAATCAACAAGTGGAGGATATATTAGAAGAAAAGGTTCCTGAAGGGCATGAGGAAAAAATGCAAATAATCCCACAGGTCCTGGATGGAGCTGAAAATGAGGCTCCTTCCAAGACTGTGAGTGATGACCCAATGCAGAGTTTGTCAAGAATGGAACTACATGAGGCTAATTTAATTAGTTTTGGTAGCACTTTACAGACTACAGATATTTCAGCTACTCTTGCAGAAGATGTAAAACTAGAGACTTCTGAAAGGAAAGTCAGAATTCATCAGAAGGAAAATAATAATAATATTGGAACAGAAAATCCAACAGAAATGATTGAAGCTTTTTGCACAACTTCAGATCCATCTGTCAATGTTGTATTACCACAGGCAGAGGCAGACATATCTCAGTTTGACAATGACCTCAACAGACAAGATATAGGAAAAGAGAGTTCTGATAAAAAAAAGGAATCTGTAAATGCAGAACTCAGCATGCCAAATTTAGATATTTGTGTAGAAGTACCTAAGAAATCACCAAGTATTTGTGATGAAAAGAAAGAGAGATCTGCCTTTAAAAGTGAGAGCTATGGAATTCGAACCAGAGGTCCACTGGCAGATATGGCTACATCAAAGGCACACTTTGTCAGCACAGCAAATGAGTTTCAATTCATTTCACCGGACCTTTCGAAGATAATGCAAGAGATGTCTGTTAGCACAAAGTATGATTCAAAGAAACCTGTTGTTATTTTCCACCCAAAACCTGGTAGTGCTGTGTTTGATGTAGACAATGAAAATTCACCTTTAGAAATCAAAACTTCCAGGTCACCAACAGAGACCACCGATTTCATTTCAGCAGATCTAGATAAAAGATCAACATCAGAGTTTAAATTGCCAAAGGAGGAAGACTCTAGATTTGTAACTGATGAGTTACTTAAAATGACTGAGGTGGAAAAAATTAGGACCTGTTTACCAAAACGAGAAGATATTGAAATTCCAGGAATGGAAAATAAAGAAACAAAACCCAGGCTTCAGACACCAGAAATTAAGGTTCCGAAAATTGAAAAAATTATAAACATAACAAAGGGGACAACAATTCAGGATTCACAAATAGATGGAGAGTTCAATGTTGAGGATGTTAAAGTGGCTGTTTCCAAATTTCCTTCTTTTAAATTGCCCGAGGGGGACATAACAGGTGTTCTTGTACAAAGAGAAGTTACAATTTTGGAACTAAAGTCAGATAAATCTGTGCTAACCCCAAGGGGATCTCCACGTAAAATATCTGTTACAAGCACTGACAGTAGTATTAAAATTCCTAAAAGTAAAGTGAGTGAAGAAACATTATTAATTTCTGAGACTGTAGAAAAGGACCGAGAAATCAAGATGCCAAAAATTGAGCTACCTTATATGGATGAGCAAACATTAACATCTGTTATGACAACAGACTACACAAAGCCACAGATAACAGATTATGAGCGATTTGGAGATATTAACTTCAAACTTCCGAAACGGGAAGATATTGAAATACCAGGGATGGAAGCCATAGAGGAATCAAAACTTCGGAACACAATAACCAAAGCAGCCACTGTCATGGATCATGACCAACCTGAAAAGTCCCAAATTAAAAAATATACTGACAAGAAAGGTCATGAAAAGAAATCAAAAACAACCATCCAAGGATTTGAGACCACTAAGTCTGATATCCAGCCAACAGATGTTAATGCTGAATTATTGAAAAAGGATTCATCTAAAATAGATACTGGAGAAGGAAAGAGCCATGAAAAATTCATATCCCCCAAAATAAGGGAAGTTCCGATTACTGATGTTCTAGTACTGAAAACCAAGACTTCAGAAGATGCTAAGGAGCAGTCACAAAAACCAGAAACAAAATTTAAAATTCCTTCAATTACTCTGCCAGAACTTGGAACAAAGGTCCCAAAGGGAACAATAGACGCTGCTGTTGATGTGAAAGAAACTGAAATAACTTTACCAGATGATAAATTGAAATTATTAACTGAGCCTTTATCTGACTTAGATGGCAGAGCTCAGGATACTGAAACAGAAGCCCAAGGGAGGAAGTTCAAGATGCCCAAATTTGAGATAAGCTTTCCAGAAGTAAAAGCACCAAAACTTATTTGTACAGCAAAGAAAGATGATGACAGTTCTGTATCAGAGGGAAGTGGTGAAGTGCCAGTATTACATTCACCTAAATCTAAACTATCAGATATAAAACCTGAAGGGACCACAGACCAACCAGAAGTAGATTCAGAAATAATCGATTTGAAAATTAAAAAGCCAGGGTTTTCACTTCCAAGGTTTGGGATATCCAAATCAGAACATCCACCCACAGATGATGTTAATCTCATGAATGTAAATATGACTTTACCAAAGGGAAGTACAGAAATTCAAGCTTCAAGCACAAATATTACAAAATCTGGAAAAGATGGTAAGCAAAAGGATATAGCACTGTTTAGTTCTCCAACAAAGTTCAAAATTCCTTCAATTAAATTTCCAAAATTTGGAGCTAAAGTTACAAAGGCAGCAACAGAGGACTCTGATATTGATGTTAATGTTAATGAAACGGAAATAAATCTGCCAGATACAGGGTTAAAGGTGTCCACTAAGCCAATTTCTGTTGATATAAAAGAGGCTAATACAGATAATCAAAAAGAAAATAAGGAATTTATTAAAATTGACTATGAAAGTGAGACACAAGAAACAAATTTCAAATTGCCAAGGTTGGACATCAATTTTGCAGAAGTAAAACCTGCAGGAATGGATGTTAGTATAGACCAAGCAGAGGTAAAATTAGAGGTGAAACCACCTGATAGTGACCTGCAAGATAGAAGCCAAAAAGTGAAAGAAAGCCTATCAGTGAAAGAAAAAGAAATTTCTAATCTAAATGTAGATGTTAAAGGACCTCAAATAAATCTAACAGATGGAGATATGAAATGGTCAGGTGAGCCATTCTCAGTGGATATAACAGGGCTTGGGGCAGGCAAAGAATTTAAATCTTGCACTAAAGAAATGGAAAAGCAGAATGTCCAAATTAAGGAGCAAGGAAGTAAATTCAAACTGCCAAAATTTGGAATCAGCCTACCTGAAGTAAAGGGTCCAAATATTGATTTAAATTTGGACAAGGCAAAGACTGACATATCTGTACCAAAGGAAAAAGTGGACGTGCATCCACCTGATAGTGATCTGAAAGGTGAGGTTCCAGAAATACATTCAAAAGATATCAAAATTAAACTGAAAGCACCAGGCTTTTCTGTTCCTAACATAGGATTTAGGAAATCAGAAGTAAAAGCTTCTGAAGCAGGAGCAAGTCTCCCAAATGTTGATGTATCATTGCCTGAAAGAGGTATAGAAGTGGAAAGACCAACTGCGGATGCTGAAATATCCATGGAAGACCTAGAGCAAAAAGAACACTCAAAGTTGGTTTCTCCAACAAAGTTTAAATTGCCTTCATTTAACTTCCCAAAGTTTGGATCTAAAGGTGCAAAAGCATCAGTGGATCTTTCTGATGCCAATGTAGATGTTAAAGGACCTGAAATAAGTCTACCAGAAGCAGGCATTAAATTTTCAGCAGAGCCACCCATAGTGGATATAAAAGGGCCTGATGTAGACAAAGAAATTAAACTTCTGAATATGGAAATTGCAGACCAGGATGTCCAAATTAAGGAGCAAGGAAGTAAGTTCAAACTGCCAAAATTTGGAATCAGCCTTCCTGAAGTAACAGGGCCAAAGATTGACATAAGTTTAGGTAAGGCAGAGACTGACATTTCTTCACCAAAGAAAAAAGTGGACGTGCATCCATCTGATTTTGAAGTGCAAGGTGTAAGATGTGAAGTGAAAGGTGACCTACCAGAAGTCGATTCTGGAGATATTGAAGTGAAAATGAAAACACCAGGCTTGTCATTTCCTAGAATTGAATTTAGTAAAACAGAAGTTAAGCCTCCTGAAGCTGATGTGAGTCTCCCTGTTGTTGATGTATCTTTGCCTGAAGGAAGTATAGAATTGGAAAAACTAACCGATGATTTTGGAATTTCAATGGAAGATGCAGAACAAAAATGCCACTCAAAGTTTGGTTCTCCAACAAAGTTTAAATTGCCTTCAATCAACGTTCCAAGCATTGGAATTAAAGGTCGAAAAACATCATCAGATGTTTCTGGTGTGAATGTAGATGCTCAGGGTGATGTTCAGGGACCTAAAATAAGTCTACCAGAAGCAGACTTTAAATTGTCAGCTGAGCCACTCACGGTAGCTATAAAAGGGTCTGATATCGACAAAGAAATTAAACCTCTCAGTTTGGAAATTGCAGACCAGGATGTCCAAATTAAGGAGCAAGGAAGTAAGTTCAAACTGCCAAAATTTGGAATCAGCCTTCCTGAAGTAACAGGGCCAAAAATTGACACACGTTTAGGGAAGACAGAGACAGACATTTCTTCACCAAAGAAAAAAGTGGACGTGCATCCACCTGATGTTAAAGTGCAAGGAGTAACATGTGAAGTAAAAGGTGACCTACCAGAAGTCGATTCTGGGGATATTGAAGTGAAAATGAAAACACCAGGCTTTTCTTTTCCAAAAATCGGATTTGGGAAATCAGAAGTTAAGGCTCCAGAGGGTGAGGTGAGTCTCCCAAATGTAGATGTATCTTTGCCTGAAGTGAGTATAGAAGTGGAAAAACCAACTGCTGATGCTGAAATATCAATGGAAGATGCAGAACAAAAAAGTCGCTCAAAGTTTGGGTCTCCAACAAAGTTTAAATTGCCTTCAGTCAACTTTCCGAAGTTTGGAACAAAAGGTCCAAAAGCATCAGTTGATGTCCCTGGTGTGGATGTAGATGTTAAAGGACCTGAAATAAGTCTACCAGAAGCAGACATTAAATTGTCAACTGAGCCACTCACAGTGGATATAAAAGGGCCTGATATCGACAAAGAAATGAAACCTCTCAGTATGGAAATTGCAGACCAGGGTGTCCAAATTAAGGAGCAAGGAAGTAAGTTCAAACTTCCAAAATTTGGAATCAGCCTTCCTGAAGTAACAGGGCCAAAACTTGACATAAATTTAGGGAAGACAGAGACTGGTATTTCTTCACCAAAGAAAAAAGTTGACGTGCTTCCACCTGATTTTGAAGTGCAAGGTGTAACATGTGAAGTGAAAGGTGACCTACCAGAAGTCGATTCTGGAGATATTGAAGTGAAAATGAAAACACCAGGCTTTTCTTTTCCAAAAATCGGATTTGGTAAATCAGAAGTTGAGGCTCCAGAGGGTGAGGTGAGTCTCCCAACTGTTGCTGTATCTTTGCCTGAAGGAAGTATAGAAGTGGAAAAACCAACTGCTGATGCTGAAATATCAATGGAAGGTGCAGAACAAAAAAGTCGATCAAAGTTTGGTTCTCCCACGAAGTTTAAATTGCCTTCAATCAACTTTCCAAAGTTTGGAACTAAAGGTCCAAAAGCATCAGTTGATGTCCCTGGTGTGGATGTAGATGTTAAAGGACCTGAAATAAGTCTACCAGAAGCAGACATTAAATTGTCAACTGAGCCACTCACAGTGGATATAAAAGGGCCTGATATTAACAAAGAAATGAAACCTCTCAGTATGGAAATTGCAGACCAGGATGTCCAAATTAAGGAGCAAGGAAGTAAGTTCAAACTGCCAAAATTTGGAATCAGCCTTCCTGAAGTAACAGGGCCAAAAATTGACATAAGTTTAGGTAAGACAGAGACTGACGTTTCTTCACCAAAGAAAAAAGTTGACGTGCATCCACCTGATTTTGAAGTGCAAGGTGTAAAATTTGAAGTGAAAGGTGACCTACCAGAAGTCGATTCTGGAGATATTGAAGTGAAAATGAAAACACCAGGCTTTTCTTTTCCAAAAATTGGATTAGGTAAATCAGAAGTTAAGGCTCCTGAAGGTGAGGTGATACTCCCAAATGTTGATGTATCTTTGCCTGAAGGAAATATGAAAATTGAAGGCACACCTGCAAATGCTGAAATATCAATGGAAGAGGTAGAAGATAAAGGACACTCAAAATTTGGTTCCCCAACTAAGTTTAAATTGCCTTCAATCAATTTTCCAAAGTTTGGACTGAAAGGTCCAAAAGCATCAGTTGATGTCCCTGGTGTGGATGTAAATGTTCAGGGACCTAAAATAAGTCTACCAGAAGCAGACATTAAATTGTCAGCTGAGCCACTCACAGTGCCTATAAAAGGGCCTGATATCGACAAAGAAATGAAACCTCTCAGTATGGAAATTGCAGACCAGGATGTCCAAATTAAGGAGCAAGGAATTAAGTTCAAACTGCCAAAATTTGGAATCAGCCTTCCTGAAGTAACAGGGCCAAAAATTGACATAAATTTAGGGAAGACAGAGACTGACATTTCTTTACCAAAGAAAAAAGTGGACGTGCATCCACCTGATTTTGAAGTGCAAGGTGTAAAATGTGAAGTGACAGGTGACCTACCAGAAGTCGATTCTGGAGATATTGAAGTGAAAATGAAAACACCAGGCTTTTCTTTTCCAAAAATCGGATTGGGTAAATCAGAAGTTAAGGCTCCCGAGGGTAAGGTGATACTCCCAAATGTTGATGTATCTTTACCTGACAGAAGTATAGAAGTGGAAAAACCAACTGCTGATGCTGAAATTTCAATGGAAAATGCAGAACAAAAAAGCCGCTCAAAGTTTGGTTCTCCCACGAAGTTTAAACTGCCTTCAATCAACTTTCCAAAGTTTGGAATGAAAGGTCCAAAAGCATCAGTTGATGTCCCTGGTGTAGATGTAGATGTTAAAGGACCTGAAATGAGTCTACCAGAAGCAGACATTAAATTGTCAGCTGAGCCACTCACAGTCGATATTAAAGGACCTGATGTCGACAAAGAAATGAAACCTCTCAGTATTGAAATTGCAGACCAGGATGTCCAAATTAAGGAGCAAGGAAGTAAGTTCAAACTGCCAAAATTTGGAATCAGCCTTCCTGAAGTAACAGGGCCAAAAATTGACATACGTTTAGGGAAGACAGAGACTGACATTTCTTCACCAAAGAAAAAAGTGGACGTGCATCCACCTGATTTTGAAGTGCAAGGTGTAAAATGTGAAGGGAAAGGTGACCCACCAGAAGTCGATTCTGGAGATATTGAAGTGAAAATGAAAACACCAGGCTTTTCCTTTCCAAAAATTGGACTGGGTAAATCAGAAGTTAAAGCTCCCGAATGTGAGGTGATACTCCCAAATGTTGATGTATCTTTACCTGCAGGAAGTATAGAAGTGGAAAAACCAACTGCTGATGCTGAAATATCAATGGAAGATGCAGAACAAAAAAGCCGCTCAAAGTTTGGTTCTCCCACAAAGTTTAAATTGCCTTCAATCAACTTTCCAAAGTTTGGAATGAAAGGTCCAAAAGCATCAGTTGATGTCCCTGGTGTAGATGTAGATGTTAAAGGACCTGAAATGAGTCTACCAGAAGCAGACATTAAATTGTCAGCTGAGCCACTCACAGTCGATATTAAAGGACCTGATGTCGACAAAGAAATGAAACCTCTCAGTATTGAAATTGCAGACCAGGATGTCCAAATTAAGGAGCAAGGAAGTAAGTTCAAACTGCCAAAATTTGGAATCAGCCTTCCTGAAGTAACAGGGCCAAAAATTGACATACGTTTAGGGAAGACAGAGACTGACATTTCTTCACCAAAGAAAAAAGTTGACGTGCATCCACCTGATTTTGAAGTGCAAGGTGTAAAATGTGAAGGGAAAGGTGACCCACCAGAAGTCGATTCTGGAGATATTGAAGTGAAAATGAAAACACCAGGCTTTTCCTTTCCAAAAATTGGACTGGGTAAATCAGAAGTTAAAGCTCCCGAATGTGAGGTGATACTCCCAAATGTTGATGTATCTTTACCTGCAGGAAGTATAGAAGTGGAAAAACCAACTGCTGATGCTGAAATATCAATGGAAGATGCAGAACAAAAAAGCCGCTCAAAGTTTGGTTCTCCCACAAAGTTTAAATTGCCTTCAATCAACTTTCCAAAGTTTGGAATGAAAGGTCCAAAAGCATCAGTTGATGTCCCTGGTGTAGATGTAGATGTTAAAGGACCTGAAATGAGTCTACCAGAAGCAGACATTAAATTGTCAGCTGAGCCACTCACAGTCGATATTAAAGGACCTGATGTCGACAAAGAAATGAAACCTCTCAGTATTGAAATTGCAGACCAGGATGTCCAAATTAAGGAGCAAGGAAGTAAGTTCAAACTGCCAAAATTTGGAATCAGCCTTCCTGAAGTAACAGGGCCAAAAATTGACATACGTTTAGGGAAGACAGAGACTGACATTTCTTCACCAAAGAAAAAAGTGGACGTGCATCCACCTGATTTTGAAGTGCAAGGTGTAAAATGTGAAGGGAAAGGTGACCCACCAGAAGTCGATTCTGGAGATATTGAAGTGAAAATGAAAACACCAGGCTTTTCTTTTCCAAAAATTGGATTGGGTAAATCAGAAGTTAAGGCTCCCGTAGATGAGGTGATACTCCCAAATGTTGATGTATCTTTGCCTGAAGGAAATATGAAAATTAAAGGCACACCTGCTGCTGCTGAAATATCAATGGAAGATGTAGAAGACAAAGGACACTCAAAATTTGGTTCCCCAACAAAGTTTAAATTGCCTTCAATCAATTTTCCAAAGTTTGGAGTGAAAGGGCCAAAAGCATCAGTTGATGTCCCTGGTGTGGATGTAAATGTTCAGGGACCTAAAATAATCCTACCAGAAGCAGACATTAAATTGTCAACTGAACCACTCACAGTGGATCTAAAAGGGCCTGATATCGACAAAGAAATGAAACCTCTCAGTATGGAAATTGCAGACCAGGATGTCCAAATTAAGGAGCAAGGAAGTAAGTTCAAACTGCCAAAATTTGGAACCAGCCTTCCTGAAGTAACAGGGCCAAAAATTGACATAAGTTTAGGTAAGGCAGAGACTGACATTTCTTCACCAAAGAAAAAAGTGGACGTGCATCCACCTGACTTTGAAGTGCAAGGTGTAACATGTGAAGTGAAAGGTGCCATACCAGAAGTCGATTCTGGAGATATTGAAGTGAAAATGAAAGCACCAGGCTTTTCTTTTCCAAAGATCGGATTGGATAAATCAGAAGTTAAGGCTCCCAAGGGTAAGGTGATACTCCCAAATGTTGATGTATCTTTACCTGACAGAAGTATAGAAGTGGAAAAACCAACTGCTGATGCTGAAATTTCAATGGAAGATGCAGAACAAAAAAGCAGCTCAAAGTTTGGTTCTCCCACGAAGTTTAAATTGCCTTCAATCAACTTTCCAAAGTTTGGAATGAAAGGTCCAAAAGCATCAGTTGATGTCCCTGGTGTGGATGTAAATGTTCAGGGACCTAAAATAAGCCTACCAGAAGCAGACATTAAATTGTCAACTGAACCACTCACAGTGGATCTAAAAGGGCCTGATATCGACAAAGAAATGAAACCTCTCAGTATGGAAATTGCAGACCAGGATGTCCAAATTAAGGAGCAAGGAAGTAAATTCAAACTGCCAAAATTTGGAATCAGCCTTCCTGAAGTAACAGGGCCAAAAATTGACATAAGTTTAGGTAAGGCAGAGACTGACATTTCTTCACCAAAGAAAAAAGTGGACGTGCATCCACCTGACTTTGAAGTACAAGGTGTAACATGTGAAGTGAAAGGTGACATACCAGAAGTCGATTCTGGAGATATTGAAGTGAAAATGAAAACACCAGGCTTTTCTTTTCCAAAGATCGGATTGGGTAAATCAGAAGTTAAGGCTCCCAAGGGTAAGGTGATACTCCCAAATGTTGATGTATCTTTACCTGACAGAAGTATAGAAGTGGAAAAACCAACTGCTGATGCTGAAATTTCAATGGAAGATGCAGAACAAAAAAGCAGCTCAAAGTTTGGTTCTCCCACGAAGTTTAAATTGCCTTCAATCAACTTTCCAAAGTTTGGAATGAAAGGTCCAAAAGCATCAGTTGATGGCCCTGGTGTGGATGTAAATGTTCAGGGACCTAAAATAAGTCTCCCAGAAGCAGACATTAAATTGTCAGCTGAGCCACTCACAGTGGATATAAAAGGGCCTGATATCGACAAGGAAATGAAACCTCTCAGTATGGAAATTGCAGACCAGGATGTCCAAATTAAGGAGCAAGGAAGTAAGTTCAAACTGCCAAAATTTGGAATCAGCCTTCCTGAAGTAACAGGACCAAAAATTGACATACGTTTAGGGAAGACAGAGACTGACATTTCTTCACCAAAGAAAAAAGTGGACGTGCATCCACCTGATTTTGAAGTGCAAGGTGTAAAATGTGAAATGAAAGGTGACCTACCAGAAGTCGATTCTGGAGATATTGAAGTGAAAATGAAAGCACCAGGCTTTTCTTTTCCAAAAATCGGATTGGGTAAATCAGAAGTTAAGGCTCCCGAGGGTAAGGTGATACTCCCAAATGTTGATGTATCTTTACCTGACAGAAGTATAGAAGTGGAAAAACCAACTGCTGATGCTGAAATTTCAATGGAAGATGCAGAACAAAAAAGCAGCTCAAAGTTTGGTTCTCCCACGAAGTTTAAATTGCCTTCAATCAACTTTCCAAAGTTTGGAATGAAAGGTCCAAAAGCATCAGTTGATGTCCCTGGTGTGGATGTAAATGTTCAGGGACCTAAAATAAGTCTACCAGACGCAGACATTAAATTGTCAGCTGAGCCACTCACAGTGGATCTAAAAGGGCCTGATATCGACAAGGAAATGAAACCTCTCAGTATGGAAATTGCAGACCAGGATGTCCAAATTAAGGAGCAAGGAAGTAAGTTCAAACTGCCAAAATTTGGAATCAGCCTTCCTGAAGTAACAGGGCCAAAAATTGACATACGTTTAGGGAAGACAGAGACTGACATTTCTTCACCAAAGAAAAAAGTGGACGTGCATCCACCTGATTTTGAAGTGCAAGGTGTAAAATGTGAAGGGAAAGGTGACCCACCAGAAGTCGATTCTGGAGATATTGAAGTGAAAATGAAAACACCAGGCTTTTCCTTTCCAAAAATTGGACTGGGTAAATCAGAAGTTAAAGCTCCCGAAGGTGAGGTGATACTCCCAAATGTTGATGTATCTTTACCTGCAGCAAGTATAGAAGTGGAAAAACCAACTGCTGATGCTGAAATATCAATGGAAGATGCAGAACAAAAAAGCCGCTCAAAGTTTGGTTCTCCCACAAAGTTTAAATTGCCTTCAATCAACTTTCCAAAGTTTGGAACAAAAGGTCCAAAAGCATCAGTTGATGTCCCTGGTGTGGATGTAGATGTTAAAGGACCTGAAATAAGTCTACCAGAAGCAGACATTAAATTGTCCACTGAACCACTCACAATGGATTTAAAAGGGCCTGATGTAGACAAAGAAATGAAACCTCTCAGTATGGAAATTGCAGACCAGGATGTCCAAATTAAGGAGCAAGGAAGTAAGTTCAAACTGCCAAAATTTGGAATCAGCCTTCCTGAAGTAACAGGGCCAAAAATTGACATACGTTTAGGTAAGGCAGAGACTGACATTTCTTCACCAAAGAAAAAAGTGGACGTGCATCCATCTGATGCTGACGTACAAGTTGTAACATCAGAAGTGAAAGTTGACCTACCAGAAGTCGATTCTGGGGATATTGAAGTGAAAATGAAAACACCAGGCTTTTCTTTTCCTAGAATTGTATTTGGAAAATCAGACATTCAGGCTCCTGAAGCAGACGTGAGTCTACCAACTGTTGATGTATCTTTGCCTGAAGGAAGTATAGAATTGGAAAAACCAACCGATGATGTTGGAATTTTAATGGAAGATGCAGAACAAAAAAGCCGCTCAAAGTTTGGTTCTCCCACGAAGTTTAAATTGCCTTCAATCAACTTTCCAAAGTTTGGAACTAAAGCTCGAAAAGCATCAGTAGATGTCTCTGGTGTGGATGTAGATGTTAAAGGACCTGAAATAAGTCTACCAGAAGCAGACATTAAATTGTCAGCTGAGCCACTCACAGTCGATATTAAAGGACCCGATGTCGACAAAGAAATGAAACCTCTCAGTATGGAAATTGCAGACCAAGATGTCCAAATTAAGGAGCAAAGAAGTAAATACAAATTGCCAAAATTTGAAATCAGCCTTCCTGAAGTAACAGGACCAAAAATTGGTATTACTTCTGATAAAACAGAGGCTGACATTCCTCTACTAAAGAAAAAAGTTGAAGGGCATTCCCAGGATGTTAAAGTGCAAGATATAACATCTCAAGTGAAAGATTACCTACCAGAAGTAGATTCTAAAGCTCTTGAAATGAAAGTTGAAACACCAGGCTTTTCTTTTCAAAAAATTGCATTTAGCAAACCTGAAGTTAAGGTTTCTGAAACAGAAGTAAGTCCCCCCAATATTCATGTATCTTTGCTTGATGGCCATATAGAGGTTGAAAGACCAACTGCTGATGTTATAATATCAATGGAATACACAGAACAAAAAGGACACTCAAAGTTTGATTCCCCAACAAAATTTAAATTGCCTTCAGTCAACGTTCCAAAGTTGGTCCAAAAAAGTCCAAAAGTTGATGTCTCTGGTGTAGACGTTGATAAAGAACTTAAAATAAGTCTACCAGATGCTGAAATGGAATCATATTCAGAAGTTGAAAATGTCCTTGATGCTACCTTAACACAAATACAAAAAGGAGTCGAGAAAAAGGAGTCCTCCAAATTCATATTGCCAACACATGGTGATGTTTTTAGTGGCTTTGATGTTGAATTTAATGTATCTAAACTTGATGAAATTGAAGGAGCAAAGAAAATATATTCAGATCCTCTAAAACATAAACACATTGCAGTAAGTAGTCAGATATCAACAGAATGTATATCAAAACGTACCACAATATATGAAGATAAAGAAGGTTTCTCTACAACCAAAACAGTCAAAGTCACTGAGAAAATAAGTTCCCAATTGCCCGAAAAAACCGAACACAGTCTACAGAGTGAAATAAATGAAAATGAGTCCAAAATAATTGTCACAAGAGAAATTGATGATGATGATGTTTTCAGTCCTACTTTGTCACTGAGCTCATCAGATGCTTTTGCTGACATAAGTTCTGCACTTACAAGTGAGCAGATTGGCTCGTCACTGCACAGCCCTACAAAGGTCAAGGTAAAATATTCTGAGCCCACTATTAATGCTGAAGTGACTGACATACATGGTGGTATTATTACTTCAACAGCCAGGAGTGAACTAATATCCATGGAGCCTCATCAGCCAGAAAAGGTGAACATTATGTTCTCCTCTGAAACATCCACTTCTTCCATGGATACTCTGAAACAAATGTCAGGACACATCGTTGTGTCAAATGTGCAAAGTGTGTCTACAACAGAACATGCTACAATACTCACTAAAGTCGATACACAAAATACTCAAACAATGACTGCAGAACAAATGGTTGACACGGTGCTGTCGGTTGAGGAAACAACAATGCAAAAGGGACATACGGTAGTGGAGAAGCATGTTGTAAAGGAGATCTTTGGGGATGACACGGAGAAAATATTTGTGACACAGAGAATACAGTTTTTTGAAGGACAGTCTGCTGAGCCTATTTCTGATGACACAGTATCATCAATACAAAAGTTAAGAGACACTGTACACACTGAAAAAATTAAGTTTTTTGAAGGGGCAGAGTCAAGTAAAACAGTTCTAATGAGCACTGAAACATCACTAAGGCACGTAGATTCCTCTACAGATGACAATGAGGGAAAATGATTTGATCTAATACTTAACCAGAGCTCGGGTTATTGCTGAGTAAAAACCAAATTAGTCAGTGTGGTCTCATAAATAATATTTCTGTAAGCTTGTGTTGTATAAAATAGTATGCTTCAGAACACATTTTTATTACCTCTGTAGCTAAACATGTTGGATAAACATAATGCAAGTTAGGACTAGCATCGATTCTTAGTTAATAACATAATTAAATAAATGTGGTTAATTAATATTACTTGGATTATTTAATGTAGAGAGTCATGGGTATTCAATACCCATTACAGTAAAATTATTCTCTGCAAAAATCATTTAATTCTTGGTCCTTGGAAAATCTAATTCTGTCACATATAGAGATCTTTGCAGAGAAATATATCATATGTGTGACTACCAAAAGCAATTATAGTACCGGTACCAAATTTTAATGTAAAACTCCCATTGCCATTTTAATCTTTTATTGACATGTACTAGTATAATCATAATATCATAATGAATTTAACCAACTAAATCTTTGTGATTCTGTGAAGGGGAAGCAATTTTTTTTTTTTCCGCCAAGTTCTGTTTCATGTCTTTCGTTGTTGTAAAACATAGTATACTGACAACTAATTGAATTGCTGTATTTAAATAGAAAATATATATCATAATAAATCTTAAATAAAAAGAGAGAGAATTTCTTTTCACTTATTCACTTAAGTATGGCATAATCATCTGTATGTGGCATGTATGCTTGCCACCGAGACTATGTGTAGACGTCTACCATCTGCTCACATTCAGTGAAATGCTGCAAAACTGACAGAAAAGTACCTCACAGTTCAAATGGATAATGAACTTTGTAAGTCAAGAAGTACATCTTGGGAAGCTTCTTAAGTCAATGAAGTGGGATGCTCTTTAATGGCAGAGTCAGTCAACTCAACTCAACAAAATTGAAGGAATAAATATCCAGAAACAGGTAGAAACTAATTGTGACTGTTAAAAAGCCCTGGCAAAGAACCTCAAGTGAGGAAACTCAGCAACACTCAGATGATGTCCATGGGTTGCAGACTTTGGCGTCAATAACTACAAAGAATTTGTTTTCAAAGATTAAATATTATTATTAATATTTTTACATTTTTTGGTTTGTCAAATTGCCCTTCGATGGCCTGGCGAGCTGGCCAGTGTGTACCTCGCCCTCACCTAGAGTTGGCTGAGATGGGCACCAGCCTCCCCGCAACCATAATTAGGATCAAGCAGTTCAGAAAATGAATGAATGAGTCTCCCCAATCACTTCTGAAACAGGGCGTGGGGGATAAAATAGGTTTTAGATAATTTATGACAGATTAATGCCATAGATTTGTTAAACTACATAAATTACTGCATTTACTCTAATAGTTTGTTCTTTAATCTCACCTGGATAAGTTCGTTTCAACTCAATTGTGGTGATGTACAGAGGAAAAATCATAATCATTATGAACACTGTGCAAATAAGTAGTGGAGAAGGAAAAGCTGTGGGGAAGTTCGTACAGATAATTTGCATTTTGGTGCATGTGGCTGAGTGTTGCAGAGTTGCCTGAGTAAACTACAATGTGATGTTGTCTCAAAAGTGAGTTTTTCGATTTGATAAACCGGATTCCAAAAAAGTTGGCAAAGTTGATTTTAAATTTCATGGTGTCAACAAATCTCAAAAAATTTGGGACAAGGCTATTTTCACTACTGTGAGGCTTAAAACAGTCTGCAAACATCTGGGGACCGAGGAGACAAGTTTTGCAAGTTTAGAAATAGGAACGCTGTCCCATTCTTGTCTAATACAGGCCTCTAACTGTTCAACAGTTTTGGGCCTTCTTTGTGGCACTTTCCTCTTTATGATGCGCCAAATGTTCTCCATCGGTGAAAGATCTGCAGGCTGGCCATTTCAATACCTGGATCCTTTTCCTACGCAGCCGTAATGTTGTAATTAATGCTGCATGTGGTCTGGCATTATCAAGTTGAAAAATACAAGGTCTTCTCTGAAAAAGACGACGTCTGTATGGGAGCATATGTTGTTCTAGAACCTGAATATACCTTTCTGCATTGATGGTGCCTTTCCAGATGTGCAAGCTGCTGATGCCACACACGCTCCTGTAACCCCATACCATCACAGATGCAGGCTTCTGAACTGGGCGCTGATAACTTGGGTTGTTCTTGTCTTCTTTAGTCCAGATGACACGGCGTTCCAGTTTTCCCTAAAGAACTTTGAATCGTGATTCGTCTGACCACAGAACAGTTGTCCACTTTGCGACACTCCATTTTAAATTAGCCCTGGCCCAGAGAAAACACCTGCCCTTTCTGGGTCCAGTTTAGAAATGGTTTCTTATTTGTACTGTAGAGTTTCAGCTGACAACGGTGGATGGCACGGTGGATTGTGTTCACCGACAATGGTTTCTGGAAGTATTGCTGAGCCCATTCTGTGATTTCCCTAAAAGTAGCATTCCTGTTTGTGGTGAAGTGCGTTATTAAGATCACAGGCATCCAGTATAGTTTTTCGGCCTTGACCCTAACGCACAGAGATTGTTCCAGATTCTTTGAATCTTTTTCTGATGTTATGCACTGTAGATGTTGATAACTTCAAACACTTTGCAATTTTTCGCTGGCAAAGACCTTTCTGTTATTGCTGCACTATCTTTCTGCAGAATATTGGGAGAATTGGTGATCCTCTACCCATTTTCACTTCTGAGAGACACTGCCACTCTGAGAAGCTCTTTTTATACTCAGTCATGTTGTCACTGGACCTCATTGGTCTTCCAGCTATTCATTATAAAGTGCAATTGACTTTTCCAGCCTCTTATTGCTACGGGTCTCAACGTTTTTTGATATTTGTTGACACCATGACATATTTTTTTCTTAAAATGATATATTTTTTCAGTTTAAACTTTTGACCGGTCATCTATGTTCTATTCAGAATAAAATATTGAAATTTGGCACTTCCACATCATTGCATTCAGTTTTTATTCGCAATTTATATAGTGTGCCAACATTTTTGAAATACAATACTGTATAACATTTATATAAATAGTCAAGTTTGTTTATGGGATGCCAGTAATATTGCCATATTGTCTTAATTCTGAGGCTGGTGGTTTTGTTTGCTTGCAAGTTCAAACTTATTATTTTTAAATATTAATAATTAGTACTATTTTTAAATATGTATTAAGTATATTATTTACTAACATTTATTATATCTTGCAAATGTTCTATTAATGTACCTTAAACCTCATCAATCTGCTATTTCTCCCTTTACGTTATCGTACATTACAACTAAACCTAATATTGTGAGCAGTATATTAAGATGGTAGTTGTGTTGTGTTATCCAAGCTGTGTGGTCAGTGCATTGTGTTGTGACACCAGGCCTAGAAAAATTTATTAACCAAGAAAAGGATTACAACTGAACCCAATGTAGACATGTTTACATTCTTTTCTGGTGTCTTAGTGTGAATGTTTGTTAAATTATTCCGTAAGTAATTACCAAGACCTTCGATCTTCTTCTTTTCCTTTCGGCTGTTCCCTTCAGAGGTCACCACAATGAATCATCTGCCTCCATCTCACCCTGTCCTCTGCATCTTCTTTTACACCAACTACCTTCATGTCCTCCTTCACCACCTCCATAAATCTCCTCTTTGGTCTACCTCTAGGCCTTCTGCCTGGTAGTTCCAACCTCAGCATCCTACGATCAATATACTCACCATCCCTCCTCTGTACATGTCCAAACCATCTCAATCTAGCCTCTCTGACTTTCTCTCCAAAACATCTTACATGTGCTGTCCCTCTGATGTACTCATTCCTCAGCAGAGGTGACTCAGGCATTTAATAGGGATGCCACCTAGTCTGCTCCCTTTGTAGAGTTTCTGGGCATATCCAACTGTGATTCAGCCGTGTGGTAGACCCAGAACTTGATGGAAGGATTTCTTGTCCCATCTGGCCCGGGAATGATTCTGAGAATGAGCAGTGATGTCAGTTCCTGTTTTCAAGCTGCACACTGGCAACTCCGTGCTGGCACCTGGTTGTCGGCGTTGTTAACCTAGCTTTTCTCGCCGATTTTAGGGATTTAATTTCGCTGTTTTACTTTTTTGAAGGAAGTCATTTTATTTACAGTGTTTTCTTCAAAAACCTATTCTTCTCCACTTCAAAGCATCACACTATCCAGCTTGTTAATTGTGTTGAGTGCAGGAAGTTTACTAATTCTCCCTCCACCATTAGTGATAAGGTTATCTGTGATATGTGTGTACTAGGTAGCTCTCTGATGGAGAAGATTGTTGCTTTCAAAGTGCATATCCAGTCTTTAGAGAGGGTTAGTGAGAGTAGCGCTGGTCATGCCAACGGAAGTCTGGATGCTTCATAGGCACCAGCAGCACTGAGCCATAGCAACGGACATACCAGGTTATCTTAGGTTCTTGGGAGAGCACAGGATCGCTAAGATTGTGATACATACTGGACTTAATGATATGCACCTTCCTCAGCCAGGGGTTACAATGTGTAACTTTATAGAGGTGTGGAAATTAGCGAAGGTAATGTCCAATGCTGTAATATGCTCTGGCCCCATCCCAATACGGTGTGGTTATGTAGCTCACAGCAGGTCACTGAACTACTGGATGTCCAAGTGGTCTTCTGAAAATAAAGTGAGATTTATAGACAATTGGAGTACTTTTGAGGGTCCATCCCACTCGGAAAGGTGCAGCATAGCACATAGTCTAAGAATATGATTGGTCAGTCAGTGACTATCCAAAGCCAAGGCCAGAGAGCAGACAAACAGGCTAATCCGAGCATCGGCCAGCTGCACTTCACTCAAGGTTAAGTTCAATGCAATAGGAAATGTGTATGTTCCCCAATCAAAACAATAATGTAAAAACTCTCAATGTTTGTTTTAGTAATCTTATTAACTGTTATGCTGCGGGGATCCGCTATACCGGCTCATGACGTTGTACTCGAGAAATGTTGTGACTCATAGCCGTGGCTCTGCTCTACATACGCGAGAAATGCAGCGAGCTGTTGTCGTGGCTTTCGGCTGCAGATTAGTTAGAATCGGCCTTATCTTATAAATATTTCCCATGAAAAAGAAAGACTAGTTAATGTTACAGTAAATTTGATTGGTCGTTGTGAAAATATATACATATATAATGGAGCATGCTGTATCTGCATAGTACAGAAAAACAGAAGCGTAACAGTTAACATCATTTTAAATCATACTGAATCTACAGTCTGCACATTTAATCTAAAGTGTGGATTGTTAAATCTCTTACATCAAAAGTGCTTAATATTAATGAAATCATTACTGATCAGGAGTTTAGGGGGTAATATGTTTAACAGAAACATAGATTAAACCCAATGAATATGTATCATTAAGCAAGTGTTCCTGGTTACAGTTATATACACCAACCCCAGTCGCAACCCCGTCTAACTGGCAGAGGAGGACAAATCCAGTTATTTATACTGATAATCTTGGCCTTATACAAAATTCTACACAAAAATTTAATTATTGCACTTTAAACTTCAACGTCATACGGGTCATTATCTGGCACAACATTTTTCCTTTTAAACAATGCAGTGAACTTTTGTAAATGTATCAATTTGAGTGTCGGTACAGCATTGATTCTCCAATCACTTTAATATTATATAATATTTTATTTCAAAACAGAAAATGCATCTTTATTAGGCTCATTTGGACTTCACAGTTTTTCCTAAGCAAAGAAAGAATGCAATGACACAGTGCCGGTTTTCATAAATATAAATGCCCTAACACCATATTACTTTCAGATTGTAAGATAGAAGGTCCTGCAAATCTCACATTACTGTATTCAAAAATACACAAAAGTTTAATATATTCCACACCGGAGGAAACAAGGCATACCAGGTGATAACATGCAGCACATGCTGTGGCTCGAATAGGCAGCATCTAGTGGCAGCTTCCAGAAAGAAAATGTATCTTTAGGGACTAAATACAAATTTCATGAAGGTATTTATTCTAGAATATATAACCAGTAGCTGTAAGGTAGAGTATGATTGAATCTCTTAATATATAAAAAGAAAGAAAGCCCTACACCACCATGCCACCTAAAATGAAACATACTGTATCTGAAATGTTTCATGAAAAGTTAATGGATATTCCATATAATAATGACTTTACTAATTTAGTTCGTAGGATTAGGATATTGATTACAGTTATAAAACTACATAATGATGAGGTGTGAAAATGTGTTTTGATTTGAAGACACCAAAACAAAGTCAATACAGTATTGCCATAGCTCAACTTGCTTGCAAACAAACACACACACATACTGTATATATATATATATATATATATATATATTAATCTATCTATCTATCTAGTGCCTGAGTTGTAGGACGACCATTGGCAACCCGCCATGAAGGATAACGCCCTGGTTATCATCTTCATGGAGGTTTTCTTGGCAGGATTAGTGCAGTGGTTTGCCACTGCCTTCTGCGCGATGCGAACCTACAGGCAATTTAGAACGGCCAATTAACCTACTGTGCATGTCTTTGGATTGTGGGAGGAAACTGGAGCACCCGGAGGAAACCCACGCAAGCACGGGGAGAACATGCAAACTCCACACAGAAACACCCAGGCCGGGAATCGAACCCAGGCCTTCTTGCTGTGAGGCGGACGTGCAAACCACTACGCCACCGTGCCGCCACAATAATATTAATAGTAATATAATATTAATAATCTAACCATACCAGTGAAAATATATTCACTGATAGAGACTTTAAAGCACTTCTGTAAGTTGCACTTGGTGAGAGCATCTGCTAATTGCTGTTAACATATATATATATATATATATATATATATATATATATAGATAGATATATATAGATATATATATATATATATATATATATATATAGATAGATATATATAGATATATATATATATATATATATATATATATAGATATATAGAGCACTCTGCCCTCCATATTTATTGACACCCCAGTTAGGATGTGTTAAGTCTCAAAATAAAGTCGATTCTTGTTGCAGAGGCTACTCTCACACTGAGAATTGTACAAAAATGTAATCTTCAATGCAATTGAATTTTAAGGGGAAAAAATATCAGTGATTAAAAAAATATTTTTCACAAGATCATCTGTTCCACAATTATTGGGAACCTTAATTAATAAATGGTGGGGCTGGTGGCGTAGTGGTTAGGGTACTGCGCTCATGATTGGGAGGGTGTGTGTTCAAATCCCAGTGAGACTCACTGAGCTTAGACCCCTGGGCAAGGTCTCAACCACAAGTGTGCCTCTGTTTACCCAGCAGTATAAATGGATACTAGTAAAAATACACTGGAAAGGTAACCTGCAATGAACTATTGTCCCATCCAGGAGGTATTGTACTCCGAGTCACTTCATGCTATGGAAACCGGGGATAAGCACCGGCCTGATGAGCCACTATGACTCGGGTGTTCATTTTCATCCGTTCATTTTCTGTAACTGCTTAATCCTAATTAGGGTCATGGGGAGGCTGGCGTCCATTCCAGCTGACTCTGGGTGAGGGCAGAGTACACCCTGGGCAGCTCGCCATGCTATCGCAGGGTGGAAACAAGCTGACGGCTTTGCAGCCTACTCTTGCCGAAAGTCAGCAATGGTTCTTTTACATGCCTCACACCATAGACAGTGAGAGACATGGCCAGCCTTTGATAACCCAGTTAGTTGCACTTAGGGGGGGGGGGGGGGGGGGGGGGGGATGACAACCTATTGAGAGTGGAGCTTGAACCCACAACCTTAGGATCAGTGATCCATCACTGTTACCACCAGGCCACCACTGCCCCTGGCTTGGGTGTAAAAAGCCCAAAGAACTTTACTTTAATTAATAAATACCTGGGAAATAAATGTAATTGGAATCTGTTTGCCATTTCTACAATAGTTTACAAGGTTGATCAGAGTATCTAGGAACATTTAATTAGTAATTCATCATTTCCTGTTTCCCTGGAGTATAAATATAACGTGACACAGAGCCTTTTCTCTTATCCACTCTTCAACTTCGGAAAGACAAAGGAACACACCATTCAAGTAATCACAGGTCAAGCACTGGCTACAAGAAAATAGCCCTCACCTGCACCTGCCCCCATATCTACTGTCAGAGGAATCATTATGAGGTTTCAAACAAATAGAACAGTGGTAAACAAGCCTGGGTAAGGCCTCAAGATTATTTTATCACCCCGCACAGTGAGGAGGATGGTAAGAGAAATAAAAAGTTCTGCACAGTTCACTGTTAAAGAATTGCAATAAATTGTAGCAGCTTGGGGTCATAAACTCTCCAAAACATGTCCAAAATGTCCAAAACATGACCATGTGCTTGTTGTCAGATGAGACCAATATAGAGTTTTTTTTAGCAACAAACACTCCAAATGGTTCTGGTACAACAGAAAAGATGACTATGCAGAAAAGTACCTCATCCTACTGTGAAGTATGGGGGAGGACTGGCGATGCTGTGGGCCTGTTTCTCTTTCAGGCAAATCTTGTTACGTTGCATGGAATCATGAATGCTTTGAAAATACCAGGACAGTTTAAATCTAAATCTGGTGGCCTTTGTCTGAAAGCTGAAGATGTGTCATCACTGTGTCTTTCAGCAAGATAATGACCCTAAACATGTGGCTAAATCTACACAGAAATGGTTTATCAGACACAGAATCAAGCTTCTCCAATGGCATTCTTAGTCCCCAGAACTCCATCCCATTGGAAACAGTGGGGTTAGCTGAAGGGGGGGGGGGGGTGCAAAAGAGATGACCCAGGTCGCTGGATGATTTAGAGACTATGTAAAGAAGAATGGTCTGGAATCCCTTTTTCTGTATTCTGCGATCTTATAAGAGAAGATTAGGTTTTGTCTTGTTGGCAAAAGGGGTTTTTACAAAGTATTAACATCAGGGGTGCTAATAATTGTGGCAGAATTATTTCTTAATGTGGGATTTTTTTTCCCCCACTGAATAAATGCACTTGAATTAAAGGTTGGATTTGAATCTTTTGTCATTGTGATCTGATATTATTTAGAAAAAAATCTGAATTTATAAAAAGCTACAAAACACATCTTAACCAGGGGTGCTAATAATTATGGAGGGCAGTATATATATATATATATATATATACACACTCAGAGTGGAGCCTTGGTATTCGAACGCTTTACAGTTCGAACAAATCGGAATTCAAACAAAAAATCCAGGATTTTTTTTTTGTCCCGGAAACCGAACAAAATTTGGAAGTTGAACTCGATAAACGCATGAGAAAAAATGAGACCGAGAGGGAGGAAAAGTGCACGACTTTCGGAAGTCTGGAAGTTGTTGATACTATGTATCACCCTGATAAAGCTAGCACTGTTCTGGGGAAGTACGGAAGTTGTTGATACTATGTATCACCCTGATAGAGCTAAAGCTAGCGCTAAAGCACTAAAGCTAAGCCAAAGCGCTAAAGCTAAGCTAAAGCACTAGCAGCACTGTGAACACCTTTAACGATGAAGTCATGAGCCACTTCCGTAAGGTGTTGAAAAGAAGGCAGAAACCATGTTAGAAATATTCTTCAAGAAAAGAAAGGGACATCCTGAAGCAGAGTCATCCATGCAAAGCTGGAGCAAGAGAAAAAAACACCTTTGGCTGATTTACCTGAAGCTGTTATGGAAGGGAATCCTCCTCTTCTCTCCCTCTCCAACATTTATGTATGCCAACTGCTCACCACCACAAAGGTTAAAATTCTTATCTTTTTTGTTCGTACACTTTAATTGCACTGTGATTTTTATTTTAGTGTGTTATGGTCTCTTTTGTGAGACTCTGGTTTTGGTGTCTCAAACTCTCTCTCTGTGCATTGGAGGGGGCATGGCTGCAATCACAGGGCTTCTTTAACGGTGACTACGATGTCCACATGCTCTAGTGCCTTCCTTGTGAATAATAAAGCTCATCCATTTTCATCATACCCTGTGTCCTGCATTTTTGGATGAATGTTCCTGGCATCATAGAAGGGCTGATTCTGTGATGCCAGGAATATTCAGCCAGACCCAAAAATGCAAGAGACAGTGTAATGAAAACGGATGAGCTTTATTGTTCACAGGGAAGGCACTAGAGCATGAACATATCATAGTCGCTGTTAGAGAAGCCCTGTGATTGCTAAGTTTAATCAGGTGCCTGTGTTTAGCACTCCACCCGCATGTGACAGCCACACCCCCTCCAACGTGCAGAGAGAAAGAGCCACCAAAACCAGTGTCTCTCACAACACAGACTATAACACACTAAAATAAAAACCACAGAAAAGTTAAAGAGTCTCTCACAACACAGACCATAACAGTGCACTGCTTCAGTAATTTTTTCACTTAATTTGAGGACCTATGGTATGAGTTATGGTACCATTAACTTTTGTTCAAAAGATGACGGAACGGCTTAAGACCACTTACATTGTTTGTAATGGGAAAAACGGATTCGGAATTCGAACAAATCGGAACTCGAACAGCCAACTGGAACAGATTAAGTTTGAGAACCGAGGCTCCACTGTATATATTATATACTATATATATATATATATATATATATATATATACAGTGGTATGAAAAAGTATCTGAACCTTTTGGAATTTCTCACATTTCTGCATAAAATCACCATCAAATATGATCTGATCTTTGTCAAAATCACACAAATAAAAAAACAGTGTCTGCTTTAACTAAAACCACCCAAACATTTATAGGTTTTCATATTTTAATGAGGATAGCATGCAAACAATGACAGAAGGGGGAGGAATAAGAAACTGAAACATCACATTTAATATTTTGTGGACCCCCTTTGGCAGCAATAACTTCAACCAGAACCTTCCTATAGCTGCAGATCAGCCTGGCACATCGATCAGGACTAATCTTGGCCCATTCTTCTTTACAAAACTACTGTAGTTCGGTCAGATTCCTGGGATGTCTGGCATGAATCGCTGTCTTGAGGTCATGCCACAGCATCTCAATGGGGTTCAAGTCTGGACTTTGATTTGGCCACTCCAGAACGTGTATTTTGTTCTTCTGAAACCATTCTGAAGTTGATTTACTTCTGTGTTTTGGATCATTGTCTTGTTGCAGCATCCATCCTCTTTTTAGCTTCAACTGTCTGACAGACAGCCTCAGGATTTCCTTCAAAACATCCTATAAAAAAACAATAATGTTTTTTTTAGACAGCAGTGGCTTCCTTCTTTGAATCCTCCCATGAACACCATTCTTGGCCATTGTTTTACATATAGTTGATGTGTGCACAGAGATATTGGCCTGTGCCAGTGATTTCTGTAAGTCTTTAGCAGACACTCTCGGTTTTTTTTACCTCTCTGAGTATTCTGTGCTGAACTCTTGGCGTCATCTTTGGTGGACGGCCACTCCTTGGGAGAGAAGCAACAGTGCCAAACTCTCTCTATTTGTAGACAACTTCTCTGACTGTCGATTGATGAACATCCAGACTTTTAGAGATGGTTTTGTATCCTTTCCCAGCTTTATACAAATCAACAATTCTTGATCGCAGGTCTTCAGATAGCTCTTTTGAGCGAGTCATGGTGCACATCAGACAATGCTTCTCATCAAGACAATTCTTACCAGGTGTGTGTTTCATGGTGGGCAGGGCAGCTTTAAGCCACTCATCAGTGATTGGGCACACACCGGACTTAAATTGTTTGGTAAAAATTGGTTTCAATTGCTCTTTAAGTCTCCTTAGGCAGAGGGTTCAGTTACTTATTCCTCCCCTTCTGTCATTGTTTGCATGCTATCCTCATTAAAATATGAAAACCTATAAATGTTTGGGTGGTTTTAGTTAAAGCAGACACTGTTTTTTCATCTGTGTGATTTTGACAAAGATCAGATCACATTTGATGGTGATTTTATGCAGAAATGTGAGAAATTCCAAATGGATCAGATACTATTTCATACCACTGTGTGTGTATATATATATATATATATATATATATATATATATATATATATATATATATATATATATAAATAATTTTATGAGTAGATCCTTCCATAACAGAGTGCTCAATACTTTTTCGTAGAGCAATTGTAAGTAAAAATAAAAGGACATGACAAAGACTTTCTCGTCTTTCTAGTCTTTCTAGACTTTCAAATGTCTTTGTCCTGTCCTTTTATTTTTACTTATATACTAGTATATATATATATATATATATATATATATATATATATATATATATATATATATATATGTGTGTGTGTGTGTGTGTGTGTGTGCATGTAAATATAATTATAAATTGAGAGAGAAAACCCTGCACTTGAATCCAACTCGAATCACCTGATGTCATCTAGGCTTTGAGACTTCCAGAAGGGCATCTGGCAGATGTCTATTTTACCCCATATAAAAAAAATCAAAAGAAAACGAATAATACATTTTTAGCATTCATTTTTAAAATTCAGTATATATTATACACAATATTGTAAGTTCTATACTGTTAAAGAGTTGATTTTAATAAAATAATGGCGTTTTCTTACAACCTTTGAAGTGTTACGTTAACACATTTTAAAGTGTTAATTACCAGCAGGTACAGAGCTATAAGTCTTTGCACTGCTAAAACACTGTAGAATTTAAAACTTAATTGTAACACTTAACTTAATTACCACTGAAAATTCAACGATTTTTCCATGTATTGAGTGGTAGCAGTACAGTTTCGCTTATACAGTAATTAAAAAAATAATGTCTTGAAAACTGGTTGAATGTTCAGCAACATTCATGAAGATGAATAATTGTTCTATCATATACTACATGGTATCATTTTTTTTCTTTTAATGGAATCTGTTTGAGGCTATCACTTGAATATAGCAAGAAATTTCATCGGTTAATGCAAATAGACCCACCTTAATGTCACTGAAGAAGATGTGATCATGATGTTCGGAATTTTCTTTTTTCTCGTTATCTATGTTCTGCTTAAGCTCCGTGAAGTACCGAATGGCTGGTGACCTCTCAAACTTTAAACCACTGTCTCTGAAGTATAGAATTGCTGAGAGCTGCTTTTTACTAGGAATTTAAAAGATTCATTTTTAATAGGAATTGAAAAATGTTACTTCAAATTTTCAGGATTATTTGAAAAACAAAATCTTTTCGGAATGACGGGATGTACTTACCTTATATCTGGGTAATTTTCAACCAGTTTTTCTAAGATGTCCTTCATATCTTTCTCCTGTTTTTGTTTAATGATTGCACTTATTTGAAGTCCCACTGAGTGAAGCCAGTTTAATGTTGATCCCTAAATTAGCAACATTTGATATTTATTACATTTTAGGAGACAATTATGTGTGTATTCATGTAGGATTTTTACCTGAACGACCAATTCTTATCTTACCATTTCGGAGAACAGCTTCTCAAGCTGAGTCCACTGCTCACTGATCTTATCAGCAGCATCCTCATTCTTCTTGCCTTTGCAGGAGTATTTGTTCTTTAATAATTCAGATATGTACCCTTTTGCTACATGATAATGCACATCATTGGTAAAGGACTGAAAAGCAAGAAATTGTTCTGATGAATTTTAGTACAGTGTATTATTTTCTAAAATAATTTATCAAGTGTCCAAATGATCATATTCACTTGTGAAGGTGGATGCCTCATGGATTTACTGTATCCAGAGTAACTGTCTATTCTATTAACCAGATCGTTGAAATCAGTGTCGGTGTTGAACCAGCTCTTGGTCATTAGACCACTCAGGAAGGGCTGAAACAAAGAAAGGAAAAAAAAAGCCAGAAATTCAGAATTGGTAATGCTTATAAATCAATTGGCTGTATTTTTTTCTGTAAAGCAAAACAGACAGTATGAAAGTCATACATCCATAGCAGCGCACCTCAATTTCCACTCTAAATTGCTGCAGTAGCGCTTCTCTCCGACGGCCAATGAGTCCATCCACTTCTGTCACAAGTTCTTCCACTTGCTTTTTACACTTTTCTTTATAGCCCTCTATATGTTCTCTGTAATAGAAACATGCACCGTAATAAAGAACATTTATAATACAATTAACCGTTGTCATAACTGAATAATGTGATAATTGTGATGTTTATAAACGAAATTCCAAATCTGGCGAGCTGTCCAGGGTGTACTTCGCCCTAACCCAGAGTCGGGTGAGGTGAGCACCATCCTCCCCACGACCCTAATTAGGATTAAGCGGTTCATAAAATGAATGTATGGATTTGCATATCATAGCCATGTAGTGAATTATATACCCAAGAATAGAGAACAAAAACTATTCCTGAAGCATAAATTGTACTGAAAACTTACTTGAGGGAGCCAAAGCTGTTGATATAGGCAATTTGATATTGTGCCCACAGAGAACAGTCCAGTAACTCTGACCCCAACAATGAGCTGCACTGCTTTGAAAATTCTTCTTCAAATCTAGAAAAATCAACATTGTAAATGTATACATAAGTTGTCCATAAATATCGAATAAACTTAAAATTGGCAGTGGTGGCCTCCATGGGTTGTCACTGTCCTGTCGTCCCCCCCATAGTGCAGCTAACTGGGTTATCAAAGGCCGGCCATGTCTCTCACTGTCTATGGTGAGAGGCACGTAAAAGAACCATTGCTGACTTTTGTCAAGAGTAGCTGCATAGCCGTCAGCGTGTTTCTGCCTTGCGATGGCTGGTGAGCTGTCCAGGAGGGATTTTGCCCTCGCTATGAGAGAGCGGATACATGCTAGGGCCAGTGATGCCAGAAGCATGTCAACACACCAGTAACCAGTAATAAAGTTAAAATTCCTGTCAGATTTTATATCAAGAGATGCAATCTGGGACCAGATAAGAGGCACTAGATTTGGTAGGCCTCCGTCAGTCCCGAAGGACTATGGCTGCACTCTGGCTGGTATCCCGGCTGGTGATACTCCCCAGTGCGCAGAGCCTGGGTAGGGAGTAATGAGGGACAGGCTGTTACCCAAGCAGCAAGTCCCCCGTCTCGGCGCCACCGGAAGGATCCAATGGAAAGGCAAGTGCCGATACGACTGGGTTCCAGTGCCGCTGCAGGAGAGAATCTACGGTCAATTTAGAACGGCCAATTAACCTACAGTGCACGTCTTTGGATTGCGGGAGGAAACCGGAGCACCCGGAGGAAACCCGCACAAGCACGGGGAGAACATGCAAACTCCACACAGAAACGCCCAGGCCGAGAATCGAACCCGGGCCTTCTTGCTGTGAGGCGGACGTGCTAACCACTACGCCACCGTGCCACCATGGTACTAGATTTATCACTATATAAATTACATGGTTCCGCTATGAACTCTTACTCATGCCTTAAACTCATGTTCATTGAAATTGGTATTGGCTGAAAGTCTGAGCAGTAGAGAGCACATACTGATTATTTGCTGGGATTTCAGGAGTAGGTTTATTAATTTTACTCTTTTTTCCTTTCCGGTAACCAAAACCAAATGGCGGAAAAGAAACAGAGGTATGCTATAAACCTCTAAGATTACCACCACATTGGGTATCTCTGACATTGAGACAGGGAAATATACATAGGTGTTGTATTGTGGTTTAGCGCTTTCCAGTGAGAAAGCTTCAAATGCAAAAGGGATACAGCAAGGCCACATATATGTGCGTATTAGTTATTATTAATCATAGTCATTTAATCCAGCAAACTCTGAATATGGCAGTAACTTATTGGCTCGTTGTTGCCATCGGCCATTTCTGACATTTATGTGTCCACCCAAGTGTGTTCAAGGATAGTATACCGAACTCACACGAGCTAAACCGATAACCAGAAAGACAGAGAAACACTGTTATCCAGAAACAACACAGTATCTAGTCCCTCTCTATACGGGGCCCAGATGCCCACAGCATGCTCCATGTTAGCATGTAAGAACTTGGCTTACCTTTTAGGAAAGTTTTTCAGAACCTCCAGAGATTTGCATATGGCCATCTTTTCCAAATTTTCATCAATTTTAGCACAATTATCAGAATGCTTCGTGATCATCTAAATGTGAAAAGGTTAAGTTTCCTTATATTAAAGTTTCCTCATATTTTTATAAAATATCATCTTTGTTACAAATGTACTAACATTTTAAAGAACTGAGCATTTTCTATAGACTGTTTATCTCAACTTTGAAAAACATACTGACAGTTGACATGAACGCCAACACATTGAACCCTATAGATAATGAACAAGACCATAATGTTTAATATTGTTAAAATAAACTTCTACATCAAAATATATTTTACGTACTTCACAGACAACGGTGTGAATTTCAGAAATGAGGAAGTTTTCATCCATCTTGGGTGTTATTTTCTTCTTCCATACTTCCTCCCGTTCAGTATCAATAACATTGTCCAATGAGTCAGACAGATCATTCTGATAAATATAAAATAAATTCATGAGAATATACTTTTACATAATAATACATGGGGCAGTGCTGGTCCAGTGGTAGAGTGCTGGATTACTGATACCAAGTTGTCACTGCTGTCACCCCAGTGTAGCTAACTGGGTTATCAAAGGCTGGCCATGCCTCTCACTGTATGCACGTGCACACACTCTGATGCACACCTCACGAAAACTCTAAGTACTTTTGATGGGGGGTTTTGGGTTGTTTTTTGCTTGTTTGGGTTTCTTTTTTTTTTTTTTTGCATAATTGGCTTTGTTTTTGTGGCATTGATTTTCCCCCTATTCTTCCTTAATTTCTTTATTTTCAATAAATATTTTTTTTTAAAAACCACAATGTACTGAAGTCGCATGAATTGAAATGTGAAGTAGCGAGGGATCCCTGTATTTCATAATAATAGAAACTAATTCATAATAGTGGATGAATATTTTAGAATAACAAATTAATATAATTCATATTTCATTCATCCATTTATTTCCTGAACTGCTTATCCATAATAAGGGTGGCAGGGAGCCTGGTGTCCATTTTGGCCAACTCTGGGTGAGGGCAGAATCCACCCCACCCTGGACAGCTCACCAGGCCATTGCAATGTAACACATAATAATGAATAATTTATATATATATATATATATATATATATATATATATATATATATATATATGTGTGTGTGTGTGTGTGTGTGTGTGTATGTGTGTGTGTGTGTGTGTGTGTGTGTGTGTGCCCCCAGTGCAGCTAACTGGGTTATCAAAGGCCGGCCATGTCTCTCACTGTCTATGATGTAAGGTTCATGTAAAAGAACCATTTCTGCCTTTCCGCCCTGTGATGGCCTAGCGAGCTGTCCAGGGTGTACTCGGCCCTCGTCCGGCGTCAGCTGGGATGGGCACCAGCCTCCCCGTGACCCTAATTAGAATTAAGCGGTGACAGAAAATGAATGGTATATATATGTGTGATTATTTGAATGATTGAATTGGGTCTTCATACACCGATCAGCATCAATATCAAATTTCACTTTTTTCCACCTTTTTGAAGGATGTTACAAAAAAAAAAGTGTTTTATTGGTATAGTCTACATGAGTATTCCTTACCTGCAGACAGTGACAATATGTTTTGTTAATTTGGCACAGCAAGTCGCTGGATAGTGTGAAAATCTTCTGTTCCTTTATCTCTGGTTGCAAAGAGGGACTATTAATCATCTCACTGTAAAATACAAAGTAAAAATGGAATTTTTTTTTTTTTTTTTTTTACTTGTCGAGCTCTTCAACAAAAATATTGCAGTGTCTCACCTCTGGTAATGGTTGATAAAATCCAGCATGGCATTACAGTCTTTTAGTTTGGAGGTCTTTACAAGAAGCACTTTTAGGTGTTCATCTACAAACTCGTGACAAGATGAAAGATAGGTTTCGAACACCTGGAAACTTGATGGGTACAAATTCAAATACTCTGCCTTTACCATCTCCAACAGCTCCACAATATTTTTCTCCAAAAGATTGAAGTGTTCTTCTAGACAGGAACTATTTTGCTCATGGCTGGCTGGAAGAATTTGCCTTAGTCTCTCTTTCACCCCTGCTTGTACTGCAGTCCTCCAGCTATCTCTCCATGACTCTCCCACCAGTCCAATATTTTCTTCTCTCTTTTCATTATCCTGAATGATGCTAGCAATCTGACAAAGTAGCTCTTTGCTGCAAGAGGTTTGGGTACAGGATTGAGTAGCTATTTCCATCATTTTATCCCGCAAGGAATTTACTAGTAGCTTCAGGTCTTCCTCTTTACGGGCCCGATTCCCTGAAGATGATTTTTCACCTACAGCTTGAACCTCATTCCGCAGAGAGAGTATATTAAGATAGGCTTCTTTCAAAGCTGGTTTATCAATGAGCTTATTGATCTCCATTACTGCACACAGAGATAGATAATGAAAATGGTGATTAGGATCAAGAAAAAAGCATTATTGCTTGATATACTGACAGACATAGATAGATAATAATTATTTAGTACATTATTGAGACCAGGGCAGTGGTGATCTGGTGGTAAAGGTGCTGGATCACTGATCCAAAGGTTGGGGGTTCAAACTTCAACAGGTTGTCACTGTCCCTCCAGTGCAGCGAACTGGGTTATCAAAGGCCGGGCATGTCTCTCACTGTCTATGGTGAGAGGATGCAATAGAACCATTGCTGACGTTCGACAAGAGGTGCTGCATAGCCGCCAGCGTGTTTCCGCCCTGCGATGGCCTGGCGAGCTGTCCAGGGTGTACTCTGCCCTCACCCAGAGTCGGCTGGGATGGATGCCAGCCTCCCCATGGGCCTAATTAGGATTAAGCGGTTACGGAAAATGAATGGATTATTGAGACCATAGTAAATTGAGTGGTTTTTAATAAACATCTCCTTTTGGTTTAAAAAAAAAAAAAAAAAAAAAAAAAAAAAAAGGTAAAAGTCCTTTGGGCTTTTTACACCCGAGCAATTGTGGCTAATCACGCCAGAGCTTATCCCCGGTTTCCGTAGCATGAAGTGACTAGGAGTACAACTCCTTCTGGATGGGACGCTAGTCCATCGCAGGTGACCTTCCCAGTATATTTTACTGGTACCAATTTATACTGCTGGGTGAACAGAGGCACACTTGTGGTTAAAACCTTGCACAGGGGTCTTAGCATAGTGAGTGTCTAACTGGGATTTGAACACACATTGAACACATCTCCTTTTGGAATGAGTAATAAATGTCAGTTTCTTTCAGACATAGAAACTTTGTAAAAGACCAAGTGTGCTTACCTGGCAAAGGTGCTGGCAAATTGGTATAAGTAAAGTCGGAGCCACTGGTGTTCTCTTTATCCATTGCATTTTGGGGGGAAGATTTAAATATTTCCGGAAGATTTTTTCTTTTGAAACTTTGCGTCAACATTCTGGCCATCTTTTGGCCAACGCCATCTTCCACTGTTGGTGACTCTAAATAATAAAATATTAAAGGCATAAAACTTACAGTCTTTCAAGAGTTCTTGAATAATTCCCTCTCAAAGAACAATTAAGACTCTCTATGCCCGCCCTGATGCCGGTCCCAAGCCCAGAGAAATGCAGAGGGTTGAGACAGGAAGGGCATCCGGCGTAAAACTTTTGCCAAGAATACAAAATGCAAACCATAACGACAAATCTCATACCAGATCGGTCGAGGCCCAGGTTAACAACAACCGCCATCAGTGTTGCTAACCAACAGGGTGCTGATGGAAATTGGACTACTGTTGGTCGAAGAAGGAGAGGTCGAAGAAGGAGAGGCGGGAGGCGTGTCCGTAAGCAGAGAGAGAAGAGGAAAAGCATGAGTTTAGGACTGAGAGTAGGGCCTTTGAATGTTGGAACTATGGCAGGAAAAGGTAGAGAGCTGGCTGACATGATGCAGAGGAGGATGGTGGACATACTGTGTTTTTCAGGAGACCAGGTGGAAAGGTAGCAAGGCTAGAAGCTTAGGAGCAGGGTTTAAGCTGTTTTTTCATGGTGTGGATGGGAAGAGAAATGGAGTAGGAGTCATCTTGAAGGATGGGTTGGTCAGGAATGTTATAGAAGTGAAAAGAGTGTCAGACAGAGTGATGAGTCTCAAGTTAGAAATTGAAGGTGTGATGTTCAATATTGTTAGTGCTTATGCCCCAAAGGCAGGATGTGAGCTAGAAGAGAAGGAGAGATTCTGGAGTGAGTTAGATGAAATGATGCAGAGTTCCCCCCAGAGGTGAAAAGAGTGGTCATTGGTGCAGTCTTCAATGGACATGTTGGTGCAGGCAACAAAGGGGACGAGGAAGTGATGGGCAGGTTTGGTATCCAGGACAGGAACACAGAAGGACAGATGTTGATAGATTTTGCAAAAAGGATAGAAATGGCTGTGGTGAACACTTTCTTCCAGAAGAGAGAGGAGCATAGGGTGACTTATGAAAGCGGAGATAGGAGCACACAGGTAGACTACATCTTGTGTAGGCGAAGTAATTTGAAGGAAGTAAGTGACTGCAAAGTAGTGGTGGGTGAGCGTGTTGCCAAACAGCATAGGATGGTGGTGTGCAGGATGATGCTGATGGTAGGAAAGGTGAAGAAGGCAAAGGCAGAGCAGAAGACAAAGTGGTGGAAGCTGAAAAAGGAAGAGTGTCATGTTGTCTTCAAGGAGGAGTTGAAACAGGCTTTGGGTGGTCAGGAAGTGCTTCCAGATGACTGGACAACTACAGCTAATGTGATCAGGGAGACAGGTAGGCGAGTACTTGGCGTTTCCTCTGGAAGGACAGTAGATAAGGAGACTTGGTGGTGGAATGAGGAAGTGCAGGAGTGTTTACAAAAGAAGCGGTTCGCTAAGAAGAAATGGGACATCGAGAGGACCGAAGAAAGTAAACAGGAGTACAGGGAGACACAACGTAAGGCGAAGGTAGCGTTGTCAAAGGCCAAACACAGGGCGTATGATGACTTGTATGGTAGGTTGGACAGTAAGGAGGGAGAAAATGATTTATACAGGTTGGCACAGCAGAGAAATAGAGATGGGAAGGACGTGCAGCAAGTTAGAGTGATTAAGAACAGAGTGGGAAACGTGTTGACTGATGACACAAGTGTGCTGGGAAGATGGAAAGAGTACTTTGAAGAGCTGATGAATGAGGAAAATGCGAGAGAGAGCAAAGAGTAGACGAGGTGACTATTGAGGACCAGGAAGTATCAAAGATTAGTAAGGGTGAAGTGAAGAGGGCATTGAAGAGGATGAAGAGAGGAAAGGCAACTGATGACATACCGGTGGAGGTATGGAAGGGTCTAGGAGAGGTCGCAATAGATTTTCTGACAAGAACATTCAACAAGGTCTTAGAGAGTGAGAGGATGCCGGAGGAATGGAGAAATGTGCTTTTGCCCATTTTTAAAAACAAGGGAGATGTGCAGAGTTGTGGCAACTACAGAGGGATAAAGTTGACGAGCCATACAATGAACTTATGGGAAAGAATAATGGAAGCTAGACTAAGGGCAGAGGTCAGCATTTGTGACCAACAGTTTGGTTTCATGCCAAGAAAGAGCACCACAGACACAGTGTTTGCTTTGAGGACGTTAGTAGAGAAGGACAGAGAAGGTCAGAAGGAGCTACATTGTGCCTTTTTGGATCTGGCGAAAGCATATGACAGGGTGTCGAGAGAGGAACTGTGGTATTCCATGAGGAAGTCTGGAGTGGCAGAGAAGAATGTTAGAGTGGTGCAGGACATGTATAAGAGATGTAAGACAGTGGTGAGGTGTGCTGTCGGTGTAACAGAAGAGTTCAAGGTGGAGGTGGGACTGCATCAATGGTCCGCTCTCAGCCCCTTCTTGTTTGCTATGGTGATAGACAGGCTGACAGACGAGGTTAGACATGAACCTCCATGGACTATGATGTTTGCAGACGACATTGTAATCTGTAGTGAGAGCAGAGAACAAGTGCAGGAAAATCGAGAGAGATGGCGGTATGCCCTGGAAAGGAGAGGAATGAAGGTTAGCCTCAGTAAAACAGAATACATGTGTGTGAAGGACAAGGACCCAAGAGGAACGGTGAGGTTGCAGGGAGCAGAGATAAAGAAGGTGGAGGATTTCAAGTACTTAGGCTCAACAATCCAGAGCAATGGAGAATGTGGAAAAGAGGTGAAGAAGCGTGTGCAGGCAGATTGGACTGGTTGGAGAAAAGTGTCCGGTGTGATGTGTGATAAGAGGGTATCGGTAAGAATGAAATGAAAAGTGTACAAGACGGTGATGAGGCCAGCAATGTTGTATGGTTTAGAAACAGTGGCACTGAGGAAAAGACAGGAGGCAGAGCTGGAGGTAGCAGAGATGAAAATGTTGAGGTTCTCTTTGGGAGTAACGAGGATGGATAGGATCAGGATTGAGTACATCAGAGAGACAGCACATGTAAGATGTTTTGGAGACAAAGTCAGAGAGGCTAGATTGAGATGGTTTGGACATGTACAGAGGAGGGATAGTGAGTCTATTGGTAGTAGGATGCTGAGGTTGGAACTACCAGGCATAAGGCCGAGAGGAAGACCAAAGAGAAGATTTATGGATGTGGTGAAGGAGGACATGAATGTAGTTGGAGTAAGAGTAGAAGATACAGATAGGGTGAGATGGAGGCGGATGGTTTGCTGTGGCGACTCCTGAAGGGAACAGCCGGAAGGAAAAGAAGAAACAGAAGATAACAATTTTTTAATTTTATTTTGATTGTAGATTATGTAATTCTATTACAATAATCAAACAATGCAGATCTCTATTAACATGTTTTCTTTTTTAAAGGTTGAACATTTCCATCATCATCATCATCATCTTCCGCTTAGTCCAGGGTCGGGTCGCGGGGGCAGCAACCTAAGCAAAGAGGTCCAGACATCCCTCTCCCGAGCCACTTCCTCCAACTCTCCCGGGGTGACACCGAGGCGGTCCTAGACAAGCCGAGAGACATAGTCCCTCCAGCGTGTTCTAGGTTGACCCCGGGGTCTCTTCCCGGTTGGACATGCCCGAAACACCACACCAGGGAGGCGTCTGGGGGGCATTCTGACCAGATGCCCGAGCCACCTCAACTGGCCCCTCTCAATGCGGAGGAGCAGCGGATCTACTCCAAGCTCTCCCCGGATGGCGGAGCTTCTCACCTTATCTCTAAGGGAGAACCCCGCCACCCGGCGAAGGAAGCTCATTTCAGCCGCTTGTATCCGTGATCTTGTTCTTTCGGTCATTACCCAAAGCTTGTGACCATAGGTGAGGGTTGGAACGTAGATCGACTGGTAAATTGAGAGCTTTGCCTTGCGGCTCAGCTCCTTCTTCACCACGACGGACCGGGCCAGGCACCGCTTAACAGCAGAGGCTGCAGCGATCCGTCTGTCGATCTCTCGCTCCATCCTTCCCTCACTCGTAAACAAGACCCCAAGATACTTAAACTCCTCCACTTGGGGCAGGACCTCATTCCCAACCAGGAGGGTGCATTCCACCATTGTCCGACTGAGAACCATGGCCTCGGACTTGGAGGTACTGATCTTCATCCCGGCTGCTTCACACTCAGCTGCGAATCGCTCCAATGAGAGCTGGAGGGCCCGACTTGATGAAGCCAAAAGGACAACATCATCCGCAAAAAGCAGAGACGATATCCGATGGCCACCAAACCAGAACCCCTCATCGCCTCGACTGCGCCTAGAAATTCTGTTCATAAAAATTATGAACAGAATCGGTGACAAAGGACAGCCATGGTGGACTCCAACTCCCACTGGAAACGAATCCGACCTACTGTTACCAATACGGACCAAACTCTGGCTCCGGTGATACAGCGACCGAATAGCACGTAGCAACGGATCCAGAACGCCGTACTCTCGGAGCACGCCCCACAAGATCGTTCGAGGGACACGGTCGAAAGCCTTCTCCAAATCCACAAAGCACATGTGGACGGATTGGGCAAACTCCCATGCCCCCTCCAGAATCCTGTGGAGCGTATAGAGTTGGTCAAGAGTGCTGCGGCCAGGACAAAAACCACATTGTTCCTCCTGAATCCGCGGTTCGCCTATCGGTCGGCTCCTCCTCTCTAGTACCCCTGCATAGACTTTCCCAGGTAGGCTGAGGAGTGTAATTCCCCGATAATTGGAACACACCTTCCGGGCCCCCTTCTTAAAAATTGGGACCACTACCCCAGTTTGCCAATCCAGAGGTACAGCCCCTGATGACCACGCGATGTTGCAGAGACGTGTCAACCAAGACAGTCCTACAACATCCAGAGCCCTGAGATATTCCGGGCGGATCTCGTCCAACCCCGGAGCTCGACCACCGAGGAGTTTTCTGACAACCTCAGTGACCTCCACTCCAGTGATGGGCGGACCCTCACCTGAACCCCCAGGGTCTTCCTCCTCCACGGAGGGCGTGTTGGTGGGATTGAGGAGGTCCTCAAAGTATTCCCTCCACCTCTCGACAACATCCCCAGTCAAGGTAAGCAGCTCCCCACCTCCACTGTAAACAGTGTTTGTGAAGAACTGCTTCCCCCTCCTGAGGTGTCGGATGGTGGCCCAGAACCTTTTTGAGGCCAACCGATAATCACTCTCCAGGCCCTCACCGAAATACTCCCACGCCCGAAATTTTGCATCTGCGACAGCCTCAGCTGCAGCACGTTTGGCCTGCCGGTACCCGTTTGCTGCCTCAGGAGTCCCACAGGCTAACAAAACCCGATAGGCCTCCTTCTTCAGCTGGACGGCCCCCTTCACCGCAGGTGTCCACCACCAGGTTCGGGGATTACCGCCACGACAAGCACCGACGACCTTACGGCCACAGCTATGGGCTGCCGCCTCAGCAATGGAGGCACGAAACATGGCCCATTCGGATTCCATGTCCCCCGCCTCCTCCGGAACATGGTAGTAGCTCTGCCGGAGGTGGGAGTTAAAGGCCTCTCGGACAGGGGACTCCGCGAAACGTTCCCAGCAGACCCTGATTACACGCTTGGGCCTGCCAGGTCTGGAAGGCAACCTCCCACACCACCGAAGCCAACTCACCACCAGATAGTGATCGGTAGACAGCTCAGCTCCTCTCTTCACCCGAGTGTCCAGAACATATGGTTGCAAGTCCGATGACACGACGACAAAGTCAATCATCGAACTGCAACCTAGGGTGTCCTGGTGCCAAGTGCACTTATGGACACTCTTATGTTCGACCATGGTGTTCGTGATAGACAAACTATGACGAGCACAGAAGCCCAACAACAAAACACCATTCGGATTCAGACTGGAGAGGCCGTACCTACCGATCACACCCTTCCAGGTCACACTATCGTTGCCCACATGGGCGTTGAAGTCTCCCAAGACAACGAGCGAGTCTCTCGAGGGAGAGTTCTCCAACACCCCAACGACTCCAAAAAGGGTGGGTACTCTGAACTGTCATTTGGTGCATAAGCACAAATAACAGTCAGGACCCGTCCCCCCACCCAAAGACGGAGGGAAGCTACCCTTTCGTCAAACGGGGAGAATCCCAACATTCGGGCACCGAGACGGGGGGCAACAAGAATACCCATACCGGCTCGCCGCCTCTCCCCATGAGCAACTCCAGAATAGAAGAAGGTCCAGCCTCTTTCGAGATGGATGGTTCCAGAGCCCAAGCTATGCGTTGAGGTGAGCCTGACTATATCTAGTCGGTATCTCTCCACCTCGCGCACCAAATCAGGCTCCTTTCCCGCCAGAGAGGTGACATTCCATGTCCTGAGGGTCAGAGTAAGTAGCCGAGGATCGGTCCAACAGAACCCATGCCTTTGGCTGCCACCCAACTCACACTGCACCCGACCCCTAAAACTCCTCCCACGGGTGGTAGGTCCATGGGAGGGCGGACCCATGTCTCCTTTTCGGGCTAAGCCTGGCCAGGCTCCATGGGAATAAGCCCGACCACCAGGCGCTCGTCTTCGAGCCCCTCCCCTGGGCCTGGCTCCAGGAGGGAACCCCGGTGACCCGCGTCCGGGCAAGGGAGACTGCTTCCTGTGCTCTCTCATGTGTTATAGGGGTTTTTTTTGAATCGCACTTTGTCTGGACCTTCACCCCGGACCTGTTTGCCTTGGGTGACCCTACCAGGGGCATTTGCCCCCGACAACATAGCTCCTAGGATCATTAGGTCACGCAAACCCCTCTACCACGATAAGGTGGTGATTCAGGGAGGGGAACATTTCCATCCAGTTTCAAATATTAAATGCAAAACAGTTTTATCAAACTACATTAAATTTATTATACTACATAAAATTTAGCCCAATTATTTTCACATTTTTGATTGTTTGTTGATTTTGTACTATTTTTCAGCAGGATAAATAAAAAGTGACATGAATTACTTGGTGTATCCGGAGAAACAGGTTTGAGATCAGAGTCAGTGACATCTTCTGTAGCTTCTTTACTTTGTCTTCTTTTTTTCACTGATAACCTTCGTATCAGTCTCTTCAAAGTCACAGATCCAGTTGGGCTCATTTCATCAGGTTTGCTTTCTGCCATTCTGGGAGCATATATCATAGAGGTGATCTGTTTATTATATTTATCTATCCATCAATGTATCAGTGTACAGTACTGTAGTGCTTCAATGTCAAACAGCTATAAATACAGGGATCCCTCACTTTCCGCAGTTAATTGTAACCGAGATCCACACGCACGCAACCATCGAAATCCGTGAAGTGGGATCACCCCCTAACCCCCCAACCCCCCACCCCCCTGACTGATGTATACGTGCATGTATATGTGTATATAATATCAATAAATACATATTTAATGCTATACAGTAAATTCTTATAATAACAATTAAACATTAAAAAATAATGCATAAGATGCGCCTGCATGCACTCAGATGTGCACCTCACAACAATGTAACTAGTTTTGATGGGAGATTTTGGGTTGTTTTTTGTTTTGTTTGGCTTTTTGCATAATTGGCCTTGTTTTTGTGGCATTTTCCTTAACCTTTCACCCTATTCTTCGAATTAAAAAAATAATGAATTGTACAATCTGAAACAACAGATTGTACAAAAATCCTGATCTTAAATTAAATTTTACTTAATTAAAATATCAGCAATAGTATTATATTTGCGAGAATCAGCCTACTGACGTTTTACTTAAGTTTTAATCATGGAAATAATGCACTGTCTTTAGAATAAGAAAAATGAACGGTAATCAACTAAAAAGAGAACTAGCCAGAAAATAACAGTGTTCATCCCATGTCAATAAACAAGCAGCCACACAGGAAGTGTTAACCGACCAGCAAGGTCAAGGTTCGCCAGAGCAAACAGCAACAAGAGCCTGGCTGTTTATCAAGCACCACCCACTGGGCGGGTCCAGATCACTACTGATTTGAAGTTTCGAGTCGAGGCATAACCAATCAGAGCTTAAAGATACCGTTGATTGACAGATGTCGCCAAAACACTGTGTCCCCTCAATAATCTTTCCCTGTTCGCTCTCGTGCTGTGTAACATGGTCGCTTTGGTGTGTAGTTCATCATTATCGTTCATCGTTTCCTATGCACATCACCATCCCAATTACTTATTATTATTATTATAGACTTGTCCTCGGTTACTGAAACAAGAAAGCGACACTGCAGTGAAGCCACAGCCACCATTTCACATTCCAAGACCGACGAGGTTTTGTCGGAAAGACGTCCAGGTGTGACACGGTGCATTTCATCTCCAAAATCAACGGCAGATCGGCCTTTAAACACGCGATGACCCCCCCCATGAGATCAGTTTAAAACAACAATTCATTTTTACCAGAAAATTTACGAACAGTAACATTAAGAAAAAAACAAAAACAAAAAAAACACCCTACTTTCATTAGGAAATTGTGGCAGGTCTTACCTGAGCTGTGCCAGTTCCGCCTCCAAATGACTTTCACTTTGACTGAGCCTCAGTGAACATGAACACGTCAGAGCTACATTATGAAAGAGCAGATTTAATTAGTGCCCCCAAAAATAAAATCTACTACTAATAACAATAACAACAACAATAATAATAATAATTATTATTATTATTATTATTATTATTATTATTATTATTATTATAGTAATAGTAATAATAATTTATTATTATTATTATTATTATTATTACTACTACTACTACTACTACTAATAATAATAATAATAATAATAATAAAAACAACAACAACAACAACAACACCACTACCAATAACAACAACAACAATAATAATAATAATAATAATAATAATAATAATAATAGTAGTAGTAGTAATGGTAATAATAATTTATTATTATTATTATTATTACTACTACCACTACTACTACTACTAATGATGATAATAACGGTGGCATAGTGGACAGCATTACTATTATGATTATTATTATTATTATCTCAGCTCATTTTCTGTCACCACTTAGTCCTAATAAGGGTCGCGGAGAGGCTGGCGCCCATCCCAGCTGACTCTGGGTGAGGGGAGAGTATACCCTGGACAGCTCGCCATTATTATTATTATTATTATTATTATTATTATTATTCATCAGTTCAGCTCATTTTCTGTAACCGCTGAATCCTAATTAGGGTCATGGGGAGGCTGGCGCCCATCCCAGCTAACTTCGGGCAAGGGCATAGTACACCCTGGACAGCTCGCCAGGCCATCGCAGGGCGGAAACACGCCAACGGCTTTGCAGCTACTCTTGCCGAAAGTCAGCAATGGTTCTTTTACATGCCTCACACCATAGACAGTGAGAGACATGGCTGGCCTTTGATAACCCAGTTAGCTCCACTGGGGAGGACAGTGACAACCTTGTGGAGAGTGGGACTCGATCCCCCAACCTTTGGATCAGCGATCCAGTGCCCTATACCAATAGTTCACCACTGGCCCCTATTATTATTATTATTATTGTTGTTGTTGTTGTTGTCTTGGTCTGTAATTGTGCTGTGAGGCAGACATGCTAGGCTGTGGGAGGAAACCGGAGTACTAATAGATTCTCAGCCTGAACGTTTGTGTGGAGTTTGCATGTTCTCCCCATGCTTGCATGGGTGTCCTCCGGGTACTCCAGTTTCCTCCCATGGTCCAAAAAACGTGTACAGTAGGCTAATTGGCCTTTCCAAATCACCCCTAGGTGTGAGTGTGAGTAGGAATGACTGTGTGAGTGTTTGCCCTGGTGGCACGTTGGTTAGCACGTCTGCCTCACAGCAAGAAGGCCTGGGTTTGATTCCAGGCCTGGGCGTCTCTATGTGGAGCTTGCATGTTCTCCCTGTGCTTGCATGTGTTTCCTCCAAGTACTCCAGTTTCCTCCCATAGTCCCAAAAAACATACACAGAAGGTTAATTGGTTGTACCAAATTGCCCGTAGGTGTGAATGAGTCCGTATGTGGCCTGGCGAACCATACCGTAGATCATTGTGATCACAACCATGACAATCACTGTATAATTAGTATTAAGTGGTTACAGAAAATAAACAATTATTTTCACTATTATTATTATTCGTTCACTCATTTGAACTGCTTAATTCTAATTAGGGTTGTGGGGAGGCTGGTGCCCATCCCAGCCAACTCTGGGCGATGGCAAAGCACACCCTGGACGGCTCACCGGGCCATCGCAGGGTAGAAACATGCTGACGGCTATGCAGCCCAAAAGTCAGCAATGATACTTTCACATGAACCTCACACCATAGACAGTGAGAGACATGGCTGGCCTCTGATAACCCAGTTAGCTGCAATGGGGGAGGGGGGGGGCACAGTGACAACCTGGAGAGAGTAGGGCTTGAACCCACAACCTTAGGATCAGTGATCCAGCACCTTTACCACCAGGCCACCACTGCTTCAGTGAAAATAATACAGTATACTGTAACTCAATAATAACAAAAAATGGAAAAGACTGTGAGGCGCGTTGTAGACAGTACAGTATATCAATACATAGGGTAGGAACTGCAGTCTAATTTATTAGGGAACTAAATACACTATTATTGATTAATAAACTCAAGTCATTTATTATTATTGTGGGGCTGGCTGGTGGTGTAGTGGTTAGGGTGCTGGGCTCATGATTGGGAGGTTGTGGGTTCGAATCCCAGTTAGACCCCCTCACTGTGCTAAGACCCCTGGGCAAGGTCTTAACCACAGTTGTGCCTCTGTTCACCCAGCAGTATAAATGGGTACCAGTAAAAATATACTGGGAAGGTAACCTGCGGTGGACTAACATCCCATCCAGGAGGAGATGAACTCCTGGTCGCTTCACGCTACGGAAACCGGGGGATAAGCACTGGCCTGATGAGCCACTAGGCTCAGGTGGAAAAACCCAACAGACTTATCTATAGTAGCATTGCACAGTTGTAGAAGGCATAGTTGTGTTCTCGAAGACCATAAGTGTGAAACATGATGTCATGATTCTGTGGTAATACTGTGATAGGCTGATTTTACAATAAGCTAAAAAAACAAAAACAAAAAAAAACAGGAATAAGAAGAGTCTGCATATACTGTAATTATAGACAATTACAACAGCATTGGGGCTGGTGGTGTAGTGGTTAGAGTGCTGGGCTCATGATCATGAGGTTGTGAGTTCAAATCCCACTGAGACCCCCACTGTGCTAAGACCCCTGGGCAAGGTCTCAACCACAAGTGTGCCTCTGTTCACCCAGCAGTATAAATGTGTACCAGTAAAAATATATACTGGGAAGGTAACCTGTGATGGACTAGGGTCCCATCCAGGGGGCGTTGAACTCCTGGTCGCTTCACGCTACGGAAACCGGGGATAAGCACCGGCCTGATGAGCCACTAGGCTCGGGTGTAAAAACCCAACAGACTTAAAATGTATTATTATTATTATTATTATTATAAATGAGTTCATCTATAGCCTACTAGAGAATCTGAGCCTTTTCACGACAAGTGAATTTTTATGCTGATATGCTTAAGTTTCGATTTCCTTTCATCTTCTTTCTTGACTTTCTTCCTTCCCTCTTTTTTTTTTTAATTTTTAGCTTGTGCTAGTGTGTGGTTGGTTCAAATACAGACATTTTTTTTTAACTGTAGTTTTTGTATATAATCATACAGTGCAACAGCCCAGACTCATTATCAGCAGCAACACTGAGCGAAAAAAAAAAAAAGAAAAAAGAAAAACAAAACAAAACGTGAAACTTTTAATGAGATCTGTTAGGATTGCAAGTCCCTTCTCGTTTTATATGTGTTTTTTTTTTTTTTTTTTTTTTTTTTGTGTGCATGTGGTGTGCAGGGAGTTTAGATGTTTGGGAAATAGGAAGTGATTTATAGCACTGGCTGTGTTTATTTATGGCTATGGAGCTATTGTCAGTCATTAACTTGTGGTCGGTTCTAAACTGCATCCAGAATAGGGTTGTAAGGGGTTCAGATCTGACCCCTGCTGTGGTGTGTCGCTTTAATAGCAGCGGTGCCATCAGGTAGGGAAGGTGATTTCCCAGAGTGAAAGAAAAGTAGTGCAGGTGGGTTGACTCTGACGGAAAGTGAAAGGAACTGCGCACTTGAACCTGTCAGGTGTTGGCGAAGACAATCTCCAGTATTTCCTGGTAAGTGTTCGAATCTCCTCGATACTTCATCGATCTGAACTGAAAGCAGTGTATTCGGAGTGCAAACAGAGGGTTCATATCTCTGTGGATTCGTGGAGATCCGAATCATAATTCAAGGTTAAAGGGAGTCGAGTCCCGCCTGTGAAGCTTTTCTTTCTGTGGACTTGATCTCCGAAGCCTTTCGGACTTTCTGAACATTATGTGTAGCAGAAATATTTTTCATCTTCAAAAGATCATTATAAACTAATCTGGGTTGAAGATGTAAAAAATATAATACTTCTGTAAACACAACGGGGCAACCATTAAACTTATTGTCTTCTGTAGGAATGGGGGAGGGGGGATTTAGTTCCTGAAACGCTTCATCCTAATTAGGGTCACTGGCAGGCTGATGCCCATCTCAGCCGACTCTGGGCGAGGGTAGAGTACACCCTGGATAGCTCGTATGATCAGTGCAAGGCAGAAGCTAAAAGTCAGTAATGGTTCTTTAACATGTCTCCCACCACAGGCAGTGAGAGACATGGCTGGCCTGTGATAACCCAGTGAAAGGTTAACCTTTCAACTCAACTGGGGGAACAGCAGTGATAACCGTTGACACTGGGGCTTGAACCCCCAAACCTTGGGATCAGTGATCCAGTACCTCAATTCAAATCAATTCAGTTTTTTGTTTGTTTTTTGGATGGTTATTTATTTATTTATTTTTATTATGATTGTTATTGTTATTCATTCATTCATTCATTTTCTGAACCGCTTAATCCTAATTGTGGGGCCGGTGGCGTAGTGGTTAGGGTGCTGTGCTCATGATCGTGAGGTTGTGAGTTCGAATCCCACTGAGACCCTCACTGTGCTAAAACCCCTTGGCAAGGTCTCAACCACAAGTGTGCCTCTGTTCACCCAGCAGTATAAATGGGTACCAGTAAAAGAATACTGGGAAGGTAACCTGTGATGGACTAGCGTCCCATCCAGGGGGGAGTTGAACTCATGGTCACTTCACGCTATGGAAACCGGGGATAAGCACCGGCCTGATGAGCCATGAGGCTTGGGTGTGAAAACCCAACAGACTTTACCTTACTTCTAATTAGGTTCACTAGCGGCTGGTGCCCATCTGAGCCACCTCTGGGCCAGGGCAGAGTACACCCTGGACAGCTTGCCAGGCCATCACAGGGAAGAAACACGCTGACAGCTATGCAGCTACTCTTGACGAAGGTCAGCAATCATTCTTTTAAATGAACCTCTCACCATAGACAGTGAGAGACATTGGTCAGCCTTTGATAACCAGTTTGCTGCACTGGAGGACAGCAGTGACAACTGTTGACAGTGGGGCTTGAATCCTCAAACCTTAGGATTGGCAATCCAGCACCTCACCACTGGGCCACCACTGTACTTATTATTATTATTATTATCTCATCTTCTTACGCTTATTTTGGGGTCAGGGGCAGCAACCTAAGCAATGAGGTCCAGATGTCCCTCTTCCCAGCCACATCCTTCAGCTCTTCTGGGGGGACACCAAGGTGTTCCCAGACAAACTGAGAGACATAGTCCCCCAGCGTGTTCTAGGTCGACCCAAAAGTCTCTTTCCGGTTGGACATGCCAGAAACACCACACCAGGGAGGCGTTCGGGAGGCATTCTGACCAGAGGCTCAACCGGCCCCTCTCAGTGCAGAGTAGCAGCAGTTCTACTCTGAGCTCTCCTTGGATGGTTGAGTTTCTCGCCTTATCCCTAAGGGAGAGCCCTGCCACCTGGCGAAGGAAGCTCATTTCAGCCGCTTGTATCCGCGATCTTGTTCTTTTGGTCACTACTCAAAGCTCGTGACCATAGGTGAAGTTTGGAACGTAGCTTGACTGGTAAATTGAGAGCTTTGCCTTGCGGCTCAGCTCCCTCTTCACCACAACGGACCGTTACACGCTACGCTTTACGGTGGAGGCTGCAGCAATACGTCTGTCGATCTCCTGCTCCATTCTTCCATCACTCGTGAACAAGACTACGAGATACTTATATTCCTCCACTTGGCAGGACCTCATTTCCGACCTGGAGGGTGTATTCAACTTTTGTCCGACTGAGAGCCATGGCCTCGGACTTGGAAGTGCTGATTTTCATCCCGGCCACTTCGCACTCGACTGTGAATCACTCCAATGAGAGCTGGAGATCCCAGCTTGATGAAGCCAAAAGGACAACGTCGTCCACAAAAAGCAGAGACGAGATCTGATGGCCACCAAACCAGAACCCCTCGACGCTTCGGCTGCGCCTAGAAATTCTGTCTATAAAAATTATGAACAGAATCAGTGACAAAAGACAGCCTTGGCAGACACCAACTCTCATCGGAAACGAATTTGACCTGTTGTTACCAATACTGACCAAACTCTGGCTCCTGTGATAGAGCGAATGAATGGAACGTAGCACCGGGTCCAGAACGGCATATTACCAGAGCATGCCCCACAAAATAGCCCGACAGACATGGTCGAAAGCCTTCTCTAAATCTACAAAGCAAATGTTGACAGATTGGGCAAACTCCCATGCCCCCTCCAAGATCCTGTGGAGCATAGAGTGTTGGTAAAGTGTGCCATGGCGAGGACGAAAAATACATTGTTCCTCCTGAATCCAAGGTTCAACTGTCAGTGAGGTGGGAGTTAAAGGCCTCTCTGACAGGAGACTATGCCAAATGTTCCCAGGAGACCCTAACTACACGCTTGGGCCTGCCGGGTCTGGAGGGCAGCCTCTCCCGCCATCAGAGCCAGCTCACCACCAGGTGGTGATCAGTGGGCAGCTCAACTCCTCTCTTCACCCAAGTGCCCAGAACATGTGGCCGCAAGTCCAGTGACACAGCTACAAAGTCGCTCATCAAACTGCAACCTAGGGGGTCCTGGTGCTAACTGCATTTATGGATATCCTTATGATCAAACATGTTGCTTGTGATAGACAAACTGTGACAAGCACAGAAGTCCATCAACGAAGCACCATTTGGGTTCAGACTGGAGAGACTGTACCTACCAATCACACCCTTCCAGGTCACACTATCGTTGCTCACATGGGTGTTGAAGTCTCCCAGGACAACGAGTGAGTCTCCCAGGAGAGCGTTCTCCAACATCCCCGCTAAAGACTCCAAGAAGGGTGGGTACTCTGAACTGTCATTTGGTGCATAAGCACAAACAGTCAGAACCCGTCCCCCCATCTGAAGGCGGAAAGAAGGTACCCTTTTGTTGACCAGGGAGAACCCCAACGTGGGGGCATTCAGACGAGGGGAAACAAGGACGGTTGGTTCCACAAGTGGTGGGTCCATAGGAGAGCAGACCCATGTCTCCTTTTTGGGCTGGGCCCGGCCGGGCTCCATGGGCAGAAGCCCAACCACCAGGTGCTTGCCTTCGAGCCCTGCCCCCAGGTCTGGCTCCGCGGGAAGGGGGGGGGGGGCAGTGACCCGCGTCCGGGCAAGGGAAATTGTGTCCTTGTTTTGTTTATGTGTCATAGGGGTCTTCTGAACCACACTTCGTCTGGCCCTTCACCTAGGACCTGTTTGCCTTGGGTGACCCTACCAGGGCCATAATTTCCCCGACAACATGGCTCCTAGGGTTATTAGGACACGCAAACCCCTCCACCACAATAAGGTGGCAATTCAAGAGGGTATTATTATTATTATTATTATTATTATTATTATTATTATTATTATTATTATTATTATTATTAGGGTTGGGTAAAAAAAACTTTGAAGGTTCTAATGAGTTTCCAGGATTATTGGACAGGACCTCCCTGGCACATAACAATTATTCAACCCATCCACTACTCTATTATGTCCAAAATGGGGAGTAATTTGCAATAGTATATACTACATGGAAGCATAAGTAAAAAAAATAATAAAGTAGAAACATTTATGATTTTCTTTTTTTAAGCTTAAAACTGACCGTTTGCATCGTTTGATAAATGCCTATTACTGTAGCATATAGAAAATTGGAATGGCACAGTCTGTTTGGCCTTCTATCTGAATACTGTATTGAAAACATTATCTTGAGTGGATAATGCTTGAATCAAAGTGATGAACACTCACAGTGCTTTATGGTCATTTGTAACAAGCCACTTTAAAAATTGAACACTTAACCATCAACTTCTCATTTTAGTTTATTTCTATTGTGTTTCCACATAGTATATAAAAATGCTATGAAGAAGTATTAAATCCTCAATTGCAGCATTATTTACTTATAATATGTATCTATGCAGTATATGTACCAAAGTTTTGCATGAGTATACAATCCTTGTAATAAAGAGTTCACTCATATAGTTTTCATAGTTGTAGTATATACTAAATTTCAGTGAGTTTTTTGAAAAAATATTAGTTATTTAGTTGGGGCTGCATGGTGACGTAGTGGTAGCACAGCAGGAGGGTCCTTGCTTCAAGATACAGGCTTGGTGAGGGCATTTCTGTATGAAGTTTGCATGCTCTCCCTATTCTGAGAGTTTCTACTGGGTACTCCAGTTTCCGCGTACAGTTCAAAGACATCCACCTTAAGCTAATTGGCTGTTTCAAATTGAAGCAACGCGTGAGTGTGGATGTAAATAGTTGTGTGCGTCTTACTCTGCAATGGTGAGCTGTTCAAGGGTGTACTTTACCTTTGTCCAGTGCCAGCTGAGATGATTCTCCTCTCCATTAATGCTGTATTCATCCAATCCTCCATCATCCTCTTGCTGCTTCCCAATGCCTGGTTTACATCTTTTGTGAATTTCACACGGTCTTCTTCCTCATTTAGCCTCCACCAGCTGACCTTTGGTTTATTTCTCACTCTTCTTCTCTTCAGTCATCCTAATTGCCACCATCTAATGCTGTCATTACGTCAGTCTCATGTGCGACCTTACAGTCATTGATCTTCCTGTGTTTGTGTCTCCTGCATACAATATAGTCCACCTGTCAGCACTTGCCTCAATTGTTGTATGTATTATGTAACTCTGTGTTATATATAGGCAGCACGGTGGCGTAGTGGTTAGCACGCCCGCCTCACAGCAAGAAGGCCTGGGTTCAAATCCAAGCCTGGGCATTTCTGTGTGGAGTTTGCATGTTCTTCTTGTGCTTGTGTGGGTTTCCTCCGGGTACTCTGGTTTCCTCCAACAGTCCAAAAACATGCACAGTAGGTTAATTGGCTAAATAATCTGTGGAGAGGGCTTCACTAAGTTGGATAACTTGTGCCCAATCACTTTCTTCAATTAATAAAATATGTTTCAATCAATCAAACTCTGTGTTCCTCCCTCTTCATCATGGCCACTGTATTCTTTTTTTATAAAATCTACCACCATCCAGCAGTCCTTTCCTTGACGCAGCGCTGTGCTTCCTCATCATCTTTCTTCCCTTCACCATCATGCCCACTGAGGTACACCTTATTCACCTCGCTTTCATTTTTGATCACACCCTCAATCACTTCAAATAACTCCCTCTAGAGGTCACCCTTCTCCTCCCTCTCACATTCTACCTGTAGGGCTTACACAGTGGTGATATTCAACATCACTCCTTCGATTTCTAGCTTGACACTTATTGCTTTGTCAGATTTTCTTTTTATTTCCAACACATGTCTGATAGGCTCTTCCTTCAGGATCATACTTACAACATTTCTCTTGCTGTACACAACATGATAGAGCAGTGGTTCCTAACCTGGGTTCGATCGAACCCTAGGGGTTCGGTGAGTCGGTCTCAGGGGTTCGGCGGAGCCTCTGCCACGGAAGTCAAGACACACCCGACTCATCATGTCAATTAGTGTTGACACGCCCTGCTTGGCCATCACTGGCTGCAGATGATCACATTACATTGCTTGGCCAATCAGTGCCGTGGGGAATTTAGCGCGCTCAGTAGTCAATATGTGAAGTCGTGAGATTTTTTTCGGAATATTTTAATCCATACTAACTATGTCGAGCAAAAAAAGAAAGTGGTCGGACGAACATGTACTACATGGATTCACATGCATCACGGAACGTGATGGGACTCAGCGTCCTATCTGAATGATTTGCAATGCTAAGTTGAGCAACTCTAGTCTCGCACCGGCAAAACTAAAGGGACACTTCGTGAAACTGCATGGAGATGGGGAATACAAGAACACAACAGTACCTATGTGTTGAATTTGTAAAAAATCATATTTTTATTTTTCACTGATGAAGGGTTCGGTGAATGTGCATATGAAACTGGTGGGGTTCGGTACCTCCAACAAGGTTAAGAACCACTGCGATAGAGCAACTTGAATCCACCTCCAAAGTTCCTGGCCTGACTTAGTTTTCATGGGGTCATTTGTTCAGTTCATTTTCTGTAACCGCTTCATCCTGATTAGGCTCACGGGGAGGCTGGTGTCCATCCCAGCCAACTCAGGGCGAGGGCAGAGTACACCCTGGACAGCTCATCAGGCCATCGCAGGGCGGAAACACGCTGACGGCTTTGCAGCCTACTCTTGTCGAAAGTCAGCAATGGTTCTTTTACATGCCTCACACCATAGACAGTGAGAGATAGGGCCGGCCTTTGATAACCCAGTTAGTTGCACTGGGGGTGGACAGTGACAACCTTGTGGAGAGTGGGACTCGAACCCCCAACCTTTGGATCAGCGATCCGGCGCCTTATACCACTAGACCACCACTGCCCCGGGGTCATTTGTACACACATCTTTTTGTACACGCATACCCTGCTGGCCAAAATTACTAGTGGCGGTCGTTGTTAAGCCAGGCCTCAGCCGATCCTGTATGTATACCCTGTTTTGAATCTATGTATTTTCCTTGCCATGTGTTTTACACTCAATGACCTTCCTTATGCAACCCTTCCCCTTTACCTTGGCTTGGGGCTGGCACTAAGAGCACACTGAGTTATGTCTTGGTCTATAGAAATTCTACTATTCTTCTCAATTATGATCAACTAACATATATCGCATTTATTTTATTGTACGTTATCTTTGCTTTAAATATGCTGAAAGATGGTGTGTGCTTGAAAATTTCATCACAGTTCTTACTCATGCTAATTCCAGATAAGCTACCATAATTTTGCGAGATGCAACTTTGTGTATAGATTAGCTTTAAAAAGTTAATGAAGATTCTTTATCATGTTCTTCTTATCTTAATATTCATCTATTAATTCATTTTCTGACCCGCTTCATCATAATTAGGGTTGTGGGGAGGCTCCCGGCTGGCACCCAGCTAACTCTGGGCGAGGGCAGTGTACTTTGTGCAGCTTGCCGGGCCATCACAGGGCAGAAGGATGCTGACGGCAATACAGCATACGCTTTAAGAAAGTCAGCAGAAAGTTCATGCCAATATTATTTCAATTAAAAAACATAATTCACATTTAAATATCTACACTTTCAAGATGATGTCTCCCCTCATACGGTGCCTGCAGAATACTGTTAAATAAATGCCGTTTGTACATTTCCCACTGAGAAAAGGCAATGAGAAACTGAGGTATGAGAATACAGTCGGCCCCCAGTTTACGAAATTAATCCGCTCCAGAGCCATTTTCGTATAGCGGGGATTTCGTAAGTAGGGGTCGCACCTTACATGTTAAACACCTAATTCGTTCCAAGGCTCCAGTCCTTGGACTGGATAAACCCCATAAACCCTTTAAAAAATGAAAAAAGTACACCAATTTTGTATAATATGTGTTAAAAGTAAAAGAAAATTATTTATTAAACCATTAAACCATTTTATTAACATATTTATTAATTAAACCATTATTAAACATTTTTATTAACACACACCCCTGTCTCTCTCTCTCTCTCTCTCTCTCTCTCTCTCTCTCTCTCCCTCCCTCTCTCTCTCGCTCTCTTTCTCTCTCTCTGTCTCTCTCTCTCGCTCTCTCTCTCTCTCTCTCTTTCTCTCTCTCTCTTTATCTCCTTCTCTTGCACGTGCGCTGTGGGCCACGCCTACAAGACGTGGAATTCAAAGCACATTCAAACTCAACTTTAATTTGATTCCTTGAGGGATCAGGATGCCAGATAAGCTCAAATGCACTTAACAACTTAAAAAACTAAAAACTAAAGCGTTATTCCTTCTCTCTCTCTCTCTGTCTCTGTCCCACGTGGGCTGCGCTACACTTCCATTGGTCTCTTTAGTACCTACTTTTTATACCTTTAGAAGTACAGGAATACAGTCGACCCCCAATTTACGAAGACCCCTTTGTACGAAATCCCCGGATTACGAAAAACATTTTCTTGAGTTTCCGTCCCCGAAATAAGAAACGACCCCCTCTTACGAAAAGAAATTCATAATTCAAACGTGCCAATCAAAATTTCACACGACCCGCAAGTTGCTCTCTCATTGGCTGTCTCTCAACATCCCGCCCCGCTGGCCTCCCAGATAGAGACAGAAGGAAGCTTTAGTTTTTAGTTTAGTGTTTTAAGTTGTTTAATTCAGTAAATGTTTAATAAATGTGGGTGCATTTGAGCTCATCTGAAATTCCGATCCCTCAAGGAATCAAATTAAAGCCGAGTTTGTCAAACAGGGAATTCGCTTTGAATTCAAGTCTTGTGGGCGTGGCCCGCAGCGCTTGCACGAGAGGAGATAGAGAGAGAGAGAGAGAGAGAGAGAGAAGGAGAGAGAAAGAGAGGTGTGTGTGTGTGTGTGTTAATAAAATGGTTTAATATGTTAATAAAATGGTTTAATAAATAATTTTCTTTTACTTTTAACACATATACAAAATTGGTGTACTTTTATCATTTTTAAAGGGTTTATGGGGTTTATCCAGTCCAAGGACTGGAGCCTTGGAACAAATTAGGTGTTTAACATGTAAGGTGCGACCCCTACTTACGAAATCCCCGCTATATACGAAACTGGCTCTGGAACGGATTAATTTCGTAAATTGGGGGCCGACTGTATTTGAAGCAAAGTAATGCAAACATGAGGACAATGTAAACTTAATGCACAGTATGCAGATCGATACCTAATCAAAAAGGTTCGAGAGAAAACATTTTTAATGGTATAAGAACTTTAAATTATTATTACTTTTCTGAAAGCACACTTTAGAGATTTCCAACACAATATTTAAAAACTATTTAAAGTACTAATTAAGTAGTACATTAATCAATTCTTGTATATAATTTAGTTAAATGCAGGATTGCACAGTAGGGTAGTTGTAGACACATGTACACCTTCCCCATTTTCAGTCAATTACATGTTTTCAGTAAACAAAAACCCCATGCTTTTGGGGGAAAAAAACACCCTGCTTGCAGAGCCAAGTGAACTTATGTTGTATACCCTTTATTAAAAGATTAATTACCTCCAGGGCAGGGATGGCCTGGTGGGAAAGGTGCTGGATTTGGGGATTTAGCTTAGTTGGTAGCGCGTCCGCTTTATCCTCCGGAAGGTCGGAGTTCGAATCCGGCCGCGTCATACCATAAGACAATAAAATTTGGGAGTTGTTGCTTCCTGCTTGGCGCTCAGCATCAAAATGATAGAACAACGCAATATTCTCATGCGCATTGAGCATACGCGTGTATGAATAAAGCACTATACAAGCATCCATAATAATAATAATCACTGATCCTAAGGTTGGGGGTTCAAGCCCCACTCTCAACAGGTTGCCCCTGTCCCCTCAGTGCAGTCAACGGGGTTATCAAAGGCTGGCCATTTCTCTCACTGTCCATGGTGTGAGTTTCAGGTACAAGAACTTACTGACTTTCGACAAGAGTAGCCGCATAGCTGTCAGCATGTTTCTGCCCTCGATGGCCTGGCGAGCTGTCCAGGGTGTACTCGGCCCTCACCCAGAGTTAGCTGAGATGGGCGCCAGCCTTCCCGTAACCCTAATTAGGATTAAGTGGTTCAGAAAATGAAGGAATGAATATTTCATTTCGTTCATTTATTTGGGAGAACATGCAAACTCCACAAAAAACGTCCTTGCTGAGCTCAGGACTCGAACCTAGGACCATGCTGTGACTATCTACTCACATTACCACTGTGCTAAACTAATAACAGGATTATTAATTAATAATTATTTAAATTTATTCACCAAATTTCAGGTATATTCTGTCATACCCTTACAGATCACAGGTCCTGGAAGGATGGCAGATAACATAAATGGTGAAACAAATGGAGCTAGTGACATTTCAGCATGTGGTGAGGATTTAGTTTCAATGGAAATGAGAGAAAATAACAGAACACAAGTAATTGAGAAAAAGAAAAATAGTTTGTTGAAGGCTTTCAGACAAAGCTTTCAAAAACGTGGAGAGACAAATCCTTTGTCCCCCCAAAACAAAGAGCAAAACAACAAGATTAAGAGAACAAATTCTGGAAATTCTGACTGTTCAGTGCAATCTCCAACTTCACCAGGTAAGTCCCACGACTCAAAGGCATGGGGATATCGCTCATGTATCGGAATAAGTAAAGACACCGCTGATAAAACACTTCTCTTACACAATCAGATTTTGACTACCATAATGTATATACCATAATGTATAACCTGATTATAATGAGTTTCTAGTTTAAAAAGAAATTACTTTATACACTTGTCTCAGACTTTAAAGCGCTTTAAATGTTTACATACTGAGAGATAAGTATAATGCCAGCCACAGATTCCTGGTTACTTGTATAATTCAGCTTTGCACAGGGTCACCGTCGGTTACCCTGAAATATTCATGTAATCTGTGCATAGGTAGTTATAATGTGATTCTTTTCATAACTTGTACTTTTGTTTTTGACACAGTAGAGGGACAGTTTACAAAACAGGGCTCTGGTAGGTGGCCACTGCGTTTTGGAAGTAAGAAAGAAAACAAACCCAAACAGGAGAATCTGGAGGCTTGCAGAGAGATGATATCATTAGAAGAGGAAAAGTCAGAGGTCACAGAAGAAAAATCCAAGGTCTGGAAAGTATACGTCCTACCTGAGATTCCATCAGAACCTTTATCCGGTAATTCTGTTCATGTTTTTTTTTTTTAAATTACTAATTGTTCATAGGCACAGGAAGAGATGGGCCCCAAGTCTTTAAGACGTCAGATGGTAGTGTGTGTGTGTATGTGTGTGTGTGTGTGTGTGTGTGTGTGTGTGTGTGTGTGTGTGTGTGTGTGTGTGTCAGAGGATCAGGAATATAATTTACCATGTCAGATTTCTCTTTCGTCAAGTCCTGATACAGGCTGAAATAACTTTGTCTTGCAACAGAAAAAGTATCCCACCATTGGCTTTTTACCTATTTGTTACATTACAACCTGAAATTTAAATATTTTTAAAATCTAAATTTTATGTGGATCTGCACAAAATAGTATACAGTGAAGTACAGTGAGGAAACACACAACACACACACACACACACACACACACACACACACACACACATTTATTCAAAATTACTATTTTTAAAAATAAAAATCTCAAAATTAGCATACAGTGCAGTGCAAAAGTTTTTGCCCCCAACCAATTTCTGACATTTTTTGCATGTTTGTCACTGTCATCCACTTCAAATCAAGCAAACCTAAATATTCTACAAAGATAAAACACAAGTAAACACAAAATGCAGTTTTCAGTGCCAATCTCAACCTACAAGGGCCTGTGTGAATAAGTAATTGCCCCCCCTAAATCTAATGACTTCTCTGGTTAGTCTGCACCATGCTCCTGGAGTAATTTTGGGAGGTCGGCCACTCCTGGAAAGGGTCACCGCTGTGCCATGCCTTCTCCGTTTATGAATAATGGCTCTGACAGTGGGCCGCTGGATTCCCAAAGATTTACCAATGACTTTGTATCCTTTCCCAGACTGAAACTTCTCTATAATCTTCTTTCTAGTTTGCTCTTGAAGCTCACTGGATCGCGGCATGATGATGTGTGTTCAGTATGGCCTACCTCACCTTCTCAGACAGGTTTCATGTTAGGGATCTCCTGATTGGAAATTCCTGTCAGCAATCAGTCCTGGGTGTGGCCATGAAATTGAATTCAGTTTTTCCCAAAGAATAGGATTAATCACAATTACCTCACCTTTTTACAAGGGAAGCAATTACTTATTCACAGAGGTTCATATAGGTATGTCAAATACACAATATGAATCTTATTCCTTGTATGTTCTTCTCATGAGGTGTGTCTACTTTATTTACATAAAAACGTTTGCACAGCACTGTATGTATTTACCACTTACCATCAGAAGTCACATAATTAGTGAATTAAGGTCCACCTGTGAGCAATCTAAGTGTCACATGATCTGGCAAAATAAACACACCCTTTCTGAAAGGCCTCAGAGGCTGCAAAATCTTAAGCAATAGGTGAGTAACCAAAGGTAACTCTTCAAGAGCTGCAGAGTTCCACAGCACAGTTCCACAGTCCCGCGCATGGGACCACAATAAGCTTCATACTCTACAGAGCTGGGCTTTTTGAGATTTATGGAGGTGGTCAGAAAAAAAGCCTTTACTTGGTGTTAAAAACAGGAAGGCACATTTTGAGTTTGCCAAAACGCATATGGGCGAATCCCCAAATGTATGGAGGAAGGTTCTCTGGACAGATGAGACTGAAATTGAACTTTTTGGCCACCAAGGAAAACACTGTGTCTGGCACAAATCCAACTTAGCCTGTCACCCAAGAATACCATCACCACAGTGAAGCATGGTGGTGGAGGCATCATTCTGTGGAATGTTTTCTAGCAGCAATGACTCGGAACTGATCAAAGATGAGATTAAGTTAGATTGTGCTAAATACAGGGACATTCTTGAGCAAAACCTGCTTCAGTCTGCCTGTGATTTAAGACTGGGACAAGGTTCACCTTGCGGCAGGACAATGAGCTGAAACATACTGCTAAAGCAATGCTCAAGTGCATTACGGGGAAATATTTTTATGTTTTAGACTGGATTAGTTAAAGCACAGACCTCAGTCCATTTGAGAATCTGTGGTCATACTTGAAGATTGGTGAACACAAGTGGAAGCCATCCAACATGAAGGTGCTGGAGCAGTTTTGCCTTGAGGATTGGGCAAAAATCCCACTGGCAAGATTTGGCAAACTCATAAAGACTTGTCTAAAGCAAACTGCAGCTGTCGTCGCCAATAAAGGTAGCTCTACAAAGTACTGACCTCAGGCGGAGAGTATTTATGCATGCTGAAGTTGTCTCGTTTTTTTGGCCTATTTCTTGTTTGATCCACAATAAAAAAAATAAAAAATAAAAAAAAATAGAAAGATCACATCTTCAAAGTTGAAGGCAGGTTCTATAAGTGAAATGATGCAAACCTTTTAGGTCCAGGTTGTAAGGCAACAAAATGTGAAGAATTCCCCCCCTTTACTTTAGCAAGGCACTGTATAAATAACTTGTCATCATGGGAAAACAAATGAAATAACCAGTTATTCTGAGGAAATTATATGTTTATCCCATTATCTTTAAAAAATGAGGGATAAAAGGAATGAATGTATGTCCACTTAGGGCTCCAGTGTGAGTGTATTTTTTTATTTTTTTTTATCAGGACTGTATTCATCATTTTAAAAGCAAATTATTTGTTTTGTGTCTTCATTACTTTGCCTGCTTTTCTGTATTGTTTCTGTTTGTGTAGTAATGCAGATTAACAGTCTCATTAAGAATAATAACTTGGAAGAGGCCTATCTCAATATACTCTCTTTGCGGAAGGAGATTCAATGTGAGAAAGAAGCATTAAGTGAGACCACCATTCCCACAGAGCTGATAAATAAAGAGAAAGACTTGAGACTCCTCCATAACAACCTGCAAAAGAAACTTACTGAGATTGTCCAGCAATCGTTTTCCAAGTCTTCTTGCAATAAAGAGTTATTGGTGCAGTTGGCTTGCATCATGCAAGAAGAGGAAAAGAGAGAAGATGATGTGGGGCAAATTGGAGGATGGAGAGATGCATGGAGGGATGCAATACAGATGGGTTTTAAAGAGGAACTGCAAAAAGTTGACTTGTTGACTGCTGAGAAAAATGTTTCCTGGATGGCAATACATTTAGGACAAGTAGGGAAATTGGTTGTTGAGCAATTGGAGACAGTAAAAACAGAACTTACAGGCTGCTATCCACCAAGCTTTAATGTATTTGAAACATTCGTTTTAACTTGTCATAAGGTTGTGGGAGAACATCTCAAAGAACTTCTGGAAAAAGTGACAGAAGTGAGGGATTACTACGCCCTTTTGGATTTTGTTTTGAACCGTTACCCCAGGTAAGTAGTTGATGTGTGCTTAATTAAGTTCCTTTGTGAGAATCTGTACCTAATCTGTAATTTATTATTAATGTTTCACGTTTCTTTTACATGGCATGGCATAGTGTTATAGTCTTGAGCACATCCGCGTCAGCGTTAAAAGGACCTGGGTTCAACTGCCAGGCTTGGGTGTTTCTGTGGCGTTTGCATATTCTCCACATACGTTCATGGGTGAGGGCAGTGGTGGTCTAGTGGTATAGGGTGCTGGATCGCTGATCCAAAGGATGAGGGTTTGATTCCCACTCTCCACAAGGTTGGCACTGTCCTCCCCAGTGCATCTAACTGGGTTATCAAAGGCTGGCCCATGTCTCTCACTGTTTATGGTGTGAGGCATGTAAAAGAACCATTGCTGACTTTCGACAAGAGTAGGCTACAAAGCCGTCGGCGTGTTTCCGCCCTGCGATGGCCTGGCGAGCTGTCCAGGGTGTACTCTGCCCTCGCCCGAAGTTGGCTGGGCTGGGCGCCAGCCTCCCCGCAACCCTAATTAGGATGAAGCAGTTACAGAAAATGAACTGATGATGAACTGAACGTTCATGGGTTTCCTTAAGGTAATCTGATTTCTTTCACAGTCTGAAGACATGCACATTAGACTAATTGGGTGCTTTCAATTGCCCCTTGGTGTGAGTGTGAGTGGTTGTGTATATGTTGGCCCTGAGATAGACTGCTGAACTATGCAAGGTGTACCCATCCTTCTCCCCGAGTAGGCTGAGATGGGCTCAAGCCTTCCCATCACCCTAGAAGGATTACTTGGTCTGTCAAGTGGATGGATGGATGGATGTTTCTGAAGAACTAATTGTAAATATATTTGGACTACAAGGCTGTTGAAGATAACCCATAGAAACGCTGTACAGTATACCGTATTTGAAATTGATGGTAAATACATCCAATTGTGCCACCATTCAGTTCATTAAAAAAAATCAGTACCCTGTAAAGACTAAAGAGTAATGAGGAAATTAGGAGACATCAGTCTTAAATCACTCATAGAAAATTTAATTTTTCATAATCTATCAAAGTCAGAAGTTTGTCTGGCAGTCAATATTTTGCCTCTTTTTTGTGTCTGTTCACACCTATGTATCAGTCTATGTAAGCCTAATCTTAACTCATTCATCATTCATTTTCTGTAACCGCTTAATCCTAATTAGGGTCGCGGGGAGGCTGGCGCCCATCCCAGCCAACTTCGGGCAAGGGCAGAGTACACCCTGGACAGCTCGCCAGGGCGGAAACACGCTGACGGCTTTGCAGCCTACTCTTGTTGAAAGTCAGTAATGGTTCTTTTACATGAAACTCACACCATAGACAGTGAGAGACAGGGCCGGCCTTTGATAACCCAGTTAGCTGCACTGGGGGCCTAATCTTAACTTTATTAATGAAAAATAAACATTTTGGCTTTTGTTGCATGTTTTGTCTCCACAAGGACATAAAAACTACAGTGCAGCGCCATAGTCGACCATGAAATATGGTTTTGCTGTGTCTGTCCTGTGTAGGTATGTTCCAACCACAAGAAACTGTCTCTGAGTTGATAACTCACATTAAATGAAAAGCACACAGTGTGGTCAGGAAGGCTGATAAACTTCCAGAGAAATAAGTTTCCCCTGATCATTCATCCACAAGAGCATTATTAAGGTCAGGCACTGATGTCAGGCAGGGATACGTGGGGTAGTTGGCATTTTAGATCATCCCAAATGTGTTTAGCTGGATTGAGGTCAGTGATCTGTGTGAGTGATTAACGTACTTCCACTCCAACCATGCCGAGTCATGTCTTCATGAAGTTCAGTGTTTGCACAGTTTTACTGTCAAACTAGAATAGACTTGAATCTCTTAGTTCTAGTAAAGGGAAATTATAACCTAACAGCCAACAATGACATTTTTCACAATTGCATGCTTTAAGGTTTGAGGTACCAACTCTGGGAAGAAGCTACACATGTCCCTGATGGGTAAATGTCCTTAAACCTTTGTCCATGTAGTCTATATGAATATAATAATCATTCACTGTTGTATTATTATGTACTAGTAGTTCTCATTTGCTGAACCAGTTAGTCCTATTAGGGTCTCAGGGTGGCTGGAGCCTACCTCAACCAATACTGAGCAACAGTGGGGTACACCTTAAACAGCTCACCAGCCCATCCCAGTCCCATCATTGTGTTATATTATTCATTCATTCATTTTCTGAACTGCTTAATCCTAATTAGGGTCACGGGGAGGCTGGCGCCCATCTCAGCTGACTATGGATGAGGGCGGGGTGCACCGTGAACAGTTTGCTAGGCCATCGCAGGGCCAACACTCACACAGCCATTCATACTCACACTCACACCTACAGGTGATTTGAACCAGCCAATTAACCTACTGTGCATGTTTTTGAACGGTGAGAGGAAACCGGAGTACCCAGAGGAAACCCATGCAAGTACAGGGAGAACATGCAAACTCCACACAGAAACGCCCAAGCTGGGAATCAAACCCAGGACCTTCTTGCTGTGTGGCGGATCTGCTAACCACTACACCACCTACCACAATATATAATTATATAACTATATGATGATGAATCTGGCACTGTAACATTTACCACAGTGAGAAGGTTATGGGAAGCACATCTCTACAGCCAGAAATGGAGGAGGGGATGAAAACTCTTAATTTACATGATAATTTCCTTGATCAGATAAAAAATGCATACTGCGATCGTGTACAGGTAAGCAAGAGCTGCATGTAAATAATGGTAAAGTTTTGTACCACTGAAATATATCTGCTGTGATCTGATAACATACTCCGAAATGAAAGACTCCTAATATGTAATAGGTAGAGGTGAAGACATCTCTGGACAATATAATTAAGCTGGAGTATGAGGAGATGTGGGAAAATAAACTGCAACCAAACATTGATGAGGGGCTTTATCTCTCTGACATTCACATGGACATCCTAATGGTGTGTATCACATGTCTCCCCATTTCATTGATATACTTTAATTCAAGTTTTATATGTCTTTAAAAACTTTATGATGTCACTAAACAGGCAATAATCATAGCAATACATCACTGTAACTCTAGGGGGCAATCTCTATATGTATAATATATTATTATTATTATTATTATTATTATTATTATTATTATTATTATTATTATTAACAATAATAATAATAATAATAATAATAATAATAACAACATTTGTATGTATGTATGTACCAATGCATCTATTCATGCTCTCCCTTCCTCAGACTATTACAGGACAAATCCAGACATCCAGTATGCTTGAGGCTAATCTGGCAAATCGAGTTATGTGTTGCTGTTTGGATGAGCTAAAGGAATTCCCCAAACGGTTTGTAATTCACTGCTGGTATAACAGTTTACCAGCTGGTGTTTCAGGTTAAGCACTTAACTGGTTATTTATGTCAAGGGCCCGAATAAATCATACCAGCTGTTTCACACGACTTCAGTAAACGTTCCAGTCAAATATTAGTCTGTGTTCATTATTATTATTACTCTGTGAAAACCCTGACCTTTTTATGTCCTTTCACTTTAATTCTCTATTATCTTTCTGTGTTGTAAGATTGGAGTTTTTAAACCTCCAAGTAAGAAATCGTTGATTTCTTGTAACCTGAGAAAATCCGTGGTTACTTTGTATGGAAAATTTAGAATAGTATTTGTTGCACGTTGCACTGGATTGTTCATTCATTCATTCATTCTATTTCTGTATACACTTAATCCTAATTAGGGTTCACAGGGAGGCTGGCGTCCATCCCAGCTGACTCCCGGTGAGGGCAGAGTACACCCTGGACAGTTCGCCAGGCCATCGCAGGGCAGAAACATGCTGACGGCTATGCAGCTAATCTTGTTGAAAGTCAGCAATGGTTCTTTTACATGAACCGCACTCCATAGATAGTGAGAGGCAGAGACATGGCCGGCCGTTTATAACCCAGTTAGCTGCACTGGGAGGACAGTGACAACCCATTGAGAGTTTGGCCATCAATAAGCGCGCTGGGTGGGGTGGAGTTATGTTCTGGTGAGTCAGAGTAACGCTGAAAGAGATGATTAATTTTAATGATTTACAGGAGGATTTTCATCTTGTATAATCAGATCCTATAGAATGAAAAACATACGACTGGTCTAGACAGACAGACAGACAGACAGATCCACAACCTTAGAATCAGTGATCCAGCACCTTTACCACCAGGCCGCCACTGCCAGTTTCATTGGATTGTACAATACAAATTGCATTATGTGTCAGTTCTTTTAATCACAAATCCAAAGTTTATTTTGAAATTCTAAACTGAGATTATGTTAATTAGGCTAAATTCAAAACAACATTCTTTACATTGCTTCGGTTTAATCTCTCTCTCTCTCTCTCTCTCTCTCTCTCTCTCTCTCTCTCTCTCTCTCTCTCTGCCTTTCCAAAGATTTGAATCAGCCTTCGTACAATGGAACAGAACTCTTTCAGATCCCTCCCTATTTGCTGAATATCATATTTCATACATGAATAGCTTCAGGGAGTTGAAGTAAGTACTTTATGGACATCATGAATCCCTAACACATATATGAAACATAATGGAGTCAAAAAATTAATGCTGTAATCCTGTAATTCATTCATATCTGAAAAATATCTGAAGTCGCCCACAGTAGTTTAGCTAGTTCGGTTTTTCTGTCCACACTTCCAGTTCCTTTGGCCACTCTGTGTTATTTATATGGTCATAAAATAAAGGATCAAGCACTGCAAATGTGTGTGTGTGTGTGTGTGTGTGTGTGTGTTTGTGTGTGTGTGTGTGTGTGACATTTAAATATGCCCACGCATACCCAGCAAGGCTATAATTTTACTTCCTTCTGTGACACTTTTTCATAAAGGCACTATATCAAAATAATTTTCTGATTTTAAGTACAGTAAAGCCATGGATCATGCAATACATAAGATGTGATTTACACCAGATATAAGATAGACACCAAAGTTTTAGTTGAAATTTTAATTATTTCAGAGATGAATTTAATTACATGCAATGTATACTGAGGAAATATGTACAATTCAAAAAATGCTAAAATGATTACAGTACACTGTAACGTGCACTCAGGTACAGGTTCGCTACACTTATATTTACTAACATTAACTCCAAATAATCATAAATCATGTGACTATAACTGTCATGATGTTAAGTCACATGATTTAAAAGAAGCCGCACAGCTGCCAAACGAGAGATTTTCACTGAGCTCTTTTGGGACTTTCCCCACACCGCTGGAAAAAATTCAACTCAAACAAGTAATTTATCTTTAGAAAAACTGGAAATTCAAACAGGTTACAACCTGCAAATTGGCTCGTGTAGCTGCTTTAACAATTGCTTTTGCCATTGTTCCTTTCAGGATTAGTGGTAAGGATTTGCCACATGTGAACAGCAAAATAACATCCTAACGACTTGGCCTACATTCATACCGTCTCGTTCATTCGGTCATTATTTCTTTGTTTTTCCGAAAGGAAATATAGTGCAAATCGTGAAAAAAATTCCTAATCCAATACGTACTTCAATTTGTGAGATCATGGCTGACAGCGCTTTCTTTTGGGAATTCCCAAATATTCTCAAGTCCACTCTGCAATGTGGTGCCGGTGGCATAGTGGTTAGGGTGCTGTGATTGGAAGGTTGTGAGTTCAAATCCCACCGAGACCCTCACTGTGCTAAGACCCCTGGGCAAGGTCTCAACCACAAGTGTGCCTCTGTTCACCCAGCAATATAAATGGGTACCAGTAAAATATACTGGGAAGGTAACCTGAGATGGACTAGCGTCCCATCTTGGAGGAGTTGAACTCCTGGTCTCTTCTTCTTTTCCCTTCAGGTGTCACCACAGCGAATCATCTGCCTCCATCTCACCCTATCCTCTGCATCTTCTTCTCTTACACCAACTGCCTTCATGTCCTCTTTCACCATGTCCATGAATCGTCTCTTTGGTCTTCCTCTAGACCTTCTGCCTGGTAGTTCCGACCTCAGCATCCTACTACCAATATACTCACTATCCCTCCTCTGTACATGTCCAAACCATCTCAATCTAGCCTCTCTGACTTTGTCTCCAAAACGTCTTACATGTGCTTTCCCTCTGATGTACTCATTCCTGATCCTATCCATCCTCGTTACTCCCAGAGAGAACCTCAACATTTTCATCTTTGTTGTGACTCGCATGGTTTTTTTGTTTGGCATTTGTTTTACGCCGGATGCCCTTCCTGACGCAATCCTTTGCATTTATCCGGGCTTGGGACCAGCATGAGGGAAAGACACTGGCTTGTGCCCCTCCCTCACGGCTGCATTGAACTCCTGGTCGCTTCACGCTATGGAAACCGGGGATAAGCACTGGCCTGATGCGCCACTATGGCTCGGGTGTAAAAACCCAACAGACTTTATCTTTACCTTACAACTCTGAGATATAATCACAATAGGCAGGTCCTGAGTATTCTAGGGTTTCTTCATTCAGTAGAATACATCTGTTACGGGAATTACAGTTTACGTTGTATTCTATTCATTCATTTTCTGAACCGCTTAATCCTAATTCGGGTCACAGGGAGGATGGTGCCTATCATAGCCAACTCGCTGCGAGGGAAGAGTACACCCTGGACAGCTTGCCAGGCCATCGCAGGGAAGAAACACGTTCACGGCTATGTAGCTGACTCTTGTCGAAAAACAGCAATGGTTCTTTTACATCAACCTCTCAACATAGACATTTCTGGCCTTTGATAACCCAGTTAGCTGCACTGGGGGGACAGCAGTGACAACAGTTGACAGTGGGGCCTGAACACCCAACCTTAGGATTGGCAATCCAGCACCTTGGCACCAGGCCACCACTGCCCAAGTTTGACTTTATTTAAAGACATTTTCTAAGTATAGCAGTGTCTGATTCCACAAAGAGGCTAATTTAGGCACCAGGGACTTCCATATTATGATTTTCCGTACTTGAAAAGTTTTCAGGGGACTCTTAAAGCCCATACACGTAGCCTGCATGATCAAGATTCATTTATTTTATAACTTGTTTAGAGAAAGGAATAAAAATGAGGAAACCAAATACTGTACACAATCTTAGTCTTGACATGTTCATCATCTGTACCCGCTTAATCCTAACTTGGGTCGCAGGGAGGCTGGCGCCCATCCCAGCCAACTTCGGGCGAGGGCAGAGTACACCCTGGACAGATCGCCAGGCCATCGCAGGGCGGAAACACGCTGTCGGCTTTGCAGCCTACTCTTGTCGAAAGTCAGCAATGGTTCTTTTACATGCCTCACACCATAGACAGTGAGAGACATGGCCGGCCTTTGATAACCCAGTTAGCTCCACTGGGGGGGACAGTGACAACCTTGTGCAGAGTGGGACTCGAACCCCCAACCTTTGGATCAGCGATCCAGCGCCCTATACCACTAGACCACCACTGCCCCCTGACTTGACATGTTAATTACACTATTTAGAAACTGTAGCTTTAGAGAACATTTCAAGAACACAAGACTACAAATAACTGTTTATTTGTGAATTGTTTACTTTGTAAATTTTATGATTTCCTGACAGCATCAATGACAATTAGCGACAAAACATCTAAGAACTCGTTTATTGTATCAAGAGTACAAGTCAGTATCCATAGTATGAAAAAGCCCAATGTAGACCCCCACTATCTTCATAGGGTAGCGAGATGCCATTCCATGACAGGTAGGTAAAGTCTGTTGGGTTTTTACACCCAACCCATAGTGGCTCATCAGGCCGGTGCTTATCCCCAGTTTCCATAGCATGAAGCGACCAGGAGTTCAACTTCCCCTGGATGGGACGCTAGTCCATCGCAGGTTACCTTCCCAGTATATTTTTACTGGTACCCATTTATACTGCTGAGTGAACAGAGGCACACTTGTGGTTGAGACCTTCCCAGAGGTCTTACCACAGTGAGCGTCTCAGTGGGATTTGAACTCTCAACCTTCCAATCATGAGCACAGCACCCTAACCACTATGCCACCGGCCCCACGTTCCATGGCAGGCCAGGCCCATTCATTTCTGTAAGCACGCTACACACACCAAAAACATCATGCACGTTCTCAATCTATTTGGTTTCATTCAAATGAGTAATTCAGTGCATGGGCAGCATGGTGGTGTCGGGGTTGGCACGTCCGCCTCACAACAAGAAGACCGGGGTTTGATTCCAAGCCTGGCTGTTTCTGTGTGGAGTTTGCATGTGCTCGTGTGGGTTTCCTCTGGGTACTCCAGTTTCCTCCCACGGTCCAAAAACATGCACAGTAGGTCAATTGGCTGTTCTAAATTAGCCGTAGGTTCACATCGTACAGAAGGCAATGGCAAGCCGCTGCACTATCCTTGCCAAGAAAACCTTCATGATGATCAAGGCGTTATCTTTCATGGCAGGGTGGCAAGAGTTGCCCTACAACTCGGAAGGTACCAGACCAATTCACTACATGGCAGGAATAGTTTATTTTGCCAGCTGAAAAACAAAGATACCTACTGCATATGGGACAAAGAATTCTGATTACATTAGTTTTTAAAAAAATATATATTTTATTTTATGGCTTGAAATAAGTAACAGTTTGGATGGGAAGATAAAAAAGAAATGACCATCACTCAGACATTCATTCCCATTAAGACAGTTATAGACTGACGTGAAACGTGGGCAGTGTTGGTCTGGTGGTCAAGGGTGCTGAATCACTGATCCTAAGGTTGGGGGTTCAAGTCCCACTTTCCACAAGGTTGTCACTGCCCCCCCCCCCCCCATCCCCCCATCCCCCCATCCCAGTGCAGCTAACTGGGTTATCAAAGGCCGGCCATGTCTCCCACTGTCTATGGTGAGAGGTTCATGTAAAAGAACCATTGTTGACTTACATAAAGATGAGCTGCAAAGCTGCCAGCGTGTTTCCTGCCCCGTGTTAAAGGGTTGTGTTAGGAAGGGCATCCGATGTAAAAACCTATGCCAAATCAAATGGTTTGCTGTGGCGACCCCTGAAGAAAAAAAAAAAGGGAGGGGGGGGTAAAGCCGAAAGGAAAACAAGAAGGCTGTCGTGAAAACCATCATCACGAGGTTTCCTATGTGTACACGCACATCAGATGGAAGGACGAATGGACACTATAGGTTCTTCTTGATGTTACAAAAGCAGCCTGATGGTTAGATGCTTTTTCCTTATCAATGGGGCGCTGCATGTTCAGATTTTTGTCCGTTTCAACCAGTGTGTATTTTACCAGTGTGTGTGTCTGTGTGTGCGTGTGTGAAATTGTCTAGAGAGAATATTGAGAAGTATAGCCAGAAGTGTCCAAGTCAGGTGGAACAGTTGAACAAGGAGATAAATGCACTGGTTGACCTTCTCCACACGTCTCTTCTGGAGCATTTCAAAACTGAAACTAAGGTAATGAAAATCATGATTAGATTTTTATGAGGTTTGTGAAATAATAATATATTTCGAGAATTGCATTTCTAATGTCTTACTTTTTTAAGCCTGTTCTAGGGATGATGATGAAGAAGCAGTGGCTGTCCTGTGATGATGACTTTCAACAGTTACATAAGAGAATTCAAACACTATTCCTGCAATGCAAGCATATGAATTCCCAATTTGTACAGGTATGAACATTTACCATATACCATGCCTTTATGCATCTCTCTCGCTCTCTCTCTCTCTCTCTCTCTAACAAATACACACATGGACAACGTTTTCTATTCATAGCATCACTCAGAAAATAGTGTGCAACCTTTTAAGAGAAACAGTGAGTAATGTCTCCAGAGAGGCTTTATTTTTTATTTTGGAGCAAATTTGACAAAACATCTGAAAGCGAGTCCCATTCTGCAATACATATTTAACATATATAAGAATTTAAGAAATTAATCAAATTTTTAGGGCAGTGGCATAATGGTTAGCATATCCACTTCACAGCAAGAAGCCCTGGGTTTGGTTATTGGGCTCAGGTGTTTATGGGTGGAGTTTGCCTGTTCTTCTTGTGCGTGCATGGGTTTTCTCTATGTACTCCGGTTTACTCCCACAGTCCAAAAACATGCACAGCAGGTTCGGTGGCTGTTCCAAATGTGTGAATGATTTTGTGTGTGTGTGTGTGTGTCTGTGTGTATGTGTGTGTATCTGTGTGTGTGTTGGCCCTGCGATGGCCTATCGGGCTTTCTAAGGTGTACCCCACCCTTTCCCAGAGTCGACTGACATGGGCACCAGCCTCCCTGCAATCCTAGTAAGGATGAAGCGGCTTAGAAAATGAATGAATGAATAAAATTAATCATGATTATGTTATGCGGTACTCTATTAGCAAGTATTTTCATTTTCTAAATTATAAAATGTTTTCTTCCAGTCATTGAATTACTAAAGTGTCATGGAGGCTGTTCAGGTAAGATACAAATGGAAACTTAGCAAAGCATTCAAATCAAAAAGAGGTCTGAATTACATACTCAAAAACCCTGAAAACAGCACGGACTGGGGCAGAGACAAAGTCAATACAGGGCATTTTTATTACACAGTGTCTCCGGAAGGCTCACAAAATCGTCTCAGAAAGAATTCACCCAGCACTCAGACTGTTAAGCAGACAGGTCTGCAAGATTTGAACTAGAGCCAGCATGCTTACGGAGAGTTTTTACCCGGAGGCTGTCAGGATCTCAGATACACTGGAATCCGTTTATTACTCCTTCAGTTAGACTCTGTAACCTATGCCACTTTAATTTGCAGGGGCGGCAGGGTGTCATACTGGGAAACCATGTCCGCCTCACAATAAGAGGGTCCTCGGCTGAGTCAGGGCGTTTCTATATGGACTTTACATGCTTTCCTCCTTGTTTGTTCGGGATTCATATGGGTACTCCTCTTTTCTCACACATTCCAAAGAGATTGGCTGTGCCAAATTGCCCCAAGATGTTCGTGAGAATGGATGTGTATGTTGGTCCATTGACTAACAAGCTATTCAAGTTGTTCATAATTTACTCCACCTTCATATATATATCTTATATATTCTTCTATAATCACCTGAAGAGAGAGGATGGTTTCACCACCCCTCGAAACAGATCTGTAGTGATAAATGGAGTTTCAATAGAAAGTCTTTGTCCTGTCCTTTTATTTTTGTTTTGGTATATATATATATATATATATATATATATATATATATATATATATATATATATATATATATTCATATTCAAGTTTATTTGCATTTGGGGCCTCGTGACCCATATTGCTAATATACAAAATACATACAGTGCACTTTTAATACAATTTTTCATGTCATATTGACAGATTTCTTTTCAAGTATAATGATACAGATATGATAAGTTTTACGTTTGTAGATGACAATAACTGATTCATTTTAGAAATGGAAGGTTCATTATAATAATATTCTGGTAAAAACTGCTGTCTGCTGGCCTTAAAATAAGGACAAACAAGTAAAAAATGATACTCATCTTCCTTACAGTCTAAACTTTGTGCACAGCACATTGGGATTTTCATTACATTTAAATCAAGATAACTGAATTTTCAACTTGTGTGAAGCACAACGGAATTTACAATATAATCTTAGTAAATCCTTTTCTGAAAACAATTCCACTACATACTTCTCTACACCTAAATTGGATTTGAAACCACTATAATATTTTAGAAAAGATGATTCGAAAATTTTAGAGTGCCAATTTTGAAGTTGAATATCCTTACATCTTTGTGAAAATATTTTCATAAATAACTTAGTCCTACCACAATCTTGATCAATACATACATGCGCAAACCCAGTTTCAAACAATAATACCCGAATACGAGAAACCCAACAAATTTTATTCTGCTCATCAAAACGCTTCAACATTTTGTAACAAGCCCTTGGGTAACGCAAACTATTCATATGACTAAGTCTACACCAGTAACTAATACAACGACTGTAATATCTACCACACATATAACTCCAAGGATAATGTTACTAGACATATGTTTAGAAACCCCAAGACACCTTTTGAAGAAATCAGATTGGACTTTTTCAATTGGTTCCCTGAAACTACAACCCCAAATTTCTGTACCATACAATAATATTGGAGAAATCTTATAATCAAAAATTTTAGCAATAGTTTGAAATGGCATTGAATGAAAATAATTGATTAATCTATATACTGGAACAACTGCCTTTCTTGCCTGGATAGAAATAGTATCACATGCTCTCGACCAATTTAATCTTGAAGAGACTGTTTTCCTTTCGGCTTTTTCCCTTTTACTCGGGAGTCGCCACAGCGAATCATCTGATTCGCATGTTTGATTTGGCAGAGGTTTTTACGTCGGATGCCCTTCCTGTCACAACCCTTTTTTAACAAGGGACAGAAACACGCTGACGACTTTGCAGCTACTCTTTACGAAAGTCAGCAATGGTTCTTTTACATGCCTCACACCATAGACAGTGAGAGACATGGCCCGCCTTTGATAACCCAGTTAGCTGCACTGGGGGGGACAGTGACAACCTTGTGGAGAGTGGGACTTGAACCCCCAACCTTTGGATCAGCGATCCAGCGCCCTATACCACTAGACCACCACTGCCCCTTTAATCTTGAAGAGACTGTAAGTCCTAAATACGTATAATATGAAACGCACTTGAGTTCCCTACCAGCATAAGACCAACACTCCTTCCGTTTTAATGGACCCCCATTTCTGAAAACGGCAACATTAGACTTGTCAAGATTTACATCAAAACCCCATTTATTGCAGACCTTTTCAAGAAAGTCTAGGTTTTTTTGTAAGCCTATCACTGTGTCATCAACCAAAACAAGATTATCTGCAAATAAAAGTAATAGTATTTCCTTAATATTCTCTTGAACAAATATGCCTCTAAGGTCACTTTGATTAAATTCATACACAATTTCATTAATAAAAATGATGAAGAGAATTGGGCTTAACATACAGCCCTGACGAACACCGACAGAAGTGGTGAAGTTGCTCGAGAACCCTTCTCTTACCTTAACACATGCCTTAACTTTTGCATACATATCACAAAGAACATTAAATAATTTACTACAAATATCCTTTTGATGAAGAACATACAACAGTTTTTGGCGATTAACTAAATCGAAAGCCTTACGAAAGTCGATGAAGGCTACATAAAAACGATGCCTTGGTTTTCTTAAATATTTTTCACATAATGACTGGAGAGTAAACATATTATCAATAGTCGAATAATTTCTCCGAAAGCCTGCTTGTGATTCATAAATAATTTCATTTAATTCTACCCATTTCCTGATCCTATCCTCGATTATAGAAGTAAAGACTTTACCTAAAACATTTAATAAAGGTATACCACGATAATTATTGGGATCCATATCATCACCCTTCTTAAATAAAGTAGCCATCATTCCAGTAGTCCAACTGTCAGGAAAAACACCACTGTCCAAAACCGAATTAAATCCTTAAGTGAATTATATATATATATATAAAATATAAAAATTATTTATATATATATATATATATATATATATATATATATATATATATATACATATATATGTATATACACCACTCTCTCTCTTTCTCTCTCTCTCTCTCTCTACACACACACACACACACACACACACACACACACACACACACACACATATATATATATATATATATATATATGGAGAGAGAGAGAGAGAGAGAGAGAGAAAGACAGTTGTGTTTAAAATAATAGCAGCCAGACATCACTAACCTGTTCTATCACTAACTGAAGGGACTGTTTTCAAAATAATAGCAATGTGGAGTTCAATTACTGACGCCATTAATTTTTTGAAAAACAGGAGCTAATTATTGCCCTTATGTAAGAAGGAAGGCAGCAGATTTTGTACATGTTGATTATATAGCATTTCTCTCTGAAATTCTATGGACAGTGGGTCGTTCCGGACATTGTTCAGAAGAACAGTGTACCTTGATGAAAAAGTTGATTGGAGAGGGAAACCATACAGAGAAGTGAAGAAAATTATCGGCTGCATAGTTAAAATGATCACAAATGCTTTAAAATGGGAACCAAAACCTGAAAGATGTGGAAGAAAGTGTAAAACTACCATTCAAATGGATAGAACAATAATAAAAATGACAAGGACTCAGTCAACAATCAGCTCCAGGAATATCTCAGAAGGACTAAGGTTACCTGTGAGTCGTGTTACAATTAGAAGATACCTATGTGAGGCCGAGCTATCGGTAAAAAAGCCCCGCAAAGTGGGACTGTTATGTTTTTGAACAGTCTAAGACAGTAATCGCTTTTCTTTAATGGAAAACATAAATTTGATATATATTTTTCTTCATATTTTGATTTGGAATTTTGAGCTTTATTCACTTTGTTAAACACACTGCAATTATTTTGAACATAATTGTATGGTTTGGACATGTACAGAGGAGGGATAGTGAGTATATTGGTAATAGGATGCTGAGGCTGGAACTACCAGGCAGAAGGCCTAGAGGAAGACGAAAGAGACGATTCATGGATGTGGTGAAGGAGGACATGAAGGTCGTTGGTGTCAGAGAAGACGATGCAAAGGATAGGGTGAGATGGAGGCAGATGATTCGCTGTGGCGACCCCTGAAGGGAAAAGCCGAAAGGAAAAGAAGATAATTGTATGTATGCATATATAAAATCTATTTTCCTTAAGAATGGGCCTGTATTTAGCAGTACTATATATATATATATATATATATATATATATATATATATATATATATATATATATATACACACACACTCCTAAATACAGGCCCATTCTTAAGAAAGAGAAATTCTTGATGGATCTTAAGGACTTTTGATTTGTAGAATAGGCAGAAATCACAGTGGCTGGATATACAAAGCCTATTTACACATACTCTACGAAACTTATAGCTGTAGTTTCTGGTAAAGGGGATTCTACAAAGTACTGACTTTGAGGGATAAATGGTAAATCACTATAAAGTTTTTAGGGGGTCTTGTGCTGTTTTTTTTCTTTGTTTCAAAATAAGAAATAATTTGCATCTTGGTTGGTAAATGATCTTATTAATATATATCTATGCGCGCTCAGAATATGGAACCCAAACTGTCGTGGATATGTATATAGTCATTTTAATTTCAAATTTTAAGACAACAAACTAGAAAAAAATGCCAAGGACCTGTAACAAGCCTCTGTAAATATAAAATATAATTCAACTGAGAAATTTCTTGATGGGGGGATCCCGGGGCCTGTCTAAGATTTACCTGATTTTTTTTGTTGTTCACATACTTTCCTATGTCTGACAAACACATGCAAGATAGTTCTGCTTAATTCCTAATAGTTTCACCAAACTATTAAACACTTCCTTCCTTCCTTCCTTTCGGCTTTTTCCCTTTCTCGGGAGTCGCCACAGCGAATCATATATATATATATAAATATATATATATATATAAATATATATATATATATATATATATATATATATATATATATATATATATATATATATATATATGGAGAGAGAGAGAGAGAGAGAGCGAGCGAGAGAAAGACAGTTGTGTTTAAAATAATAGCAGCCAGACATCACTAACCTGTTCTATCACTAACTGAAGAGACTGTTTTCAAAATAATAGCAATGTGGAGTTCAATTACTGACGCCATTAATTTTTTGAAAAACAGGAGCTAATTATTGCCCTTATGTAAGAAGGAAGGCAGCAGATTTTGTACATGTTGATTATATAGCATTTCTCTCTGAAATTCTATGGACAGTGGGTCGTTCCGGACATTGTTCAGAAGAACAGTGTACCTTGATGAAAAAGTTGATTGGAGAGGGAAACCATACAGAGAAGTGAAGAAAATTATCGGCTGCACAGTTAAAATGATCACAAATGCTTTAAAATGGGAACCAAAACCTGACAGATGTGGAAGAAAGTGAAAAACTACCATTCAAATGGATAGAACAATAATAAAAATGACAAGGACTCAGTCAACAATCAGCTCCAGGAATATCTCAGAAGGACTAAGGTTACCTGTGAGTCGTGTTACAATTAGAAGACACCTATGTGAGGCCGAGCTATCGGTAAAAAAGCCCCGCAAAGTGGGACTGTTATGTTTTTGAACAGTCTAAGACAGTAATCGCTTTTCTTTAATGGAAAACACAAATTTGATATATATTTTTCTTCATATTTTGATTTTGAATTTTGAGCTTTATTTACTTTGTTAAACATACTGCAATTATTTTGAACATAATTGTATGTATGCATATATAAAATTTATTTTCCTTAAGAATGGGCTTGTATTTAGCAGTACTATATATATATATATATATATATATATATATATATATATATATATATATATATATATATATATATATATATATATATATATATATATATATATATATATATATATATATATATATATAGCTATCTATCTATATATATATTGATTGAACCGCTTCCTCCTTTTTAATGATTCTCGAGTGGCATGCACCGGTTTGAGCCAACGCTTGGCGAAGGCATAGTGCATCCTGGACGGCTTGCCAGGCCATCACAGGGTAGAAACACGCTGACGGCTGTCAGTTGTCAGGTTGGCAGTTACCGGGGATTTAGCTCAGTTGGTAGAGCGTCCGCTTTATCCTCCGGAAGGTCGGAGTTCGAATCTGGCCGCGTCATACCATAAGACGTTAAAATTTGGCAGTTGTTGCTTCCTGCTTGGCGCTCAGCATCAAAAGGATAGAACAACGCAATAACTGGCGCTGCACAGTGGCGACAGGTGCCCAGAGCACAAAACCAAATTTCAATGTATGTAAAAAGTACTTTGACAATAAAGAATTGTTAAAAAAACCTGTCGCTAGCGAGTCTTGAACCAGCAACCTTTGGATCAGTGATCCAGCACCTTATCTCCAGGCCATCACTGCCATCACTGTCCCACTCTCCACAAGGTTGTCACTATCCCCCCCAGTGTGGTGTGAGGCATGGAAAAAAAACCATTGCTGACTTTCAACAAGAGTAGGCTGCAAAGCCATCAGCGTGTTTCCGCCCTGCGATGGCCTGGCGAGCTGTCCCGGGTGTACTCTGCCCTCGCCCTGAGTTGGCTGGGATGGGCAACAGCCTCCCCGTGACCCTAATTAGGATGAAGCGGTTACAGAAAATGAAATGATGAATATATATATATACACTCCTAAATACAGGCCCATTCTTAAGAAAGAGAAATTCTTGATGGATCTTAAGGACTTTTGATTTGTAGAATAGGCAGAAATCACAGTGGCTGGATATACAAAGCCTATTTACACATACTCTCCGAAACTTATAGCTGTAGTTTCTGGTAAAGGGGATTCTACAAAGTACTGACTTTGAGGGATAAATGGTAAATCACTATAAAGTTTTTAGGGGGTCTTGTGCTGTTTTTTGTTTGTTTCAAAATAAGAAATAATTTGCATCTTTGTTGGTAAATGATCTTATTAATATATATCTATGCGCGCTCAGAATATGGAACCCAAACTGTCGTGGATATGTATATAGTCATTTTAATTTCAAATTTTAAGACAACAAACTAGAAAAAAATGCCAAGGACCTGTAACAAGCCTCTGTAAATATAAAATATAAGTCAACTGAGAAATTTCTTGATGGGGGGGATCCCGGGTCTTGTCTTAGATTTACCTGATTTTTTTTTTTTTTTGTTCACATACTTTCCTATGTCTGACAAACACATGCAAGATAGTTCTGCTTAATTCCTAATAGTTTCACCAAACTATTAAACACTTCCTTCCTTCCTTCCTTCCTTTCGGCTTTTTCTCTTTCTCGGGAGTCGCCACAGCGAATCATCTGGTTCGCACATTTGATTTGGCATAGGTTTTTACATCGGATGCCCTTCCTGTCACAACCCTTTAACAAGGGACAGAAGCATGTTGACGGCTTTGCAGCTACACTTTATGAAAGTCAGCAAAGGTTCTTTTACATGCCTCACACCATAGACAGTGAGAGACATGCCCCGCCTTTGATAACCCAGTTAGCTGCACTTGGGGGACAGTGACAACCCTGTGGGGACTCGAACCCCTAACCTTAGGATCAGCGATCCTGCGCCCTATCCACGAGACCACCACTGCCCCTCCTGGACTATTAAACACTACTGAAAGAAAATAATTTCTGAAATGACATCATTTGCATATTTTTATCTTTATAGCATCACACGTATAACAATTTGTTCATTTGTGAATTAGTTTTAATAAAGTAGACACTCCTTCTGAGAAGAACATACAAGGGATAAGGCTCATATTGTATATTTGACATAAATAGATGACTAACTGTCAGTATGGGAAAAAAAGCATGTTGAAGATTCTTGGTGTTATATATATATATATATATATATACAGTAAAACCTCCGCTGACGAACGCTTAAGCTCACGAACTTTTCACCTCAAGAACATTAAATTTGCGAGCATATAGTCTCTGCTGACGAACTATTTTTCGTCGGACGAACCAAACCACGCGGTCGAACAGCGCCACGGTGGCGGCCACTAGAAGCTGACGCACGCTCACGGCGTCCCAGTTCGTCACACCCCTTTCTTTGAGTGCGGACGTGGTTTGTGTTTGATAGACATTTTGGACCATATTGAGTGTACTTTTGCTATTATGGGACCGAAAAAGACCCCACCACAGGTGGAAATCATTGAAAAACACGAACGAGGTGTGCGTTTGTGTGACTCAGCGTCCCAGTACCAGTACGCTAAGTCGACCATTGCTCCCATCCTTAAGAACAAGGAAGCTATTAAGGGTGCGTGTGTGGCTAAGGGTGTTTCCAAACAGTAGGCGTTTCCAAACACTCCTTCCAAACAGTAAGTCCCTCCCTCCCTCCTCCTCCCACTCCATTCCATCAAGCCATCAACTACCATCACAAAGGTAAATAAAACGACTTTATTATACAGTACAGTTTATTTCTTTAATTACAATACAATAGCACATTTATTATACATAAAATAAGGTATATTTTTGTGTAGTTTTAAGGCTTATTTAGTAGAAAATTATGTTTTATGGGGACCTGGGAACGGATTATTCTCATTTTAATGGTTTCTTATGGGAAATAAATGTTCGGAAGACGAACTTTTCGCCTTACACACACTTTCTGGGAACCAATTATGTTCGTGAGCTGAGGTATCACTGTATATATATATATATATATATATATATATATATATATATATATATATGAAATATAATAATGAAAATAAACCTTCCTCCATAGAGGAATTTGACAATGTTGACATGCATGCAGCGGCTTCAAAATTTTTCTGAAAAGGCATTGTTTATATGCCAACTTAGTGTCAAAATATTTTTCTCTAGCTCAAATGCCTTCATTGTGGAAAAAAAGATGATGATGTTCGTCGACTCGATATCGAGTATGACCATAGCAACACAAACAACACAGTGTCTAAGAGGCGGGGTGATGTGTCCGCAGGTGGCTTGTAAGGCCAATACGGGCGTGAAAACCCTTCCCACAAGTTGGACACCAGTGAGAGGGGGTCGTGTTGGTAGATTGGTCAGCTTGAGCCTTGTGTGTTTTTGACGTTTATCTTTGGCTGCGTTCAAACGTTTATTCTCTGAGTGGATGGCACCTTTGTGAATCAGGTTGCGCTTAGCCGGTCTGTCAAATACTGCGGTTTCCCACGTTGCAACGTCGATGTTGAAGTCCTTCAGGTATGCTTTGATGGAGTCTTTATAGCGTTTGCGCTGGCCTCCTACTTTCCTGCTACCACGACTGAGTTCACCGTACAGTAACTGCTTGGATATCCTGGAGTCTGACATACGGCAGACATGTCCTGCCCATCGTATCTGAACTTTGCGCATGATGGTAATAACGCTGGGGAGGTCTGCTCTCTCCAGAACCTCTGTGTTTGTGATCCTATCTTGCCAGCGGATATTAAAGATGTTTCGGAGACAACGGATATGGAACTGCTGGAGAAGTTTCTCGTGTCTTCTGTAGATGGTCCAAGATTCACAGCCATAAAGAAGTATAGTTAAGACGACTGCTCTGTACACGTTGATCTTGGTGTATTGTGAGATACCTCTTCGTTCCCAGACTAACTTCTTCAATCTCCCAAAAGCGCTGCTTGCCTTCGCAATGTGGTTGCTGACTTCAGCATCGATGTTGGCGTAACGAGAGAGAGTGCTGCCGAGGTAGGTGAAGTTTTCCACATCTTGAAGTCGCTGTCCCTTCACTGTGATGTTTAGTTCCTGATATTTTTTTCCTGGGGCGGGCTGATCCATCACTTCAGTCTTCTTGACGCTGACGGTGAGGCCGAAGTTGTCACAGGCAGACGAGGATGCGTCCATTTCCTGTTGCATTTCTTGCTCATCGATGGCACTGAGGGCACAGTCATCAGCAAAGAGCAGATCACGAATCACAGTCTCTTTGACTTTATTGACGGCCTGCAGACGACGGAGGTTGAACAGCTTTCCGTCACACCTGTACTTGATGGGGATGCCTAGGGGAGTCTCCCTAAAGGCATCGGTCAGCATCGCCGAAAACATCAAACTGAACAGTGTAGGGGCGAGGACACAGCCTTGTTTAACTCCATTGGACACATAAAACGGATCGGAGGCGTTTCCATCGTCAAGAACATGGGCCATCATTCCGTCATGAAATTGTCTGACAATCTTCACGAACCTGTCTGGGCAGCCAAACCTCGACATGATCTTCCACAGTCCCTCTCTGCTCACAGAGTCGAAGGCTTTTGTTAGATCTACGAAAGTGATCTAGAGATCTTGACTTTGTTCCACACTTTTCTCCTGAATCTGACGGGCAGCAAAGATCATATCAATAGTCCCTCGACCTGCGTGGAATCCGCATTGGCTCTCGGGGAGATGACCTTGCTCGAGATGTTTCAGGAGACGATTGAGGAGCACTCGGGCAAAGATCTTGCCAAACCTTGCCGGCGATAGAGAGAAGTGATACCCCTCTGTGGTTGTCACATGATCGCTTGTTTCCCTTTCTTTTGTAGATGTGAACGATTGTGGCATCTTTAAAATCTTGAGGGAGGGTCTCACTTTCCCAAAACGATTGAAATAGTGCTGTAAGTTTGTGTAGGAGAGAAGGGCTGCCTGTCTTGAACACTTCAGCAGGGATGGCATCAGCGCCGGGGGCTTTCCCAGTTGACATCTGCTTGATTGCCTTGGCAACCTTGTCCTCTGATGGAGTTATGTCCAAGTCTGGGTTTACCTCCACCTGGGGAAGGCGTTGAACAGCTTCGTCATTGATGGACGACGGACGATTTAGAACGTTGAAGTGTTCTGCCCATCTCTCTACAATCTTGTTTTTGTCGGTGATGAGTGTTTCTCCGTCCGTGCTGAGTAAAGGGGACTGCCTGATGTTGGTGGTCCGAATACACACCTGAGTGAATCGTAGAAGCGTTTCATGCCGTGTCTATCAGCAAAGCCTTGAATCTTGTCGGCTTTGTTACTTAGCCATGTGTCTTGCATAGCGCGGAGATTTATCTGCACCTGTCTGCGCTTACTGACATAGGTGTCTTTCTTCGAGACCGAGTTGGGATCACTCTGATGAGCTCTGAAGAATTGGCGTTTTTCTTCCAGCAGGGCTCTGATTTTGACATCATTTTCATCAAACCAGTCCTGGTGGTTCCTGGTAGCTTGTCCGAGCACCTGTAGGGCAACAGACTGAACAGATGTCTTCAGAGAGTCCCAGTCGTTTCCGGTAGCCTCAGTCAGCTGGCTTTCTAAATTTGCTACTAATTCTTCTTGAACGGAAGGAAGCTTGAGCTTGTTGATGTTGAGCTTCTTCACAACTGTCTGGCCTTGTGGTCTTCTCTTGGGCTGAATATGCAAATTGGTCTTAGAAATGATGAGACGATGGTCTGTCCAACAGTCAGCACCACACATTTCCTTAGTCACACGCACATCCTGCCTGTCCTTTGCTCTGACAATGACGTAGTCGATGAGATGCCAATGCTTAGCTCGAGGGTGCATCCACGACGTTTTATTACGGGTTGGAAGGCGGAACATGGTGTTGGTGATGGCTAAGCCATGGGTGGCACACGTTCTGAGCAGGAGGAGACCATTACTGTTACATTTCCATACTCCATGGGGTCCGAGGACTCCTTCCCATGCCTGGTGGTCTTGACCTACACGAGCATTAAAGTCGCCAAGGAGTAGGAGCTTGTCCGCCTGTGGAACAGTGGAGATGAGGGCATCCAGTTCTTCCTAGAACTCCTCCTTAGTATCTTCAGAGTTTGTCATGGTGGGAGCATAGGTGCTAATGAGGGTTGCGGATCTCCCCCTGTCCAGGGGGAACTTGAGTTTCATGAGGCGATCGTTGATGCCTTCTGGTATACAATCAAGTTTTCATATGAGATGGTCTTTAATCGCAAATCCGACACCAGCCTCATGTCGCTCTTCATTGCTGCGGCCGCTCCAAAAAAAGGTGTAGCCGCCTCCAATCTCACTGAGCTGGCCTTTGTCGGGAAAGCGTGTTTCGCTGAGGGCTACGATGTCGACATTGTAGCAGGCGAGTTCTCTGGCTACGAGAGCCATACGTCTTTCTGGTCTCCCTGACTTACAGGTGGTTGAGTCGAGAAGAGTTCTAATGTTCCATGACGCAAGGAGGAGCTTGAATATTTTCTTGGATATTTTCTTGTGATTTCGACCGCAAGATGGTAACCCGCCAGCCACGGTATGCTGGCCAGGTGGTTGTGGAACAGGCTATGTTTAGAGCACCTTTTCTAGCTCTGTCCTCAGACTATGGAGGCAGGCAGAGCTATCCTAAATAGGGCTGCCTGGTCGCTCAGGGGGCAGCCGAACTTCCCTGCTGTCCCGATCAGAGAAGAACGACCATATGGCCTGAGCCGCCTGTGTGCAGGATTGCAGCTACAGCTTCCAGTGATTCCGCACCTGCTGCTTTGCCATTCCCCCATCGCCACAGGACTTTGAGGGTAAATAAAGGGTTGTCCCATGGTGGTGTTGCCATGACTTGCGCTGAACTTGGATAAAAGTGAAGGAGGCTTGCGCAGCACCAGCCTCACTCTCTCTTCCTGATGAGCCTGATCCCACAGCAAGACAGAGTCAAGACAGTTGGAGACTCATCGAGGGTGCAGGAGTTGCCGGAAAGGGACGAGATACGCCTTCTAACCGCCTACGGGGCTCCACTCCGGATTTTTTGTTGGGGTTTACTCCCTTAGCCTTAGACATTCAAGGCCAACCTGCAAGGCAACAGGAAAAAACTCTTGCCATGCAATCTCCGTGACTTCACCGAAACCCTGGCACGGGAGGCTAAGTGGGTGCTCGATCTTGCCCAAGGATCTCCCACAGGCTAGCGGAGGGAAGGAGGCGAATTACTTCTCCTGTTGGTGGAAGATTTTTCCACCCCGCCACCCTAAAAATATAATTAGGTCAATGGCTTTTATTCATTTCTATATTTTATACTTTAAAACACACAGTTGTGGTTTATGTATTATAACAACAGACTCTTAAATTAGTATAAATAAAAGTCATGACTTTTACTTTGGTGAATTAGTTGTTTCACAATAGTTTATAATAATACTGTATATTGCCATATCTATTCATTTTAAAAATATTGGTACAAAAATAAGACCTGCTATCAATTAGCAAATATTAATTCTGTACAATAATACTATTGTACGGTACATTGTGTGTAAAAAAACAAAGATCATAACAGTTTTCCCTGAGTCTGGCAGCGTGACAATTGCAGGTTATAAATAGATCTGATTATGTCAGCATTGTTTTCAAAGTAGTTTATTATGTAACTCATGGCATGCTTATAAAGCCACATAGAGATGGTGTACATAATATGATATTAATCTAATACAGTATCACTGAGAAGTACACAGTAAAGTGTTAAAACTTTTGTTTGTGCTTAATGTACAATGTTGGCAAAATGATAAAAATGTGAGTCATAATTACCTTTACCATGATTAATACTTTGGTTTCCTCACACAGCCTGCCATGGACAATATTAGAGGCTTTCCTGGGTATAATATGCTCGCGAAGTGCCGAAACCCATCCAGATAAAAAAATACTCATACGCTTCAAGGCCTTTGAAACTTTTCAGTTTTTCGTGAGTATAATCAGATGTCCGATTAATCAAATAATTATAGATATCTGGGTATGTTAAACCAGGTATCCTGTCCGTTGCTTCATCCATGCAGTTAACAAACAAACCATCGGACAAAACGTATGGGTCATTTGTTAGCCCTGATAACCGTAGTTTTTGAATATACTATTGATTGATTGAGCATTAACCCTGTCAGTTACTGTAAGGGTGACAGGGCCACGTGGCTGAGGCCTCTCACTTCTTCAGTTTTTTCTTCACTTCAAAGCCATGTAACTCAGTCAACTAGCAACTGAAAATTGCCCATAGGGATTAATATTCATATGGATAGTTGTTTGCGCTGCAGTACTTCAGCGGCCTGTGCAGGGTATACCAAAGGTCTCAAATAAACTCCGCTGGGATTAACTCCAGCTTCCCCTGCCAGTTAAGTATTTTAGATAATTGGTGGATTTTATGAACATGACAAAGAAGTATTAAAAAAATATCGGAAATTATTGTAGAATCAACACAATGACATTTTATAACAACACAAAGGCTTAATAACATCACTGGTGTGCACATGTTTGTGCGTTGGTGTGTTTTTATGTTGTTGTTGTGTGTGTGTATGTGTTTGGGTGGATATATGTGAGTGGGTGTCAATGTTTAGAAGTTTGGTGAGCTTGTACGTGGGTATGGTGTGTGACTGCTTTGGGAAGTGAAATTTGGTTTGTGTACATGTCATGTGGGTGATCCTTGCAATCGGAGGGTGGTGGAAACAAACTGATTTTATGTGGGTATTATCTTGATGCTCACTGTCAAAAAGGAACTGTCAAAAAAGGAACATCAATAACTTATATATGACCACCAAACTGTATGTTCAGATGAACTGTAAACACAAAAATAAAACCAAAAACCCAACTATTTATTACATATTTAGCTTTAACGCTGAGTTAAGAGCCTATCAGATGACCATACATTTTTAAATATAATACTCGTATACGGCAGGCGGCGCGATGTTGTAATGGTTAGCACGTCTGCTTCACAGCATGCAGGTCCCAGTTCGATTCCCAGCTCAGGCGATTCTGTGTGGAGTTTGCATGTTCTCCCCGTGCTTGCGTAGGTTTCATCCAGAGACTCTGGTTTCCTCCCACAGTCCAAAAATGTACACAGTCAGTTAACTGAAGATTACAGATCGCCCCTAGGTGTGGGTGAATATAAACACTGCGGAAAGAAAACAATTTAAGAAATTAGATCATTTGTTCAGTTCATTTTCTGTAACCGCTTAATCCTAATTAGGGTCATGGGGAGGCTGGCACCCAGCCCAGCCGACTCAGGGCAAGGACAGAGTACATCCTGGACAGCTCACCAGGTCATCGCAGAGCAGAAACACGGTGACGGCTTTGCAGCCTATTCTTGACATCATTTGCATATTTTTATTTTTATGCCATCACAAGTATCACAATTTGTTCATTTATGAATTACGGTAGTTTTAATAAAGTAGACACACCTCCTCAGAAGAACACACAAGGAATAAGGCTCATATTGTATATTTGACATATATATGTAGCTGACTTTCAGTATGGAAAAAAACATGTTGAAGATTCTCGGTGTTATATGTATAAAATATAAAGGGTTTTTTTTTTTTTGTTTTTTTTTACACCTGAGCCTAGTGGCTCAAGGGCCGGTGCTTATCCCCAGTTTCTGTAGCGTGAAGCGACCAGGAGTTGAACTCCTCCAGGACGGGACACGAGTCCATCACAAGATACCTTCCCAGTATATTTTACTGGTACCCATTTATACTGCTGGGTGAACAGAGGCACACTTGTGGTTGGGACCTTGCCCAGGGGTCTTAGCACAGTGAGGGTCTCAGTGGGATTCGAACTCACAACCTCCCAATCATGAGCGCAGCACTCTAACCACTATACCACTGGCGCCATAAAATATAATAGTGAAAATAAACCTTCCTCCATAGAGGAATTTGACGATGTTGACATGCATGCAACCACTTCAAAATTTTTCTGAAATGCATTGTTTATATGCCAACTTAGTGTCAAAATATTTTTCTCTAGCTCAAATGCCTTCATTGTGGGAAAAAAATTACAATTAGGTCAATGGCTTTTATTAATTTCTATATTTTATACTTTAAAACACACAGTTGTGGATTATGTATTATAACAACAGACTCTTAAATTAGTATAAATAAAAGTCATGACTTTTACTTTGGTGAATTAGTTGTTTCACAATAGTTTATAATAATACTGTATATTGCCATATCTATTTATTTAAAAAATATTGGTACAAAAATAAGACCTGCTGTCAATTAGCAAATATTAATTCTGTACAATAATACTATTGTACGGGTACATTGTGTGTACAAAAACAAAGATCATAACAGTTTTCCCTGAGTCTGGCAGCGTGACAATTGCAGGTTATAAATAGATCTGATTATGTCAGCATTGTTTTCAAAGTAGTTTATTATGTAACTCATGGCATGCTTATAAAGCCACATAGAGATGGTGTACATAATATGATATTAATCTAATACAGTATCACTGAGAAGTACACAGTAAAGTGTTAAAACTGGGGGAATATATAATCATTGTATAAAGAAATATTTTTTAAATTATAGTTAGATAATATTATGGGGGAAAAGCCAGAAAGCAGTGCATCAGTAGTATAGCACTTATAAATATATTATACGAATATATATATATATATATATATATATATATATATATATATATATATATATATATATATATATATATATATATATATATATATATATAGCACTTATATAATATACTATATACTATACTATAATACTATATATAGCACTTATAAATATATTAATGGCTGTTTGATATAAGTACATCTTTATAAAATATGCAGATAATAATAAGATCTTAAACTGTTGTTTCTTTTTATAAATAATTTTTAATATAATTGTTTTATATACTGTTCTAGTTCCATATATACTTATTTTGCAGTCTAGACTAAATTTAAGGGACAGTATCACTGACAGTTCTATCAGCAAACATTTCTACTACTATTATTTCTGCATATAAACACAGGAATCCTTCACTTTCCGCGGTTAATTGGGACCGAGACCCTCACAACCACCGATTTACACAAAGTTGGATCGACCCCCTGACTGACGTATATGTACATGTATATGTGTATATCAGTTCAGTTCATTTTCTGTACCTGCTTAATCCTAATTTGGGTCACGGGGAGGCTGGTGCCCATCCCAGCCAACTTCAGGCGAGGGCAGAGTACACGCTGGACAGCTCGCTAGGCCATCGCAGGGCTATATGTGTACATGATATCAATAAATACATATTCAATGCTATAAATGCTTATAATAACAATTAAACATTCAAAAATAATGCATAAGATGTAAATAAAATAGAAATACACACACACATACAGACGCACTCTCTCTCTCACACACACACACACACACACACACACAGATGCGCACCTCACATAAAGATGTAAGTAGTTTTGTGGATTGTTTTTTGTTTTTGTTTGTTTTGATTTTTACTTATATATATATATATATAATATTATATAATTATATATAATATAACTATATATAATTAATTATATATATAATTGACCTTGTTTTTGCATTTTCCTTAACTTTTTCCTTAATTTCCTTATTTTTTATTTTTCGATTAATATTTTTGAAAAACCCACGATGCACTGAAGCTGCACAAACTGAAGCACGAAGCAGTGAGGGATCACTGTAGTTGACTTGGTGAATCATTTTTTTCAGCTTGAAGGCATTTGAGCTAGAGAAAAAAAAAATAACACAAAGTGAGCATATGAATAATGTCTACTCTCAAAAATATTTGAAGTGGCTGAGCACATGTCAACATTGTCAGATTCCTCTGTGAAGGAAGGCCTATTTTCACTCTTGTTTTTTGTTTGTTTATTATTTTTAGATCACTGTTACACTGAGAATCTTAAACTGAGGATCAAGATTTTTTCCACACTGAAAGTCAGTTACCTGTATATGTCAAATCGATAACATGAGCCTTGTGCCTTTTATCGTCAGGTTTCAGTAAATGTGTCTACTCTTTTTATGTAAAAAAAATTGCAAATGAACAAATTGCATATTTGTGAAAGTATAAATATTGGAATTATTTTCTTCAATAGTGCTTCCAAATATTGTCCATTTCAGATCACATGTATTTATTGTTAAGATACTGGCTTTTGAAAATGCAATCTGAGACGGTCACCCCGGAAAATTTTACACATTTGGTAGATTTGGCATGGAATGAGCATATGGCATTATTCTTCACACATTTTTATAATCTTTTTTATTATCTATTAGCTGTGATAGATAGATAGATAGATAGACGAACGGACGGACGGACTGACGGACTGACGGACTGACAGACGGACGGATTGATTGATTGATTGATTGATTGATTGATTGATTGATTGATTGAGCATTAACCCTGTCACTTTACTGTAAGGGTGACAGGGCCTCATGGCTGAGGCCTTTCACTTCTTCAGTTTTTTCTTCACTCCAAAGCCATGTAACTCAGTCAACTGGCAGCTGAAAATTGCCCATAGGGATTAATATTCATATTAAGAGTTGTTTGTGTCTGTTTTAGCGCTGCAGTACTTCAGCAGCCTGTGCAGGGTATACCAAACTTCTCGCATAAACTCAGCTGGGATTAACTCCAGCTTCTCCTGCCAGTTAAGCATTTTAGATAATTGGTGGATTTTATCAACATGACAAAGAAGTATTAAAAAAATATCGGAAATTATTGTAGAATCAACACAATGATATTTTATAACAACACAAAGGATTAATAACATCACTGGTGTGCACATGTTTGTGCGTTGGTGTGTTTTTGTGTTGTTATGTGCGTGTGCGTGTGTGTGTGTGTGTTTGTATGTGAGTGGGTGTCAATGTTTAGAAGTCTGGTGAGCTTGTACGTGGGTATGGTGTGTGACTGCTTTGGGAAGTGAAATTTGGTTTGTGTACATGTCATGTGGGTGATCCTTGCAATCGGAGGGTGGTGGAAACAAACAATGAGAATCTGATTTTATGTGGGTATTATCTTGATGCTCACTGTCAAAAAGGTCAAAAAAGGAACAGTCAAAAAAGGAACATTACTAACTTACATATAACAACCCAACTGTATGTTCAGATGAACTGTAAACACAAAAATAAAACAGAAAATCTGTTTATTACGTATTTGGCTTTGACCCTGAGTTAAGATCTTATCAGATAAGAATATAATTTTGAATATAATACTCGTACAGTATGGGCGGCGCGATGGTCCCAGTTCGATTCCCAGCTCCGGCGTTTCTGTGTGGAGTTTGCATGTTCTCCCCGTGCTTGCGTGGGTTTCATCCAGATACTCCGGTTTCCTCTCACAGTCCAAAAATATTCAGAGTGGGTTAATTGAAGATTCCAGATCTCCCCTAGGTGTGGGTGGGCGTATGAATGGTTGTGGGAGTGTTGGTCCTGTGATAGCCCGGTGACCTGTCCAAGATGTACCCTGCCCTCGCCCAGAGCTGGTTCAAATGGGCGCCAGCCTCCCTGCAACCCTAACTAGGATTAAGCGGTTCAGTTCAGTTCATTTTCTGTAACCGCTTAATCCTAATTTGGATTATTATGCAGGGAGGCTGGGGCCCAGGGCAGAGTACACCCTGGACAGCTCGCCAGGCCATCAAAGGGCAGAAACACGCTGACGGCTTTGCAGCCTACTCTTGTTGAAAGCCAGCAATGGTTCTTTTACATAAACCTCACACCATAGACAGTGAGAGACATGGCCGGCCTTTCATAACCCAGTTAGCTGCACTGGGGGGGACAGTGACAACCTTGTGGAGAGTGGGGCTTGAATCCTCAACCTTAAGACCAGTGATCCAGCACCCTATACCACTAGGCCACCACTGCCCTGGATGAAGCAGTTCAGAAAATGAATGAATGAGTGAATGAATGAATTCGTACATGAGTGCAGGGTGATATAGTCTGCCTCACAACAAGAAGGTCTGGGTTCAATTCCCAGCTCAGGCTTCGTTTCTGTGTGGAGTTTGCATGTTCTCCCCATGCTTGTGTGGGTTCCCTCTGGGTACACCAGTTTCCTTCCACATTCCAAAACCATGCGCAGTAGGCTAATTGGCTGTTCCAAGTTACCCCTAGGTGTGAGTATAACTATACATGGGGCTGGTGGCGTAGTAGTTAGGTTGCTGCGCTCCTGATCGGGAGGTTGTGAGTTCGAATCCCACTGAGACCCTCACTGTGCTAAGACCCTTGGGCAAGGTCTCAACCACAAGTGTACCTCTGTTCACCCAGCAGTATAAATGGGTACCAGTAAAAGAATACTGGGAAGGTAACCTGTGATGGACCAGTGTCCCATCCAGGGGGAGTTGAACGCCTGGTCGCTTCACGTGATGGAAACCGGGGACAAGCACCGGCCTGATGAGCCACGAGGCTCGGGTGTAAAAACCCAACAGTGAGTATAACTATGAATGCTTGTGTGCGTGTTGGCCCTGCGATGGCCTGATGAACTGTCCAGGGTGTAACCCACCCTCATGCAGAGTCAGCTGAGATGGGAGCCAGCCTCCCCATGACCCTAATTATGATTAAGCGGTTCATAAAATGAATCAGTGAATATTCATGCACTGTTTTCAACTATGTTTCCTCAACTTTTACACTTCCTATTTAAAACCATAATTCTTGCATTAAGCCATGACTATACTCAGTGGTTGCTGAAGAAAATTACTTGAGCAGAAACAAAGTGTCACAATATGGATTCTTGGGAAATCGTGCAGATGATATTCATAATGTGGAAGTTTTTTTTTTTTTTTTTTTTTTTTTTTTTTGCTAAAATGTGTTTCCCCTGAATAATTTTCCTCTTGAGAAAACATGTATGCTTTTTGTAATTAAAATATTTTCTTTCCTCTTTCTGTCTGTGTATCCTTTGTATATTTTTTTACAGGATTTTGTGAGTGCGGTGCATTACTTTGTGGTGAAGGAGTATATATCTCAGTTGATGAAAAATAACTACTCATGCCGCAACAGAAAGAACGAAAAAGCTGCAACCAAAATAGAAGGCCAGTGGGGTGAACTCTCTGAGCTCTTTCAGGAAATGGTACAAAAAGCAAACTTTCTTTCTTCATGTTTCATATTTGTTTGAGTTAGTGAAGTATCTAAATTTAATAACCAATATGAATATTGGAATAAGATGATATCTAGGGGTTAAAAATCATAATTCAAAAGGAATGATGCGTGAACTAAAATGATGGGCACTCGTAGTATTCCATGATCCCTTACGACACGACTGAGACATCCTCAGTGCAGGAAGGAGCGCTACCGCAGGTCGTTCATTCCCACCGCTGTCAGACTGTATAACGCCACTTTGTAACTGTCTGTGAAAATACCGGTTATGTGCAATAAAAACCCCCGTGCACTTTAATCAACCACATCTACCCCACTGACTGTGAACCATATCAACCCATCTACTCTGCACTCAGATACATTTACACTTGAATATAGGCCAGTCTACAAAGCCGTTCCCTTCTTTTCTTTTATTTTTTATTAATTTATACTATTTATGTATCTATTTATTTATTTACTTATATATTTATGGGTGTACGTTTGTGTCTATTTTTGCACCCCCCTACTGATGATACCTCAAGAGCCTGTAACAGTGAATTTCTCCATTGTGAGATTAATAAAGCTGTATCTTCTTATCTTATGTTAATCAGGTATCATTATCAAAGTTATGCTTCAAAAATGAAAAAGAAAATATCATATTTAGGCTTAACCCCATCAGTGGTGGCCTGGTGGTAAGGTGGTGGCTCACTGATCCTAAGGTTGTGGGTTCAAGCCAACCCCACTCTCAACGGGTCGTCACTGTCCTCATAGGGCAGCTAACTGGGTTATCAAAGGCTGGCCATGTCTCTCACTGTCTACAGCGTGAGGTTCATGTGAAAGAACCATTGCTGACTTTCGACAAGAGTAGCTGCAAAGCCATCACTGTGTTTCTGTCCTGCAATAGCCTGGCAAGCTGTCCAGGGTGGACTCTTCCCGTGCCCGTAGTCGGCTGAGATGGGCACCAGCCTCCCCATGACCCTAAGTAGGATTAAACCATTACAGAAAATTAATGAATGATATATTAGCTTATCTTTGGTTTCTGTGTAGTATATGCTAAAATGTGTTTAAAAGCATTGTTATAATGGGTACATTTGTTATGTTTCCATTTTATATACAAACTATTACTCACTTCTACACTTCTCACACTGTCTTTGATCATGAACATTTCAAATGCCTGGAGAAGGCTAGTTAGATTTAGCCTAGTGTGACATGGTGAGAATCAATGTTTTGGTTCATCGTAACCTCAGTGCAGTTCACTGGGTTATCTAAAGCTTCCCATGTCTCTCAATATCTTCGGTTCAAGGCATGTAAAAGAACCATTGTTGTTATGAGAAAAGAGTGCAGGCCACTAGCCTGGTGGTTCAGGGTGTACACCTGCCCTTGCCCAGAATCTGGCCAGACTGAGATGGGCACCAGCCTCCCCGGGACTAAGCAGTTTAGAAAATGACTGAATGGTTCACAGTATTTATTTGAGCAATTTGAATTTAGATTTATACAATTGTTTTAGGTTTTATTTGATTGGTTGGACATTTGTCTATACATACAGTATTACCTTTCTTATTTAAGGGTATGTTTGTATATAGCCAAAAATAGCTCAAGAAATCTGTAAATGGCTTGCATCAATTTTGGATCCCAAACTCATTGACTTTCATTAAGGGGCGGTTCAACATTTTCAACATTTTCCCAAGCGTACAGACAGTACGCTTTTTTTTACCCCATCCCCACCCCCCACCCCCCACCCCACCCCAGCCCCATCCGAAGGCGTACAAATAAATGTTGATGATCTCTAGGCAGAATTTTTAAACAAGATATTAAACAAAACAATGGTCAAACCTCTTTTTTAAAATAAATCAATGTATTTCCTTGATCAATACTTCTTTTATACACCAGTCAAATTAATAATGAAATCAATAAACAAATATACTTTTAAAGAATTCTTTTTAATGACACCAGCTTTAATATTAATATGAAGACATTTGGTTTTAATAGTAAAAATTACATTGTTTTTAATAATATTATTTTATATTAAAATATAATTCAAAATGTCCGCATTAGTCATTGGCTTTACTTCCTGACTCTAGTCACTTATCTCCTTATCTTTTAACTTAACTTATTAACTTATCTCCGACTTTCTCTTCAATAACAGTCATGAAGTTTATTTATAAGATTGTGAATATACATAATTTCTTGTCCAGCAAAACTCAACTCCTGCTTTGGGGGGGTGCACGTGCACCCTGTGCACCCCCAGCCTACAGCCTACGCCCTTGATAGCTGCCTTCTGATGTTTCAGCAGCTGATACTGGGTTGGGTAGTATTCATTGCAGACTTTGCAGATATGCAACACCCCAGGTGGTTGGTGAATCGCGCATTGAGAGTTTCAAACGTACACGCACAAAAAAATATATATATATTCACGAGCGCATGTATTATTGTTGATCGACATTTTTATAATATTAAAAAGCGTACACAGACATCTTACCTCCTCCCCCCTAGTGTACATTTTGTACGCTTAGGAAAATGTTGAAAATGTTGAATGACCCCTAAGGCATAGAGATGGTAATACAGTACCAATGGCCATATTACAAACTTTATTTATTTATTTATTTATCAATGTGGCTATAATGATCAATAAACAAAATATTTTTGTATGAGCATGGTTTAAACAACAACAGACCATTAAAAAGATTATTAAAAATATGCCATATGCCTGTCAGAATCATCCGTGTGATGAAAATTTAACAAAATTTCAGAACATAAAAATCAATGTGTTTCATTATGGATGTGTATCTGGAAATCAATTGGAGATCGGTTTTAGTAAAAATAAAAAGAAAACTGCATTGGTGGGGGAGTAAAAGTAATTGTATGACTATAATATAAATGAGCCCCACAGAAATTTCCACAGGCTGCACGGTGGCCTAGTGATTAGCATGTTCTCCTCACAGCAAGAAGGTCCTGGGTTCAATTCCTAACCTGGCCATTTCTGTGTGGAGTTTGCATGTTCACCCCGTGCTTTTATGGGTTTCCTCCCCGTACTCCAGTTTCCTCCCACAGTCCAAAAACACGGAATAAGCTGAGATGGGCATCAGCTTCCCGGCGACCCTAATTAGGATTAATCAGTTCAGAAAATGAATGAGACATTTCCCTATCACTAGCAGTCGAGGCCGGATACATCCGCCACTGACCTTTTTTCAGCATAACAATACCAGGATTCAAGGTGTCAAGCTGTGAAATATTGGTTCAGGAAGTACACAGAATCATTTTTACTTGTGATTTGGCACCACAGACTTCCAGTGAATGTTTTTGGAATGTGCTAAATAGGACTCCAACAAGCTGCTCAACTCTTCTTCATCAATACAAGATACGCATCAAAAAAATTTCATGGAAAATATTTCACCTAAAGGCAGTCTAGTGAAATATACGACTTTTTTTGCCAGGCAGTGTCATTATTATGAACACAGAATTTAACTTCATTTCTTCACTTATTTCTCATAGCAGATTCTTACATTTTAGCTTTTTGGATGCTCATAGGAAGTTTAGCCCTTTTCAGCAGGGCCCTTATGTTCAATTACAATTACATCATTTGATGCATCTTGCATCAATTGTAAGAATCTCCATAAATACTGTTTTAAATTTAATTTAAAATATAGTCGGCCCCCTACTTACGAGATTAATCCATTCCAGCGCCTTTTTCGTAACGTGGAAGTTGCGTAAGTAGAGGCGCATTTTACATGTAAAACGCCTGATTCGTTCCAAGCCTCCCAAGACTACCCCATAAACCCTTTAAAAAGGATAAAAGTACACCAATTTTGTATGAAATATGTATGAAATATGTGTTAAAAGTAAAAGAACATTATTTATTAAACCATTTAAACATTTTATTAATATATTAAACCATTTTATTAACATATTTATTAATTAAACCATTATTAAACATTTTTCATTAACGCACATACACTCAACACTGTCTCTCTCTCTCTCTCTCTCTCTCTCTCTCTCTCTCTCTCTCTCTCTCGCTCTCCGATTTCTCTTGAAATGAAGCTAGTTAATGTTAATGTACTTCTTCTTTTCCGATTGGCTTTTCCCTTCAGGGGTCGCCACAGCGAACCATCCGACTCCATCTCACCCTATCCTCTGCATCTTCTACTCTTACTCAGACGACCTTCATGTCCTCCTTCACCACATCCATAAATCTTGTCTTTGGTCTTCATCTAGGCCTTCTGCCTGGTAGTTCCAACCTCAGCATCCTACTACCAATATACTCACTATCCCTCCTCTGTCCATGTACAACCCATCTCAATCTAGCCTCTCTGACTTTGTCTCCAAAACCTCCAACATGTGCTGTCCCTCTGATGTACTCATTCCTGATCCTATCCATCCTCGTTACTCCAAAAGAGAACCTCAACATTTTCATCTCTGCTACCTCCAGCTCTGCCTCCTGTCTTTTCCCCAGGGCCACTGTTTCTAAACCATACAACATCGCTGGCCTTACCACCGTCTTGTACACTTTTCCTTTCATTCTCACCGATACTTTCCTATCACACATCACACCGGACACTTTTCTACAACCATTCTAACCTGCCTGCACACGCTTCTTCACCTCTTTTCCACGTTCTCCATTGCTCTGGATTGTCAAGCCGAAGTACTTAAAATCCTCCACCTTCTATATCTCTGCTCTCTGTAACCTCACCGTTCTTCTTGGGCCCTTGTTGTTCACACACATGTATTCTGTCTTACTGAGGCTAACCTTCATTTCCCTCCTTTCCAGGGCATACCTCCACTTCTCTAGATTTTCCTTCACTTGTTCTCTGCTCTCACTACAGATCACAATGTCATCTGCAAACATGGAGATTCTTGTCTAACCTCATCTGTCAGCCTGTCCATCACCATAGCAAACAAGAAGGGTATCAGAGCTGACCCTTGACGCAGTCCCACCTCCATCTTGAACTCTTCTGTCACACCGACAGCACACCTCACCACTGTCTCACATCTCTCATACATGTCCTGCACCAATCATACATATTTCTCTGCCACTCCAGACTTTCTCATGCAATACCACAGTTCCTCTCTCGGCACCCTGTCATATGCTTTCTCCAGATCCACAAAGGCACAATGCCGCTCCCTCTGACCTTCTCTATACTTCTCTATTAACATCCTCAAAGTAAACACTGCATCTGTGGTGCTCTTTCTTGGCATGAAACCAAACTGTTGTTTACAAATGCTTACCTCTGCCCTTAGACAAGTTTCCACTATTTTTTCCCATAACTTCATTGTATGGCTCATCAACTTTATCCCTCTGTAGTTGCCGCAACTCTGCACATCTCCATTGTTCTTAAAAATGGGCACAAGCACATTTCTCCTCCATTCTTCCGGCATCCTCTCACTCTCTAAGACATTGTTGAATGTTCTTGTCAGAAAATCTTCTGTTACTTCTCCTAGACACTTCCATACATCCACAGGTATATCATCAGGACCAACTGCCTTTCCACTCTTCATCCTTTTCAAGGCCCTCCTCACATCTCCGTTACTAATCTTTGCTACTTCCTGCTCCTCAACGGTCACCTCTTCTACTCTTTTTTTCTCTCTCATTTTCCTCATTTATCAGCTCTTCAAAGTACTCTTTCCATCTTCCCAGCACACTTCTGTCATCAGTCAATACATTTCCCACTCTGTCCTTTATCATTCTAACTTGCTGCACGTACTTCCCTTCTCTCTTTCTCTGCTGTGCCACCCTGTTCAAATCATTTTCTCCCTCTTACTGTCCAACCTAGCATACAAGTCATCATATGCCCTCTATTTGGCCTATGACACCGCTACCTTCGCCTTACGCTGTGTCTCCCTGTACTCCTGTTTACTCTCTTCGGTCCTCTCCATGTCCCACTTCTTAGCTAACCTCTTTTTTTGTACACACTCTTGCACTTCCTCATTTCACCACCAAGTCTCCATATCTACAGTCCTTCCAGAGGACACACCAAGTAATCTCCTGTCTCCATGATCATATTTTCTGTAGTTGTCCAGTCATCTGGAAGCACTTCCTGACCACCCAAAGCCTGTTTCAACTCCTCCTTGAAGACAACCCAACACTTTCTTTTTCAGCTTCCACCACTTTGTCTTCTGCTCTGTCTTTGCCTTCTTCACCTTCCTCACCATCAGCATCATCCTGCACACCACCATCCTATGCTGTTTGGCAACACTCTCGCCCTCTACTACTTTGCAGTCACTGACATCCTTCAAAGTATATCTTCTACACAAGATGTAGTCTACCTGTGTGCTCCTATGTCCGCTTTTATAGGTCACCCTATGCTCCTGTCTGTTCTGGAAGAAAGTATTCACCACAGCTATTTCCATCCTTTTTGCAAAATCTATCAACATCTGTCTTTCTGTGTTCCTGTCCTGGATACCAAACCTGCCCATCACTTCCTCGTCCCCTCTGTTGCCTGCACCAACATGTCCATTGAAGTCTGCACCAATGACCACTCTTTCACCTCTGGGGGTACTCTGCATCACTTCATCTAACTCACTCCAGAATATCTCCTTCTCTTCTAGCTCACATCCTGCCTGTGGTGCATAAGTACTAACAACAGTGAACATCACACCTTCCATTTCTAACTTGAGACTCATCACTCTGTCTGACATTCTTTTCAATTTTAGAACATTCCTGACAAACCCCTCCTTCAAGATGACTCCTACTCCATTTCTCTTCCCATCCACACCATGAAAAAACAGCTTAAACCCTGCTCCTAAGCTTCTAACCTTGCTACCTTTTCACCTGGTCGCCTGAACACATAGTATGTCCACCTTCCTCCTCTGCATCATGTCAGCCAGCTCTGTACGTTTTACTGTCATAGTTCCAACATTCAAAGTCCCTACTCTCAGTCCTAGACTCGTGCTTTTCCTCTTCTCTCTCTCTGCCTACGGACATGCCTCCCACCTCTCCTTCTTCGACCTCTCCTTTGACCAACAGTAGTCCAATTTCCAACAGCACCCTGTTGGTTAACAGCACTGATGGCGGTCGTTGTTAACCCCGGCCTCGACCGATCCGGTATGAAATTTGTATTTATGGTTCGCATTCTGTATTTTGGCAAACGTTTTACGCCGAATGCCCTTCCTGTCGCAACCCTCTGCATTTATCCGGGCTTGGGACCGGCATGAGGGCAGACACTTGTTTGTGCTCTCCCTCACGGCTGCATTAGTTAATGTTAATGTACATGTATTATTATTATGAAATATTTATTGTTTTTGCATGTTTATCTTTAATATATTCGGTCAGATATACATGTTTGTGGCAGATTATATGAGATTGGGAAAAAGTTGGAACGGAATAATTGGTTTTCTGTCATTTCTTATGAACTTGGAAGAAGAAAAACCTACAATCACATTTTGGGTTTTTTTTTTGTAAAACAAACAAACAAAAAAACCTTCGAAGTGCAGATTAACTGTAGTGAACAACTTGATAAAACAGCTTTCCAGGCAATACTTCACTATTCCACACCATGCAATTTCCCGGAGGTTTGTTGATCTTGTTTAAAAATCTGCATCCTTCCTCTGCAAAAACATTTCTGGCCCTGCTTTGTGTTGGGGTCAGTGCTAAAGGATGAATCATTAGTACATTATCTTGTTATTATTTCTCCACAGAATTCTGTTCAACACTGGCTCTATCCAGTTGGGAACCACCTGCAAAAGATCATTGGAGAGAGAAAAGAAAGTGACATAAAGGATTACCTGTCGGATTTAGTTGATGATTATCCAGATTTCACGTAAGAGACCTTTTTACTACAGCCTCGCAACTGTCACCACCAACAAGGGTTAAATAATTGATGTGAAATAGCAAGCTGAATGAAAAATACTCACTTTGTTATTTAAGAAAAATATAATCCAGGGATCCCTCACTTTACGCGGTTAATTGGGACCGAGATCCCCACTCGAACATCAAAATCCACAAAGGAGGATCACCCCCCCAGCACCGCCCGACTGACGTATACGTACATATATATGTGTATATAATATCAATACATATTCAATGCTATAAATGCTTATAATAACAATTAAACATTAAAAAATAAGATGTAAACAAAACTTAAATACACACACATCCAGATGGTATTGCATGAGAAGAAGATGAGACATACACATGCACACCCAGATGCACACCCAGATGCAAAAATGTAAGTAATTTTGATGACAGATTTTGGGTTGTTTTTTTCTTTTGTGTTTGTTTAGAGGATTTTTTGCATAATTGGCCTTGTTTTTGTGGCATTTCCCTTCACTTTTCCCTTATTCTTCCTTAATTTCCTTATTTTTTAATTCGATTATTTTTTTTTTTTTTTTTTTTTTTTAAACCGCAATGCACTGAAGCCACATGAATTGAAGCGCGAAGTAGCGAAGGATCCTTGTATATAAATATGTGATGACCAGATGATTCACAGCTTTTTTTCCCATTAAAAAAACACATAATTATTATCTTAGCTAATGGATGTTTCTGTTCCAAGAAATGTCTGCAAGGCCTCAATGAGTCACACTTACTCTTCACAAATGGGGAATACCCACAGGCTCACAGGAAATCGTGGGAGAAAGGATTTTGGAAAGGAGGGAGATGGAATTTCCATATTTGTTCCCAGAAACTATAGAATTCATGCTAATATTTAAGATACTGTACCTCTATCAATAACAATTCAGTTCAATTCTGCTTTATGTAATTTCTTCTTTCAATTTTTGTGTCTGATTTATAATTTCAGAAGTAAATTGCTCGTGTTTAGAGGAGCTTTTAAGATACTTATTAAAAAAAAAAAACGAGTCATAACTCTATGCTCAAAACAGGGAAAATTTTGTTTATTTCTTATTCCTTCCCATCTAAGTTGGTAGGGTGTTCCATAAATAAACTGGATTATCAAATGTTTCTCACTGTCAATAGTGAGAGGTTCATGTAAAAGAACCATTGCTGACTTTCGACAAGAGTCGCCGCATAGCCGTTGGCGTGTTTGAGCATTTTCCTTAACTTTTCCTCTATTTTTCCTTAATTTCCTTATTTTTTAATTTCATTTTCTGTAACCGCTTAATCCTAATTAGGGTCTCGGGGAGGCTGGCGCCCATCCCAGCTGACTCCGGGCGAGGGCAGAGTAGACTCTGGACAGTTCAC
>CM045736.1:48368895-48371395 GCA_024760905.1 Plotosus lineatus
TACCGTGGATCTTTTGTTCTCCAATCTTGAGTTGTTTCTGGTGAGTAGTGCGCCATTTTCTGCGGTCAGCTGCTACCTCTTCCCAGTTCTCTGTCTTGATGTTCAGGGCTTTCATGTCACGCTTGCAGACATCTTCGTATCGCAGGTGAGGCCGGCCAACACTTCTCTTGCCTGAGGCTAGTTCACCGTAGAGGAGGTCCTTTGGGATACGTCCTTCTTCCATCCTACGCACATGACCAAGCCATTGGAGTCTGTGTTGTCTAAGTAGTGTGAACATAGTGGAGAGTCCTGCACACTCAAGAACTTTGGCGTTGGAAACTTTGTCACTCCAATGAATGCCAAAAATTCGACGAAGCGAGCACATGTGAAAGTTGTTAAGTTTGCGCTCCTGTCGGGAGTATGTTGTCCATGTTTCGCTGCCATAGAGGAGAGTGCTGACGATGCAGGCATTGTACACTGCCATTTTTGTTGGAGTTGTCAGCTTTGAGTTCTCCCAGACGCAGGTGCTGAGGCGTCCCAGTGTTGTAGCAGCCTTGCTGATGCGCTTGATATATATATATATATATATATATATATATATATATATATATATATATATATATATATATATATATATATATATATATATGTCTGTCTTCCTTTCGGCTTTTTCCCTTTTTACTCGGGAGTCGCCACAGTGAATCATCTGATTCGCACGTTTGATTTGGCGGAGGTTTTTACGTGGGATGCCCTTCCTGTCACGACCCTTTTTTAGCAAGGGACAGAAATACGCTGACGACTTTGCAGCTACTCTTTACGAAAGTCAGCAATGGTTCTTTTACATGCCTCTCACCATAGACAGTGAGTGACATGGCCTGCCTTTGATAACCCAGTTAGCCGCACTGGGGGGGACAATGACAACCCTGTGGAGAGTGGGACTCAAACCCCCAACCTTTGGATCAGCAATCCAGCGCCCTATACCACTAGACCAGCACTGCCCCCTGATATATATATATATATATATATATATATATATATATATATATATATATATATATATATATATATATATATAGGATTTTCTGAGTAAATCCTTCTGTAGGAGAGTGCTAAATACTTTTTGGCAGAGCAAATAACAATAAAAATAAAAGGCCAGGACAAAGACTTTCTGTTGAAACTCCATTTATCACTACAGAACTGTAGAACTTATAGAAGAATGTAATCATCTGAAGAGAGAGGATGGTTTCACCACCCCTCGAAACAGATCTGCAGTGATAAATGGAGTTTCAATAGAAAGTCTTTGTTCTGTCCTTTTATTTTTATTGTGTATGTATATATATATATATATACACACACACACACACACACAAGCAATACCACCTGCTGTTTTGAATATGAATATATCTAACTCATTTCACCATCACAATGTCAAAGTCATTTTAAATCTTACGCCTGTTCATTTTTCATAACTCCAAAGCAAATAATGCTGAGAACTATTCTGTTATATATATATATATATATATATATATATATATATAAGGGTATATATATATATATATATATATATATATATATATATATATATATATATATATATATAAGGGGTATATATATATATATATATATATATATATATATATATATATATATATATATATACCCCTTGAACATTTTCACATTTTCTCATGTTACAACTACAAGTGTAGATGTATTCATTTGGATTTCATGTAATTGACCAACACAATGTGTGATATACTTTTCAAGTGAAAGAAAACACAGCAGATGTGTGTTTAAACATTTATCTGAAACAAATGTGATCTAACCCAAAATCTTTTTTACTATTTCTAGCCAAAACCATCTCTCAGCAGTACTGTTTTTTCGAGGTATAAAATGGGGAAGGCAAAGGCAGATGATTCTACGGAAGCTTTCTGACCTGAAACAGCATGCCAGCAATGCTGGGAGTACACAACATGTATTATTCAATGAAGTGGAGGCCGCTGCAAACACAAATTGTATCTGTTTTTTCTAATAGATGTCTCTTTTTATCACAGACATCTAGGCTTGGAAGTGCTTGATGCTGTCTTTCTATATATCTAAATGTCTTTGTTACTCAAGTGACTATGATTGTGTAATTATCAGCAGTCATAGTCGTTTGCGTACCAAAGATATTTTAATACAGTATCCAACAAATAAGGTATGTCAACTGAAGCAGAAAGGAAGAAGTGAAAGTCAGACTGAAAGGGAACTACAGAAGAGATTTTCATTGTAGAGCATTTTGAGAGAAAAGAGTAAAAGCTGAGCTGAACTGGATGCTTTATATAATATCCGTATAATGTATACAAGCAAGTACACTCACATCTTTCTCCATCATGGAGTAAATGTCTTTTTCCCACAGTGGGGCATGTAGTAACTTTCATGCATATTCATGCACCTCAGGCATATTTATGAAGACAACCAGGTCATTTACAGATAAAATTAACTGAAACATCAGAGAGGAACCATAGTAAGTAATCTGCAAAAT